>OZ025188.1:2269770-2579770 GCA_964019065.1 Catostylus mosaicus | reverse complement strand
AAGATGTAATGCAGCGCCATAAAGTTTATCCATCATTTCGTTACATTTCATTACCTTACACTGCATTGCATTGCATTACAGTACAGTTAATTATATTACATTAAATTACATTACATTACATTACATTGTATTACATTACATTACATTGCATTACATTACATTACATTACATTGCATTACATTACATTACATTGCATTACATTACATTACATTGCATTACATTACATTACATTACATTGCATTACAGTACATTACATTACATTTCACTATATTGCATTACATTACATTAAATTACATTGCATTACATTACATTGCATTTCATTGAATTACAGTACATTACATTACATTTCACTACATTGCGTTACACTACATTAAATTACATTGCATTACATTAAATTACATTACATTTCATTGCATTACAGTATATTACATTACCTTTCACTACATTGCATTACATTACATTGCATTACAGTACATTACATTACATTACATTACATTTCATTGCATTACAGTATATTACATTACATCGCATTACATTACATTACATTGCATTACATTACATTACATTGCATTACAGTACATTACATTACATTTCATTAAATGACCACATTAATTTGCTATTTCTTATTTTAGCCAAATCAAAAGCTGAATGCACGATGGACCAATGAAGAATTGCTTATAGCTGTTCAATGTAAACATTTTAATTTAATATTTCTTACTGCGTCAGCATTAGTGACCAAACATCATTGTTTATTAACCCACTGGCGATATGTCGGGTTGCATCGAGAAGATGCGCTGAAAAAAAACCATTAAATGCATGTAGTTTTTAGGTTATTTTAAAAATCGGTTACAGTGATTAGCTGATTTGATATTTGGTATCGTTGGCTAAAGGGAGAGCCTCTTATGATGAGCTTTCATGAAGTCGTAATCAATGGTTAGAAGAGTTGTTAACCTTCCTTCTGATAAAATCATACCGGAAGGCAAACCATCCTCACAAGGCAATAAAAATAGGCATGGCTTGTGTGTGTCATAGTAGTTCTGTTGTTTTTTGTGGACCTTCAGCTATTGACTATGTGATAGTAATGTTTTCCTTACTCTGGGCCTAACGTCCCAGATACCCTGAAATATGAGACCATTACTAATATATATATGGTCATATATATGAAAATATTTATCAGTGCTTGTCTTTTTTAGGTGTCCGCGCTTATGGCAAAGACTTTCAGGCAATGGCAGAAGTAATAGGCAACAAAACTGTCCATCAATGTAGAAATTTTTTTGTTAATTATCGACGTCGATTCAACCTTCTGAGCATTTTAGAAGAATATGAAAAAGAGAACAGTATTGTGTCCGATCGGACAGGTGACCTGTGGGATGAAATTGCGTTGTCCGAAGGAGAACCGTTTACTAATATGACCAATGTACCCAGCAATGACAATCCAAGGATGCCGTTTGTATCAGGTGCGAATTTTTTTAGTCTTTAAGAATCACTTTGTCGCTGATGACGGCGCTGAGTGGCGCAGAGCAGCGTCTCATGGCAGGGAGCCCTGATTTTCGATGACCCAGCAAAGCTGGGATGGCTGCAGGAGCGACTCGTTACTTTGTTCTAGAACTGATGACGTGTTGACTTGTCAGAACTGCCGTTGCTACCAGGTTCTGTGCATGATTGGCGTTGACTCAAGTTGAGCTTATCCACCTTTTGACAGGTTTTATTTTTGTTCTGCTGGGTATCATGCCACCCTCATAATTGGAGAGAACCAGTTTTGTCGTGAATTATGAAGGACCTATCAGTGATAATACCTATTAGTACCTTCTTAAAGGCCAAACCATATCGAGCAAAATACTGCAACAGTCTCATAGCCGACAACCGCGACAAAGGCAAATGAGAAATGGGAATTTGTTACGTTAATTTGAGATAAGTTCTAAACTAAACTAAACTTTTCTTAACACTTATAAAGAGCATGTTTATAACAGCTAGATAGATCCTATTCAAAGCCTCGCCTAAAAACCTTCCAAGAGCCTCACTTCAGTGTGATTAGATCCTATTGTTTTCATTTTTATTTATCCCGTTCATCCCTGGAGGGACCATCTGGCCCAATGATCATCAGCGAGAACTGGTTATTTCAGAGGAGGGCGGCTGATGCTGTCAGTAGCTTGATTCGTCCGCAATTCAAAATTTGTAACGCTTCTTTTTCCAACAACATTAATTATAATACCCCCTTCTAATCTGAGCAAACGCATTAGTTGTTCTGTACAAATGTATTATCACCAGGGGTAAAGGGTTAACCCAATATTGCCAAAAAATCCTTGCCTCCACACCAATCATGATGCTCTAAGGCGAGTCACCCATCTTATGGTCTCTTTTATCAGCAAAATTCTCTCCCCAATAATGTACTTCGCATCGATAAGCGTTTGTGTCCAGTGATCAAGATAAGAATGCAACTCAACATAAACACCAGTTTCGCCTCTCTAACTTTGAAGAAATTGTTTCGAGGAGGGAGCCTCCAATGTAACATTATTGAATGCAATGTAATGCAACGTAATGCAATGTAATGTAATTTAATGTATTGTGATGTAATGTAAGGTAATTTAATGTAATGCAATGTAATGTAATGTAATGTAATGCATTATTATGTAATGCAACACACCACTACACACCGTATATTAAATGATGTAATGTAAAGGAAGAGAATTTTTGTGCCTCTTGTTAATCATATGAAATTTTTTATTCTAGCATTATCTGGATCTCAACCACCTCCACTGTACAGGCCAGGCATTGCAACGCCTCAAGCAAGACCTTACCTACCCAATGTTCAAAACAACCAAAAATCGGCAACCGCCAGCGTAATTCCTGGCGGGCAAGGACCACCGCCACTTGTGAACAAGCCGCCACATGAGCAGCAAAATTAGCAAAATTGGTTTGCTTGCATGAGGATTGCTCCGGTGGCTTGCTGTTTGATTTTCTCATTCAATGAATTCAGCAAAAGTTTAAATAACAGAAAAGTACTTGAACACGAGAATGCCATTGATTATTCAGAGGCTGCAATGGCCTATGAATTTTTCGATGACCGTTTGAGTTATGTTGTTCATTACTGTTTGTATTTTTAATAAATTATGAAATTTATTCCATGTATCTTACTTAAAGATTCCAGAGATAGATTTATGAGAGTTGAGTGCAAGAGTGAATATTAACAGATCTAAAGAAATTGATTTTTTATAGTCACAGGATGCCCGTAAGCTTCCTTCCACCATAGCCAAAACCGTCACAAAACCTTAAGAATTGAAAGAGCTGAATTTTGAGGCATGTTTAAGACACTTTAACGGTACATGATGCATGCTTCCAGGTAGGGCTGCCGAGAGGGAGGAGCAGAGGGGGCGGTTTGTCCCAGGGTCCAGGGGGCCTCATTAACTAATATCAAAATTTTTATTTGTAGCCTCTTTAGATGTATTCAAGGAACCTTGCAATAGGAACAGCCTACAAGGCTCTATAAGTGCCTTCAGATTCAGTCCCCCCCCCCCAGATTCCCTTGCCTTCTGCCTCTTTTGCTCGCTTCGATCACAGACACAAGGGGCGTCATTTTGCAGTTTTGTCCCTGGGCCTCAAAAACCTCTCGGCGATCCTGATTCCAGGAAAAGTTTGATAAGTTTGAAAAGTCTACACGGTAGCTTAAACAAAAACTAATACCTAGGAACAGAAGTTTTGAAATGTATCTGCAAATAATTAATTATTTCTTGCGCACCAATTATATTCCGACCACCTTAATGTCATTAAACATAAGGTTCGGTGTTTACCCTCTTTACTTGATGGTACAGTCAGCTAAAGATCACATTATTATCACGTGAAAATAGCGATATGGTCGCCAAGTTAGATTCCAACCATATAGTAAACATGTTTTGAAGACTGTGATTGTAATGAAATGGGGGATATACGAGAGGTCATAAATACATTATCTTATAAAGTCATTAGTAAAATATTTAGGTAGCTTCTTAAGAAAGAGTTAGAGACACAAACAAGATAAAACAATTTGGCACGGCTTAACTTAAAGCTTTAAGACAAGGACATTGTCATGAGAAATGGCCAAGAATGTACCTTCCATTGTTAAGTTTCCAAGCCAATAACCGTGGTGTTAGCCAATTGGGAAGTGTTTATGGGGTACTTGGGAGGGGGTATGACTCGAATTTTCTCTCAGATTTTCAGCGTTCAAGTTCTGCTCTTTATTTGTTCTATATGGCCTTTTATCAGTCACCTTTTTTGGCTGGGAATGCAATCCTTATTAAATCGCTTATCTCAATGTCTCTGTTTTGCGGTGTATGTAGGCTTCTGAAAAAATTGTTTTCAATCCTTAAGAACTCATTTTGTGTTTAAATTTAGTTGTTGGTGTATTGGTGATAGGAAAAAGATATATTGTTTAACGATTTCTACCATCTTCTAAAAATTCTTCGGTATTTGAGAACAATTTAGCATTACGTGTGGTTTTGTTAAGATATATTTTGTAAAACGAAATAACTTCTCTCCTTAACTTACAAAAATTTAAATTTTCTTGATAAAAGTAGGATTCTTAAACATAATTTTGCATTAATTTTGTTTATTCAGCCTTCTAAACCCACTTGAATACGTTTGATTTCTCATGAGAAATGGGGGGGGGAGGTTGATAGCTTTTTTCTCCTGTCTTGACATGGTGCCATACCCCCTCTAAAATTTTAACCCTTTGTAATAATCCCTCGACAAATTCATTGGTTACTAGAAATTGCAGAAACGATGATAATTAGGAGTATTATTTATCTTATTCAGCAACATGGCATTGAACACCCCTAGCCCTACACCCCCTTCCCCTCCCCGCCAAAAAAAATTCCTACGCCCTGCTGTGCGGACGTTCTAAAGCCTCTGCGGAGGATAAGAATGATACATGAAGTACCCATCCAAATTCTCGATGGAATGTCAAAGGAAGGAGAGAAATGAGGTCGGGACAAGTTTAAACTAAAATATTTCGATTTATATAAAATAGTTAAGCATTGCATAAATAAAAATGTCAGCCGTTGGAAGTGAAGCAGCATCTATGCTGGAAAAAGCACTCGAAGAAATGGACGATATCTTCAAAGAGGCGGATAAGAAACCGGCAATGTTTCACTCACCCCGACAAAATATTGGTGATGTTGAGATCGGAAATGGCGAAAATATTAAAATATTAATCGAGAATTTCGAGCGCCTTTTGGTGGAAAGCAATTATCCGTCAGGATTTACACGCAGTGAGGCTGACAAGTTATTCCAATGGGCGAGCAATCTATCATATTTCATGTTGTTTATAGAAGATGCCATGAATCATTTGGTAAGCATGTAAAGTTTATTTCACTTACCCTCGCTTCAAGTGTTCTTGGCTGTCAAAAATCAAAACACGAATAATTGTCGTCCTGTTTTATTTAGACATGAATGTGTTGTCCCGAATTTTTATTTCAGGTACTTTTCGCGATTCATACAAATATATAAAATATTAACATAAGTCGGGTGTTTGCTTCAAAACCGTCTTAACTATTTATCGCGGATTTCCGAGCATTTCAGGTCACAAACTCACGTCAATTTGATTTCGAGGGAAATCTGTTGTTAATATTCATGTTGAAAGTTCTGATTAATGAGTTATCAAAGCGGCTTGTCTGGTTCTCATTTTACCTCCAAACTGACGATTCCATCTGAAATATTATTCAACTTTGATGAACGATAAAGGTTCTGATTTAAGAAGTCCATGCGAATTTTACGAATTTTGTAAATTGAAGTTTTTGCTTCAGTAGATATTCGTCTCATAATTTGGCCATATTTATTTGCAATTTTACATTAGGTTTTTTAAATGTCAATCCAAAATTTTTATGCCAGTTGAAAAAAAACCAATCATTTCCCTTCACTGTTACTTAATCATTTTTTTTTTAAATTCATTGAATATAAGCAACAGTTTAGAGAGGAAAGCCCAATTAACCCCTCATAATTTCCACCTAAGTTCAGAAGAGAATTTTTGAATAGGCCCAAATTATTTATGTTATTCAACATACTTTTATAGTAGTAGTTGAACATACGGATAATATTCTTAGTTTAATATTACTGTCAATAATAATCAAAGTTATAATTTCATTGCATCTATTATGTGATATATCATGTTTTTGAACCCCTTGCCCTGCTGCCCTATTGCCAGGGGTGTCACTAAAAGACCCCTTGTACCCCCTGATTTTTGTTGGTCAACACAACAAAGGTTTGTGTGGCAAATGATGAAATTTTTGTGTCTTTCCCGGCATTTTTTAGTTTTGGCATATTTTTAGTAAAATGCATGACAGATTTTTTGCATAGAAGGTTATTATAAAGGAAATAAACATTCTAATGCTATGGACATTTGAACTGTTTCAAAAATCAGAATGGGGGGAGATATGCTGCACCCTTGTGCTGACAATGCCTTAAAACCATGCCCTGATGTCAGCAACTATCAACTTTGCACCCTCCCAAAAAATGTTTAGCTCTGCCCCTGCTTATTGCACAACAAAACGTCAAACAATTATTAAACACACATGAGGTTGGGGTATGAAATTACGATGGCAAATTTAATCCCATAAACTTTACTGTTATTGCCCCACTACTTGAAAACAATTGAGCTCACATCCTGGCACTTAATGCTCAAAATCTTTCCATAAAAGTCTCTATTAGCACCTCCATGTTTCTTTCTGGGATAACTTCTGATTTCTTTCAGTGGGAAATGAGTTGATATTTGCTTTGATCTCATAAATATGTATTTCAATGGTCAGATTAATTATATGATTAATTTATCAATTTGCAGCATGGCCAAACACGTGATGATCTGTTGAAAGAATTAGCAAATGTAAAGAAAGAGAAAGAAGCATTTCTTCTTCAGATTGGCATGTTGTCAACAGAACTTGAGAATTCTCAAAAACAACTAGAATTTGAACAAAGGACAGGGAAAGATAATCAAGATCACATCAACAAAAAATTGGTATGATTTTAATCATTAAATATTTAAGTGTGTAATCATAAAGATTTGCAATCAATGTCCTCAAGAGCATCATAATTCTATGTTTGAGAAAGGTGACCTTCCATTTGCCAGACAAATGTAAGCTTTTCGCTCCCCAATCATGTCATAGACCAGCCATAAAACTAAAAAATCTTCCTATAACTTTAGTTTTATCCTGCAACGATTCCTACAAATGAGGCAAAATAAAGGTTTTTTCTAGCAAAACCACCAGAAGCAAACATTTAAATTTTGTTAGCAATAGAATCAGTTTTTAGAATAATCATAAAGTATCTAGATATTAAATGATATTATCAGTCTGTACTGGAATACTTTAACTAAATTTTGCATTGAAACTGATATTTCTCGGATCCCAATGTACACCGAGTTTTATTTGTTAATGTTGTTTTGTTTTGTTTTTATGGCTTGCATTGTTTCTTATTTTCATCCACATCTTAAGAAATACGAGGCTTGTTTTTGTTGAATTATAGAAGCTAAAAATTTAACATGCTGGTGATAAAAAGACATATGTAGAAAAGTGATGATTATATTAAAGGATTTGTGCATGCATCACAATGTGCTCTACTTGACCTCATTGCAAACTAGCAAAGCTGCAAAAATGATTAAAATTTGTGAAATAGTCTTGTAAGCATAAAGAGTTGAACTAAAGGGCTTGTTTTGGTATTTAAGTTTTAAGCCACCTACTTCTAAAGAAAGAACTATAAGACAATAATTGGCAATTCTCAAAGGTAGATTTATCCTTTGTGTAATTAGCAAGTTTAGAAAGGAAAGCTTACAAAATTATGTGTTCTTAGGCATGTTTTGATTGATAATAGTGTTTATTTTCATTAATTCAATTAGTTGCAGTTGTTTTAATAGATAAATGTGAAAATTCGCTGTTTTCTAAGCTCTTGTCTAGTCATTTTGAAAGTTAACTCTAGTTACTGACCCCAAAAAATGGAGTTTTTTTTAAATTTTAAATGTTTTTTGTTTGTAGCTTTTGAGCAATAGTTTGAAACACACAAATGGTGATGATTCAATCAACGAAGAGCAAGAAAATAAGAAGCATTTACAAGGTGATAATATTATATTCAATCTTTCATGCATTTTTTCATTTAAGAGATTAAAATTTTATTATGAAGAACATTTGAAATATGGTATAAAATGATTTTGTTCACAGATGATAGCAATATTGGGTTGAAGAAAAGACTTCGAGAAAAAGGTATATGTTAATTTTTTAATTGAAAAATTTCACTTGCAAATCATTTCTCTTTCTCCTGTATTTTGCTGATCTATCTAACCATCTTGTCTAAAAGGGCTTCTGGTCCCCTTACCCCTGACCCCCCTACCCAACTGTAGCAAAACTCTGTAATGAATGATGCAAAAGATCGTTGCTAAGAAAATCTAACATCAGTTTTACAACGTGATGATCTTTTATGTCAAGCTGTTATAATCACATCAATGATTGCAAACTTAGAGAGTGGTTCGATTTTTTTTCCAACTCAAACGCTAGAGTTTAATCCACTTTCTTCATTAAGCCAACAAAGCACAAAGCATTTACAATGTGAAATTGCAGTTTTTGATCGTTCTGAGTGACCTCCTTCATGGCTGCTTGCCTTGAAAACATAATAGCTTCCATGAGAATGCTTATTTTCAAATATGTCTGGTTTCTCGCTGTTTTAGATTGTTTCTCCTAAAAATTATGATTCAACAGACCATAAAGTTATTATACAGTGTTATCATGGTATTCGTTATCTTTGCAACAATCTCCTTAGCTTCTGAGGTGAACAGACTAAAAATAATTGTGGATGACCTCAAAACATCGCATGAAGAGAAAGATAATGCTATAAGCCGGATTCAAATAGAGATCGAAAGATTGCGAGAGGTGAGCTTAGCTTTTATAAAAAGTGTTGGATTTAATGTGTTTGATCAGATGATGCCAGGAATTTTGCAATTTTGCCATACTTGTGTAATTAAAGTTATGCTATGTTACATTATGTTATGCTATGTTATGTTACATTATATGTTATATTACGTTATGTTATCTTGCACTGCGTTGGATTATGTCACATTGCCTTACGTTGCGTTGTGTTACATTACGTTGTGCTATACTTTGCTCCAAATAAAAAAACCAGATCTTCAGTATGCGATTCTTTAATGTTTTAGGAAAATGAACTGTTAAAGGCAGAAAGAAACACAGCTCCATGTAAGCATCGTGTTGGCGTTTTAAGTCTTAATCAATACTTTATTTGTCAATGGTTATAGATTATTTAGATTGAGAAATGTTGAAAGATAAAAGGGAATAAATATGCTAAGATGTGGTTCAAGAATTAGTGAGAACTGTAACCAGGGGTTTGATTGAGAGCTTTAACCAACCCCTCCCTGCTCACTCATAGCTCGTTTAATGCGTGTGGAATTGAACAATGAGTGTGAAAATCATAATTTTAATCGTTTACGTTTTGACTGATTCCAGAATATCTGAGGGAAAAGAACTCCGTGATTGGATAGTAACCCGAGACTTGCCATCACTGTTAGCACAAGGAGGCAAAAAAGATAAGGCAAAGCAATAAGAAATGGAATGGATTAGGCTATTTTGCAAAAAGCACGAGATCCAGACCCCCACTCCAAATTGCCCCTTGTTCAAGCATCCCTGTGCAAATTTTAAAGAACTTTGCAGTTATTCAACGTTTAAAGTAATAATAGTAAATGCCCTTTTTTCCATTTTTAGCATATGCCAATCATTCTGTTGGCGAAAACCACGTGCTATTGAATGGAATTGTTGACACAAGATCTGAAACTGAGGCTGACAATGATTCAGTTTTTCAAGGGGCAAGAAGCACCAGCGAGCCAAATTTAGGTGAGTCTCTTTTCTGTTTAAGTGTACTGCAAAAGAAGCTGTTATTTTGCTGAAGCTGTTGACATAAATAATATTTAACTAATATTCAGAATTATGCTTATACCCAGGGCCTTATCAGGCTTGGTTGTTAGCATTTTAGCAGGCGAGCAGTAAGTCGCTCTCATCAGTAAAGTAGTAAAGTCAGGTGGGCGATATTTAGTCTCTTGAAAATCGTCAATAAAAGTTGAATAAACAACAGTCTTTAACAGCTAAGTTTACAAAATAAAATCGCGATTCTCCAGCAAAATAAGACGATAGTTTCGTATAGACGCAAACAACAACATCCTCACTAACAAGGTTTGAACAGACCCAAAATTACATCACTTAGAGTAATTTTGTTATAATATAATTACAAACTATCGGTCATTCGAAAACTGGCATCTTAATGTTCAAGTACTTTAGGACTATGAGAACTGACAGTTTCGTAACGGTCCTTAAAAAGCAAATTAAAGCCATGCTATAAAGATCTATCAGTGAGGGATACTTTAATCAACATCATATCCAGTTATAAGAAACCACAGCTGTTCTTAAATTACTTAAAGTTTTTAAGCAATATAGTTTCAACAAACAAATGCATGCTTCAGGCGAAATAAAGGTTATCTCTGGGATCTTCTTCCCGATCGCATTTAAAAATGTTTCGTTTGTTATTCGCGTAAGTCGTTGGGTAATTAACGCGTTTACGGAAGTAGATGAGTTTACAAAAGGGATCAAGTTCTTATCAATATTTATGTTTTCCTTCAAGAGGTGTCGGGAAGAAAAAGGCGAGCCATTAATAGTTCTCCTCGCTAACGGCGATCGTGAAGGCTTAGGGTTAAGGTTATGGTTAGGGTTAGGGTTAGTGCTAGAAATCATTTTTAGAAATCTTAATACCAGATATTTAACCCTTGTCAGAACTTTCTTTAAAGTATTCAAATATATTTGTCTTTTGGCTACTTTCAGCATTTTAATGCACTTCGCAATTGTTTAAAGCAAGCATTTTCCAAAAAATTAAGTTTTCAAAAAAATCTTTCATGTTTGTTTTCAAATAAAAGCTGCTATTTTTTCGAACAACTGCAAGAATGCTAGCTTCTATTTGCAAGCACCTCTGCACTTTTCAGGAGCAAGCGATTTCCATCAATACAACACTTTTGTATTTGATGTTGTTGGTTGCTGTTAATGACCTCATGCCCTAAGGTTCTTTATTATTATTATTATTATTATTATTATTATTATTATTATTATTATTATTATTATTATTATTATTATTATTATTATGGTTATTATTTTACATTGTTTAGGCACGGTGTGCAGGTCAGTCAAAGGACTGATTTACAGTGGGCCGAGCATTTAAATACAAAGCTAAAAAAGCATACATAGTTAAAATAAAAGAAAAAAATATTTATTTACAAGATAGTTCTAAATGCAAATTCAAGCATGAAGGATAGAATCAGCATACGGTTCCTGCATTTTTAATACGTTTTTTGAATATGTCATAAGATTTTGACGATTTGAGTTCCATGGGAAGATCGTTCCATAATTTAGCACCCTTTTATGAAAAGCATTTTTGACCGAAAGCCGTTTTGCGACGAGGAATGGCTAAATCTGTTTTTGTATTGCGAAGTTCTCTCTTGCATGTTTCGGACAGCCTGACGAACATTTCTGTAAGGTAAATGGGAAGCGTGTCGTCATGCTCTGTGGCAATGAAGGTCCTCCAAAGCAGGGATATCTGCATCCCTCCAGAGCAGAGGGGCAAGACAGCGAAAAGTATGGGCAGCAAAACAATCTTTTAGTTGTCTATTTATTGAACGTCAAAAGAGCTCTCCATCATCATTTTTTACCAGATTTTCACCATTCTCAGACAGGATTTCTTAAATTATTCGGAATATGAAATTTTGTTTTAGCTACGTTTGCTTTTTATAAAAAGGAAAAAACAATGTTTCCATGAATGAGTTGAATTAACGTTTTGTAAACTGGTTTTTTAATTTTGATTCCCCCATGATATTTATTTCTTCGATTAAATGTTGTTACTTTTTCTTCTAGCTCGAAATAATGTTAAATCAAGTGGATTATCGCCCAACCCCATCGTTGTAAGTTTACATATTTTGTTCTCAGATTTATTTTTTTTCGCTATCCTACCTACTTTGAAGTTGATCCTCCCGTTCCCACGCCCCCTGTTTGTGTTTTCCCGTGGTCTCGTTTTCCCCCGACCCGCCATCGCAACTACAAATTTCAGTTTGCATGTCAATATTTAGCACCGCTGTTGAACAGTAGATATTCAACAAACCGCTGAGAATTAAGCTGTATTATTCTCATTAAATCGATGATTCAGGTGGCCTGCCTACATCTGCATAATATACTTCAAATTTTCCTCGCGCAGAGACTTTAGCAGAGTGGCGCAGCGGAAGCGTGCTGGGCCCATAACCCAGAGGTCGGTAGATCGAAACTACCCTCTGCTACATAAAATTTTTGTTTTTACTATTTTTATCTATATTCTTCTACATGCATTTCGTTTGATTTTTAACAGTTTTATCGTGAATTTTGATCTTTTATTTTACCAATTTTTCTGTCTTTTACGTAATAATACTTTTAGAGATTGCTTGCAGCACCTTTTTGAACAGTCTTTATATTACCCAGACTAGATTAATACAACTAATCTATTTAAAAGATAAAATGTTATTACTGATATCATTCTTGCTATTATTTTGTTATTCTTATAAAGACAAAAATTTCTCTATACTCGTTACGGTCACTACGGGCGTACACGGATTTTTTATAAGAAACTAAGCTTTGACTTGATACTCTGTTTCTTAATTTTTATGTTGATTTTAGTAAAAGTTCTTACTGAAAGTTTCTCAAAAGATTCTTAACTTGCATGAAGAACACACCATGTTAATCTTGTTATCCAAAATGGGATACAGATAAAAAGACCCTCTCGAGAAACATCTTATGAAAGATCATCGGGGTTTTCAATTTTAAGCATCTAGTTTTTCATTTATGGTGTGTTTTACATATCCATCTCACTCAGGTAGCAGTAGATAAAAATGGATATCAATATTTCTTTAAAATATTACGCTCACATGGATGGAGAGATAACATCAAAGCATGGACAGAACTCAACATAACTGCTCTGAACACCCTTGTCAAAGATAGAGAACAGTGGAAGCAGCTATCACATGCTAGTGCGTATTCTGCTGCAAGCAGAGACAGCGATTAATGATGACGCTTTCATTGGCAATGAACGAAAATTTCTACTTTTTCGAGCAGTTTCTTCAGCAGTTTCAAGTTTGAGTGTGATTAGTACTCTGGTTTCTCAGTTTTTTTGCCACCCGAGGGGTGGTTTCTTACAGGATGTTTCTTATACAAAATGCGGATATGATATGTGCGAATATTCTTATTCTAGATGCCAAATGCAAACGGTAGGATTTACCATTCAGAGCAAAGAAGGTATTTATTATTTATATCAAAATCTGCGGGGATGCTTTTTTCGATTGGTTTGAATTTATAAAACATTTGAATGTAAAGGGGAGATTAAATGTTTTTATAAATAATATCTTTTATATTATGATGGGATGAATATAACAGTTTGAGATTGGGTACCATGGGAATAAGCCTATAATGATAATGATAATGTCTTCAGCCTTTTGGAAAAGGGGTTGCCATTCATAAAGGCTATGCTTTTGTTGATTAGAAAAGTAAATCTACGTCATTCAAAATACACGCATATTTGATAGCTAGATGCTATAGTTTGTAATATTGCTGTACACA
Source organism: Catostylus mosaicus (assembly GCA_964019065.1). Taxonomy (NCBI): domain Eukaryota; kingdom Metazoa; phylum Cnidaria; class Scyphozoa; order Rhizostomeae; family Catostylidae; genus Catostylus; species Catostylus mosaicus. The sequence goes on along the minus strand of OZ025188.1, from coordinate 2,566,133 downwards.
TTTGAAACGGGTTAGGATTGAAGTCTAAATTGGGATGTTCCCGTCAAGAAATTTTTTTCCATTTTCGTATGACAGGCATGTACACATGTAAGAAAGTTCGGTGTTATAAATTAGGAGATTGTGTTTTAAATGGTTTTATTTACTTTTGAAAAGATGATTGTGCTGGGGGGTTACATATTTAAATAGACTCTTGTAAGGGGTTCTATTTGAAGTTTTAGTGTATATTAGTGCTCAATCCATTGTTAAACTGACTGTGAATAAAGTTATTGTTATTATTAAGTCTATTTAATTTTTTGATAGTAACTTTCTTCGCTTTAGGAATGTAATTGGAAACTCATTTGCCACTTGGACCATGGAACAGATAAGCGAATGGTTAGAAGACGAAGGCTTATCAACTTATGCACCATTGTTTTCAAAGGCCGTAGCAAGGGGCGATGACGTATTTAAAATGAACAATCATGATATGGAAAGAGAGCTTGGTATTAATTTACCGATTCATCAAAAGAAACTTAGCTATGCTTTGAAGGTAATCTAGGTCCTCATATGTGAAACTATAGTCAATTTAATAAAGAGTTTATTTATGTGCTTGTTTAGGAGCAGCTATGCAGCTTTTTGTCTTCGTTTTTTGGTGGTTTTCCCTCTTTCATGGATGGCCTTTCTCCCTCTACGTTCTTCTTTAGGGTAGGCATCCCCGTTGACAACAGGTTCACATCAGCTCTTTTGAGTTGCAAGACTTTTAACCTGCCTTAGGAAATAAAAAATGTATGTATGTATGTATGTATGTATGTATGTATGTATGTATGTATGTATGTATGTATGTATGTATGTATGTATGTAAGTATGTATGTATGTATGTATGTATGTATGTATGTATGTATGTATGTATGTTATGTATGTATGTATGTATGTATGTATGTATGTATGTATGTATGTATGTATGTATGTATGTATGTATGTATGAATGTATGTATGTAGGTATGTCATAGAGAAGAGCCCCTTGTGATGTGATTTAGGTTTCATTCTCAAAGAGAACTATTGTCCCGATGATCTTCAACGAGAATTGGTTACATCTTATGAGGAGCGGATGTCCTCAAGAGCTTGATTTATCTGTAGTTTATCATTTCTAAGGCTTCTTTGCTTCAACTTCATGAATTTTATCAACACCTTGAAAACTGAACAGGCGCATCAGGTGCTATTCTACAACTGTATTATGACATGGAGCGAAAGGGCTCATGTAGATGGATATTTTGTCAGTTGTAAATGATGACATATTAGTGGCAAAATGTAGAATAAATCAGCATGCTTTGGTGTCAGATTTAACAGAAGCCTTTGAAGTTGTCTCATGTATTTGAGCATAGAAATTTTTAACCATCAACTGTATTTCATTTAAGGCGTTGCAGAATTTCGAACCAGATTATACCGGTCGACTTGATCATAACTGGGTTGCACGTAAGTAGTGGTTATCTCCAATTATTTTATTTTATTTTATATTTGAATAAAATGTTACAAGCCCTCCCATTACGTAATGGTTTGTACGTCTGTATTTGAGCTATTAACCAGAGCCAAAGCTATAAAAAAGTATTTGGCGGGGGGGGGGGGGTACAAAGTTGAGATTTGCCGACAGATTGGCGTGGTTTAATGTCATGATCGCCATAAGGGCGTGACATATGCGTCTTTTCTGCTATAAGCAGTCAAGTTCCTTGGCATTTAGGATATTTATTTCCTTTATAATAAACTTCTTTTATGCTGTAATCTTTAACGAATTTAAATTAAAATGCGCCGAAAGCAAAACGAAACATGACAGTCGCATAATTTCACCATTTGCATACGAAAGCTCTGTTGTGCCAACAGATACATGATGGGTACAAAGTACAGCACCCCCTGTACCCCCTTTTATGGCGTCCCTGCTGAAAGCAACGTTGAAGGCAAATATTGCTATTAAATTTAAAAGGGAAAGCTGTTGCATGCTATTCTTCTCTCTGAATTGTCTCAAATTTGTTCAGGTTGGCTTGATGATATTGGTTTACCTCAATACAAAGGTGTATTTTATGAAAACCGAGTGGATGGCCGCGTGCTGCAGCATCTTACTTTGGTAAATGTTATTTGTTAATATTGTATCCGAGTTTTCAACAGGAGTTTGTTGAATATCTATTGCTGAAATACGATGCTAATTTTGGAAGGATGTATTTCATATTTACGATCAATAGCAGAAAGACGGTGGAAAATGAGAAATTGGGCAATAAGAAGACTCAAACAGCCATTCCGAGTGCATTCCATGCAATCAGGCCCAAAGATCTTCGGTGTGCACCTTGCTTTTTTGCAGCGTTCGAAGGAAAAAATTTGGCGTGTCTAAATTGTAGAATTTATGTAGAAACTACTCCTGTTATCAGGTCAATTTCCCCAGAGCACCTTCAGCGTGCAGATTTCATGAAATGCACCTGGACAAACAGGGAGGACCAAAAGCCTCACGGGTGTAATAAGTTGAAACCAATGAAGCCAGAATTATTGCGGCAGTATGGACCCCACCTCACCTTGGTTTAAAAATCATCCAATTTTTTTCCTGCTATTAATTTTGGTCCAAAGATACCTCTTGCAAGATTCAGTATTTTTCAAAATTTATTTAACTAATACCATTTAACTAATTTATTTAACACCATAGGATGATCTGTTTCACTTAAAAGTTTACACAACTTTGCATCACATCAGCTTAAAAAGAGCTATACAATGCCTTAGGTGAGTTTCGTGTTATAATTAGTACGATCCTAGCCTAAATATAGGATTTCCAAGTTCGATATTATGACGTACTCCGCACTGACCTGTGTCTACGCCCATGTTTTTTAGCTTTTTCGTGACCGTGGCCCTTGAGAGATTAGCTTTTCAAGCTTGGGTCACAGCGAACAGTTCTATAAATATGACTTATAAATAGAAAGATTGTGATCTTGTGACCTTACATTCTTTTTGTTGTTGTTAGCAAAAATGCGCTTAATTTAAATAAAACATATTTGAGTTGTTTTAACAAAGCAGAAGTAAGAAACCTGTGGTTTTATTGTTTTGAATTACAGTTTTACTGCTTTAAGCTTCTTTCATTTGGCAACTGTTTAGATTTTCTTTTAAATTCAAGCCTGAGATATTTCATAGAATTGAGATATTTTAACAGAATATGTTTTGACCTGGCTATCTGTAAAGAATAATGTCAAACACAGGTCAGTTAAGCTTAAGCTCATGCCAAATGCCACAACTTATTTTTTTGTCATTTAGCTCCTCAATAGGAAACTCAGAAAACGTTCGTTTTTACTCATATTTTATTCTCTACCAGCATAGGGAATTTAATTTCTATTTTTCATTTAGTCATTACCCGAACTCCCTTTCCCTGAGAAATTGCACACGATGATTCAGCTCTGCCATGTAAAATGCGATTTTGCGATACCAACGTTTTTTCTCATTCACTTTTTTAACACAATCATAATTAAAAACGTCGACATTATTGATGAAAGGTTTTGTCAAATTTCATAAATAATTTTACGAAATTTTTCTACAATATAAAACTGAATTCTTTTCCATTTTAGGCATCAAAATTTTCATCCAAATTATCTGAAGCCATGTTTGACTCCACAGGTAAGCATTTTACCGCTTTATTATTCACGATTCGTTCTGTTTTTACCCTCTCATCACATGCGACACGTTTGTTTGTTTGTTTGTTTATTTATTTGTTTGTTTGATTTATGCACTAGTTAACCCAGGCTGGGGTCCAGGCACTTATCGAGCTGTTGTGGGCCTGTGGCGCTAAGGCCTCCTGAGTATCCATTTACCGACATCGTAAGGGTGGTTTGGCTGAACATCTAGTTAGTTAGGCTGACAGCTAGTTAGGCTGAACATTTATAGAGATAGGCTCCGACTTTTGTTTCGAACCTCAGGCTCCTGAGCTAAATTTTGCTAGACCTGCGCTTTAACCACTCTTCCAGGTCACTATATAAACATTAAATAGGCCTAACTAATATAGAGTAAACGAGAATAAAATGGAGATTCTTGCAGTTGACGCTGTTGAATTTTGTTTGTAGAATGAAGATAGGTGTAACCATGTGATGTTATGGACAAACGGCAGGATAATGGATTGGTTGCGATCAGTAGATCTTGCTGAATATGCACCAAATTTGCGTGGTAGTGGAGTACATGGCGCTTTGATGGTAAGCTGACAGCTTTTATTAATGGTTTAAAAGAGTTTCAACGATTTGTTTGAGGGATATTTGAAACTATAATGACTCTGTTTGTATCGTCGTGTTTGTCTCATAGAAAACGAAGAAATAAATGAAGGACTGTATGCATACAGTAAATCAGTTTGCGAGTATTACATGGTATTTTGAAAAGTTAGTGAATAAATAAAAAACTAAGGCAGCTTTTACACGAGACCGCTTCCATTTGCAACCGGTTCAAAATGAGCACGGTTAGGCCTTCCGTTTACACGGGACCCGTTGGAACCGTTCCAAATGGAACTGCAAGCCGTACCTGAACGGATCGCCTAGAAGAACAGTTCCATTTTGAACCGTCCCGAATAGTTCTCGTGTAAACGTGTGGAACGTTCTCAAAGAGTACGTACAGAAAAGGAGGCTTAAAATCCCATTACTAGGTTGCTTCACAATAGATTCTTAGACCCAAAATTTGTTTCTTTTTCTGTAAAATTGAATTCTGTTAGCTTTGCGTAGTCTCGCGACATGGATAATGTTGAATTTGAAGTGGTGTCTGTATTTACACATTTAGTTTCTGATTCAAAAGTTGCACCACTGATCTCAAAAAAAGACTGGATCGAGCTTCTATTGTTTGAAAAGTGAAGCCAAAAAATTTCGATGGCGGCCATCTTACTAGGACCCAAAAAGCTGCGGGTTTTAGCGTAGAGTCAAAAGTAAGCCATTCGGCACGGATTATCAAATACCATTTAACAGGTTTTTAGCTTTTGGATCGTATGTTTTCGATATACTTGTACTTTATCGAGTATACTTTTCCATGCGCTCGCTGTTGTTCATTGTTTGGGTCCTACCAATATGGCGCCGATCTGGCTTCAAAAAGTTGGATTCGAAAACAATAGGTTGCTCGATCCAGTCTTTTTTGAGATCAGCGTTTTGCACCCTCCACCATTGCGCGACCGAAGTTTCTATTGCGGAGCTATTCCGGAAGGGTTCCAAACGGAACTGGTCCCGTGTAAACGCGTACCCAAAAACCTATTTTGGGACTGGCTTGGATCGGTTCTAAATGGAACCATTCCAAAATTCCCGTATAAACGCTGCCTAAGCTAACAAATGATAAAATGAATCAATGTGAAAAGTATCAGAAAGTTTATTTAGATTTAATTTGATTAAATTTAGTTTCGTTTATAAAGTAGCTACCATTGCTCATATAAGATGGTGCTTAAGCGATGATGTTAATGAAAGGTTGTAAATAAATAATGAATAAGTAAATGAAGGTATAGAAATAAGAGGTGATGAATGCATTTATGGATAAACTTGTTAATTTATAATTTACTCAAAAAAATATCTGAGATTGGCTGATAGACAGTGTAACAAATTAATTAGATTTTCATTAATATTCGAGAATTACTGTGTTCATCGATGAATCTCAGCTATTTATGAAGGTCAGCATTTTAAGTGAGTTTTTTTTTCCGCTTTTAGATTCTAGAGCCACGTTTTAACGCGGAAACATTGGCAAATCTTTTAGCGATACCTCAAAGTAAAACACTTTTACGAAGACATTTGCAATCACAGTTCGAAACATTATTGTCTGAAAGTTGTTTAAAAGAGAAGGAAATGACGTTGAAATCACATGACTTTACACCTCTGAATTCTTCTGAAAAGCACAAAGTAAGATGCATGTTTATTATGGCCTTAATTCTCTAACGGTTGATTTATGCGAAGCCGACTTGGATGTATTAAATGCATTTAAAATTCTTATTTTTATGGACTGTTATCTTCGATGGTGGAGTTTTTGTAATTCCAGTAATTCATCTATTTTGTAAGTTTATTTATATAATATCATAAAAGTAGATGTTTTTATTTTTAAACAGTTTTATTTCATTTTAAAATTGTTGATTTTTATCTTTATGATTTCAAACCAAGCTTAAAAATATTTCTTTCAAATTTTTTATTTCTTTCGATAGCTCCGTAAAAGAGGACCATTTGGAACACTTAGACGCCGAAAATCCGAACTAGAATTGGACCAATGCATTTGTCCGCCTACTTTGATTGTTCCAGAATGCATAACGCCACCCCCTGCCCTAGATCCCGATGATGTTTTCGAGTTTTCAGACACATTATCGTCACCTGCCGTTAGCAATGAACAGGACTGCAGTGCAGAGGTAATATCCATCGCCATATTCATTTCATCTCTAGCATTACAATTCTACCTAGTGGCAAATTTTAACGGTTCCGTCTGTAAAAATTGCTTTGTTGATACTCCGTTTTCCTTACATTTTACCTTACTCTCAACATTTCCGAAAACGGATCTGACCTACAAGTTGAATAACGTCCCTGCAAGATATGCCGTTTAAACCTAATGGAAGGCGAATTTCTATGCGCTGAACAAAAATCTATGCGCCGAACAGTTATCGGTCGCGAATGCTGAAATCTTTCACCCAAAAATACAGTTTCCTACATTATGTGCAGCGAAAATGCTATAGTTGTCAGACGCATATCTAATCTTTTTATGAATCCTCTTAACATTAGCTATGAATGCTCTGTAATACCAATTATAACAGTTTTGTTAATCCTTTGTAGCTTTATTCGTCATGAATTGGTTGTTGTTGTTGTTATATGATTATTGCAATCTGTTCATTATGTTAGTTTCGTTAAGTTTAGTTCAGCAATAATTTATCTGCTTTACCTCATGGGTAGTGCTTGAGCCCTGATAATAATTATTATTATTGATCTTCTGTGCTTTTTGAGGTGTTTCTTAATCTTAGGATTGGCCTATATATAAGGTTCTTACTCAAAGTCATTTTCCGTGGCCATTCTCTGCAAGCCAGAAACACTGTTCGCCATATTTCATACAGATTTTTTGCATGTTTTTATTTGTTCTAGAGCGGCATGCAACAAAAATCGATGGGAGAATTTTCACACGAAATAACCAACTTAACGGTGGGTTTTTCCTTTATTGTTAAGTCGTTTTGTAATATTTACTGTGAATTCCCGTGCAACAAAAGTAGCTTGCTTAGGTATACTATCTCATAAGTTGTGCACCAGCTTGGGAAGCTAGCTAAGGATTCGTTACTGATTTTGGACCCACCAAAACGAGCGAGAGCAAAGAGAAATGAACTTTCAATTGACTGAATGCATTTATTCATTTACTTATTTGTTTATTCACCGCTTATTTATTTTGTCATTTTTTTATATTTTTGTTTATCTGCTTATATATTTTTATGTATTTAATTATTTATCTATTTATTTATTTAATTATTTATAAATCTATTTATCCATTTATGTATTTACTTTTTTGTTTAATGATTCATTTATTTATTTATTTATCTATTAGTTACTTATCTATTTATTTATTTATTTATTTATTTATTTATTTATTTATTTATGTATTTATTTATTTATTTATTTATTTATTTATTTATTTATTCTACTGATGAAGGTAATGAAAGAAAAAGTAAATAAACAAATAGTACTACAAAATGAACAAATTTTACTTTCTTCTTTTAAAATGTTTTTAATATTTTTCACAGGCGTTGTTGCATCAGTCAAGATGAATCGAAGATGAAAATTTGTCATTAAACTGAGGTTTGAAACTGACAAATATCACAGACAATCTTCCGTTCTTTTTTGCATTCCTATTTTAGTAAATCAAATATTTGCACTGTTTTCAAACTTGCGCAAAATCAGTGCGTTCATGAGTATCAATTAGTTATTGCTAAACCTTAATTTCTATTAGAATTTTGCAGTGAAAAGACTATAGGATTTTTTGTATCTACTGATTAGAGTTTTTTTGGCCCCTTTAAAATCTCGTCGAAAATCATCGGTCGAGTCAGCGCTGTCGCCTTTTTCTCGCTTATTTTAGTACCCTTAGCAATTTGTTTATATTTCTTTCAATTTACAGACACGTTTTTTCAAGCACAACAGATGGTCAAGTGCTCCTTGGCATTGACATCTGACGGCACCTTCCCACGATCCCATGCGACAATTTTTTCATCGAAACTCGGAATCGTGGACCTTTTTCCTCGGGAGCCCGCCTTAGATCGCCTTTTTCCTCGGAAGGCCGCGCTCCTTGGCATTTATAAGATATTATTGCAATTGGCTGCCAATCTGCGGTAATCTGCAGTCATTATTCCAATATCCTAATTCATCTCTATTTATTACTTTGGTAAAAGCCTCTTCTTTATCTATCGATTGGTCATATCCAACATTATGTACCATAAGTAACATGTTAGTACTCCTTGCTATTGCAATAAACATTGCTAATATGGTTTTAAAATTATCTAGCGCATCAGATATTATTATTATTATTACGCGTATTTTCCGTCAATTTGTGTTTGAAATCATACTGTCTGGAGTTTAGACTGTACCTTAGATCGACTTTTTGCGACCCTCTTCAAGACATATTTTGCACTACCTTTAACCTTTCACCCCTAGACGGGCCATATGGCCCAATGACAAATACCGTACAAGATAATTTTTCAGGGGGTAAAGTAAAAAAGATTGTAAATGTTCTTATGGCAGTTTCTATAATAGTTTACACTTTCACCTATATTATCTGACTATGCTACCCCCTGAGAAGCGTAGATTTATATGTTTTTTAACAGTTAAATGAAAATGAATCCGGATGCGAAAGGGTTCAGCTGACCATATCAAAAGAAAGTGGGGAACAAAACAAAAGGCTGCCTACCGCATTCTCCAGGAATGCTTGCGCGATGTTTATAAATAATAGAGATAAGGAACAGTACACAACGGAAGGAGTAAACAGCATATATGACCATTTAATAATTATGTATTTATATTTTTTTAACTAACATTTCGCCCTAGCATGTACGGCGTCTTTAGAGTATTGAAGATATAGTCATTGTATTAGTTTAATTTTCTGAATATGCTGAGTATTTTCCGGGTGCAATGCTGTACCATTATTTAATCGTTAGAGATCATTAACCCTTTCGCACCCGGATTTATTTTCATTCAGTTGTCGGAACCAATATAGATCTACACTTAGCAGGGGGTAGCAAAGTCAAGCAAATTATGTGGAAGCGTAAACTATTATAGAATACTGCCATCAGAACAATTACAATATTTTGTACTTCACCCCCTAACAAATTATCTTTTACGATGTTTATCAGTGGGCCATATGGCCCGTCCGGAGGTGAAAGGGTTTATTAGTTTTACATTGCAATGTGGAATCATATACATAACACTATGTACAACATAATGACGGCCAAGAAAAGTTTGTCCAAGGTACTTGCTAGCAGTTATAAGACATTAACATGTTGATATTATAGTTCATATATTCCTTTCTTATCAAATCATTTTTGTAATCTAATGTAAATACCAAATAGCTCAATATATTCAAGTTAATCAAAGAGTTGTTTTTGTATTACAGAGTCATCTCTGCATCTATATTCCCCTTATTCATAATCAGTGACCTCTTCCATTGGTCATTACTATAACGGTCAGCTTAATAAATTTTATTTTCGCACAAATGAAAATTTTGGACAAAAATTAAGGATATAGTCTTTCACCTTTTGCAAGAATCGACCAGGAACGGCTGTGGAATATTTTGAAGCCATATTAGGCTCACGTAACCGTTTCTTTCCAGAAATAAAATTAAAGCCTTGAAATTTTTGTAAAAATTGACAAAAAACGGATGAAAAATACTTTCATTCAAAAATCGTTGGTCGTTTTGGCCAAAATTAAGGTTGTAGGCTTGCATTTTTCGTGAAAATAAACCAGAAACAGAAGTGAGATACTCTGATTCATAAATCTTTGTTCGAAAAACGGCCATTTTTGGCCAAAAAGTAAAGTTGTGGCCTAGCATTTTTTGTAAAAAATTAACGGATATTTTAGAGCAAAATTCTGGGTTTCGTAAATGATGATATTTCGCAAGAAAGAAAGGTTAAAACCTTTTTATTTGAAATATTTGAACTGGTTGGAAGAACGAAAATGATCTCGCAATATGCTTGATCAAGAACTGTCGAAATGTGCCTAACACTCTTTCTTTTATAAGAATATTTAATTTTTGTTGAGCCTCAAGATCCCTAATTTTTTTGCTATTTTGAGCCTCGGAATATTCTTAAATTTTTCTTAGCGCGGCAGAAAATACGGATATGGCAACAAATTGTTACTATCATCATCAATGCCAAAACGCACACCTATTACAAATATGGTGACCAACAGAACAAGTCATCAAAATAAAATCTAAAAATAGACTTACAAAATATCAAAGGAGAGGGAGTGGAGAAGATAGAGTGATTAAATGTCACAAAAAATTCTGAAGTAAACAAACACCCGCTAAAATAATTGTTTCACAAGAACTTGAGCCTGACAATATTCTTAAAATATTCCTAAATTTCACCGATTTGGAGCCTCATTATTCTTATAAAATTTATTCTTATAGAAAAAAGAGTGTAGACTAAAGCATAAGACTTACTTTAACAAAAAGTTACCTTTGTTGAAACGTTTGATTTTTTTGGTAAGCTACTCAACAAAACACGTCCATTTTGACATCAAAAGTAAGATTATATCATCAGGTTTTTTTTCTCGAATTAATTTATTCAAAAATCGACCATGTTTACCCCAAACAAAACTAGGAGACCAAATGCTCAGTGTTATTCCAAAAAATAACAAATTATTGTTTGACATGAAATTAAAATGGTATTTATGATTATCGCAAATAAGATATAACTAAATACATAATAAAACAAGTCACTAGCATTCCACCGTAAAGAATCCATTTATCCTGCGAAAAAAGAAAAGAATAACTTAAACCAAGAATATTTTAGGCACATAAAGAGGTCAACTGAAAACAGAGCTTAACCTCTTCTTCAAATTCGCATTCATATTAATTCTATCCCTAATGTGTTCTTTGCGTGCCTTATCTTACTAGGTACTTATGCATTTATAGACTTTAACATGTTTAACAACGTTTAACATGTACCAACGGCCCAGCACGCTCCCAAAGTGCAGCCATGAAACTTGACTTTGTTTAGAGTTATCACTAATAATTCTAAGGGTTATTTACAACTATTTTAAAGCTGTCTTTCATGATTTTCTGAGTTCAAAATTAAATGAAATTTCACCGGAGTTAATTTCACAAAGAATGCATGTTATTTATGTATCACTTGAGACGTGAGTTGTTAGAAGTATTTGGCACAGTGCCTTTTGTTGCGAATAATTCCTGCTTTCTTTCTAATTAATTTGAATGCATATTAAATTGAATGTTGGGTCTCATGGGGATTAACTAAATGATTCAGACTCTAAACAGCCAAATTGTCTAATTGAAAGTCCCTTGGTACAGTTTTTGCTGTTTATGTTCCCAAACAAGGGTGGGGCATCACTTGCTATAACGTCCGCCAAATATAGCTTGAACAGCAGGTTTACATTGACTGCATATATATATATATTGTCGCTTTTTAAGGAAAGAGGCCTCCCTTCTCCGCCTAAACAATGTTGAGAAGAAAGATCATTTTCCAAGACCTGCGATGCACTGTTCCAACTCATATCTCAATTTCTTGTCATTTTTTAATCATATAACAACATTGCATAAGAGGGGAGAAAGCATCGACAAAAGATGCATGGTGTTCCAACACTTTTGGCGAGCATTGTAGTTTAAACGATTCACATTCAGTGTAAATAATGTATGACTTCATTTCGCCTAGCCTTTTCGTTGCCATGGATGTTTATTACACTTAATCACAATTATCTCATGCATTGAGACGCGTACCCTGAAATTAGGCTATTAGGTCCTCATTTCCGTTCTTTAGCGGCGAAAAAGAGGGGGGTTTGGGGAATCAAATCATGATCTTGTTGGAAAATCAAAAGCCAGAATTAGGTCTCAAATCCTTAATTTCTAATTCACTTGCTTCTAACTTAAATGTTTTAAACTTTTCATCCTCAAAAAGGCAAGAACGTAGGAATCCATGAACAACTTTTCTTGAGTATATTCTTCTCAAAGCTTTGTGGGATCGAGCCCCTTCAAAAACAATCCTGAATTTCCATCACTGTTCTCAAATACTCGTTTTCAAACTTAAACAAAGTTTAGGTGGCTTCTATTGAAAACTGTTTAGTTTTTAGTCAAATTTCATCCGTGTAATGATGCAAACAGCGCCTGGGTCCCACCAGTAGACGCCTATTTACTAAGACGCCTTTAGTACACACGGTATGCATTCATCTTTCAAAATAAGAACAGAGTCAAGTTACAATTGATGTCGTAAAAAGGCTGATCGATAGAGGGCCTAAAATTCACAATTAGCAACGGAGGTTTGTATCTAAGCAATGCCCAATTTGTTAAGTATTTCGAGGAATACTCTGAAAAAGCTGTATATGCCTGGGCGACATATTAGTTACATAAAATATGAATGTATAATTATTATTTGGTCATGTTGTGAACCCCTGCCGCTTTATGTTGTTCCTTATTGCTGTTATTTTTATACATCGTCCCAAGCATTCCTTGAGAATCCGGTAGGCAGCCTGCTAATTTGGAGTCTCATTTGCTTGTTAAAATTTGAGTAGTGTTAGCGCTCTAGGTAAATAAGCTCTCAAGAAATTTTCTGTAGAAATATTTAAGATCACCATTCACCATTGGCTTTTAGGAAGACAAGACGGCATTTTCAGCAAAACTGGTTTTAATTAACGAGGAGAACGCTTCCTGTTTTTCTGCCTTTTAATCGATAATTTCGAGGTTTAACTCCTTGACAACAGCCCACGCAGAGAAAAGAGAATAAATAGAACCCAAGTTGTGAATATGCTGAATATGGCACCTGAAAATCAATCCGAGATAATGAATCGGATGAAAGGTTTCTCTTTAGATAACTGTTTTGTTTAACTGAGCAACAATTTTTCTCATTTGCAAAACAAGACCAACTTTATCAGATAAATCAAAAGACGATCTATAAAGGCAGCGTAAACAACAGTTGTGTGTATGCACCGAAAACAGTTGAAGGCAGCAAACAAAACTAAAATTGCATAGAAGATTTCACCCAGTTACACAAAAAACTTCAAATAAAACTTCTGTAAGTATCTTTCTTTTTTCCATGTCCGACATTTCTCACTCTTCAGCGACTCTTAGACGACCTCCATGGGGATGGGATAAAAAATTACGACAAGAAAAAGGTCACTGGGCGGGAGAGAGGAGGGGCAGTGCCCGATATGGTGGCACAGTGGCCCGCATAGGGACCGATTATTGGGTCGTCTAAGCAATATTATGTATAAAGAAGCTTGCTTTAACAACCATCTTTTAATTAATAGATTTTTCTTCAAATAGCGTTCTGTTTATTTCTTTGATTTTATTTGCGATAGAGAATAATGTGGCAAAATGTTTTCTTACCTCAAAACTAGCATTAAGACTTAGCAACTAAGCATGTACGCAGACGCTGATAACGCTTTTAAAATGTACGAGTTTCAGTTCTTGTCTATTTGATAACACATATGTTTACTCACACCACAGAATGCTGCGAAATGTTCAGCAGGCACCATTTTAAATACTTTGTAAAGAGTCTGGAGTGTTTGTAGTCCCCAACCTAGAACATACCATAAACTGACGCTATTGATCTTAAGCCATGGGCAGAGCCGATACCCATGGAGGGAAATAGGGGCGGATCACTCCACCGTAAGACTGTTTGTCGGAAAATCTGAACGCTTGTCGGAAAACTTCTAGCATTGTCTATGAAGTAAAGATTGGTTACGGGCTAATGACGATCTTCTGAAAATGGGTGACGTCCCACCCCTCCAACCCCCCTGTATTTCGCTGCTGTTGTGGACTCTGGCCATTTGACTAGGTTTGAAGATTTAATCTGTAGTAGTTAATATATTACCTGTGTTCCTCTTTTTTCTATTAATCTCAGTACTGTATTTGACAGCCCAAGAGTACTTGCAATATCAAACAGCCGTTTCTGGACACCCTGTAAGAAGAAAGCAAATAGCTCTGGATAATACTTGTGACAAGGGGGAGGACCCGCAGAGACACATAGCGACCCTTAATTATTAAATGAAAACCAGTAATTCTATATTTGGTCGTCTATGGTACACCACAGTTCATGATGAAAAGGAAAGTCATTACGAAATTAGCATAACGGGTAGCTTATACAATATTTATATTTCTTTTCAAAATCACCACAGAACAGCTCAAATTATGATTTCGTTCAAATAAATTGTTTACATGGATTATCATGATAGAAGAAAGCTGTTTCCTTCGAAGCTCTATAATAACAGTGACACATCATTGCAAAACCAAGTAAAGCTTGAAAGGGTCTCAGATATGATATCCCTTGAAAATGAAACACGTTTTTTATGAGAATAATTTGCTCTGATTTCAGCCTGGTGTTTCTTATATTCCCAAACAATTTCACTCTCAGGTTTTCCTAATTTTTTTCTTACTTCCGTATTGCAAACTATATTAGAGAAAAATATATTGATGGTGTTCAACTAATTCCAGTACAATAAGTTTCTTTAATCATTTAAATGCATTATTTTCATTGCCTTCTGTTGATTTATTGCTATATTTCAGTTGTTATCTAATTTCTTAAGTTTGGTTGGATTCTATCATCATCATTGCTCTTTTTTTGGGGAAATCTCAGCCTGATGTTTCTTATAAAGGTTTTTTCTTATAAAAAAATGCGTGTACACTGCATGTCTAAAGTGGTCCCAAACAGGCTACGTCGGGCAGTTGACAAATTTGGACGCCTGAACAAACATTTCAAGTTGTTCGAAGACTGTGCGAATAATCTTGAGGGTCGTTCAAAAAGTACGTAAGGGTTAGGGCTGGGTTTGAGCGAGCTAGGGGATGGTGTTATACTTGATCCATTGCGTTACAAAACGTTCAAAATCAATGGATGGATAAAATTGATGACTTAGTAGTCTTAAAGCTTTGTTGCAGTAAAATTACGTCATTTACGATTCATTTTGTACTATATATTCCATCTTTATTAATGCCTTGTCATTATCTCTAGATAGGATTGCGGGGGGGGGGGGCTCTCGCAAAAATGTTTTGTAAAAAGGTGGAGGTATCTGCTCACAGGTGTCAGGCCGTTAAATGTGATGGTGGGGGGTAAAAGATGTTCGTTTTTCCCTTACGCATTTTTGATCGATTCTTTACAATGGAACATCAACTCTCATTCTCCGCCTCTCTGGTTTTTATTTTCAAATCTAAATGCAAAAATACCTTGAGTGACATTCTTTGCTCTTTTAGACTAGCTAGGATGTTGCCTCCGCTATCCAGCATTTCATCCATTCCTCTATTTGCACCTGTTAAACGCGTATGGTGTTGTAGCGAATGATCGATCATTATTGAAGTATCGCCACTTTGCGCCTATGATAATAGATTGTTTTGTTATCTATTGCTGCTTGCTTTTCAGATGTTACTTAATTTTAATACTCTAGAATAGTCCTATAAACATTTAAAAGTATCTCTGTACAACACAGTTTTTAAAAATGAACTTCCTAAAAGATAGTTGGAAACAAATATCAAATGACTTCTCTGAAAGTTTGAAAGAAATTTATAGGAAAATTGAAAGTTACGGTTTACAGTCTGTTATGAGCCAAAGGCTATTATACGGACTTTATATCGCACATAGTAGGGTGCAGTAACTAGCGGCGCTCATAACACACAGATCAGGTACCCATTTATGCACCCGGATAGAGAGGCAGAGTTTGTGTTATCGCCATTCCCAAAAGTGCTATTCTCATAATCGGTGATGGGGGGGAGGGGTTCAAACCGGCGATATTCAGGCTCCGTTTACACGAGTAAAAGTGGATCCGATCTATTTTCTGTTCGTGTAAACGTAGCCTTAGATCGCTAGTCCTAGACTGTAACCACCACAACACAGAGACCCCATAGACTTCTCTCCTGTAAAAAACCTTTATAAGAAACTCAGAACTGGTGGCGCTTAGCAGATCTTAATATATATTATAGTAATTTGTTAAGATAGACATGCTTTACTTACATTTGTGGTAAATGAGGTTGTTAAAAGCTCCTCCCTAGCTCTGTCTTGCTCTTCCTTGAAGGAATAAAAAGTGATTTGAATTAATTAAAATCAAGCAAATCTTTAAATTACATATTGTTTATCATACAAGATGAGCATATGTTCTTAAAAATGACATATTGAAGCAACTTTCTATTTCGTTTCTGCTCGCTGCACTGTGCTAGATTGTATGCATATGTCAATCTATTCTAAAAGCAAACGGCAAACACAGGGTGTGAAGCTAGAGAGCATAGTTAAGAAAGTGGCACGGACAAGTGATTTAGGGCACAGGTCTTTGAACCTATGAACCGATAGGCTTTCTGTTTAAGACCAAAGTCGGGACTTTCTTCAAAAACTGTTCTACCAACTGTCATTCCTTACAAGGTGGATCGCATCAAAACTGGATCCGATCTATTTTTGGTAAGGATATGCCTTGCGCTTAAACAAGATATCGCAGATCCGATCCAGTTCTGCTTCGTTATCCGACTTACACTCATTTATTATAAGAACCAGATAATTTTTGCCGAGGCTCGATGTTCTTCATTTTTTCATAATTTGAGGCTCGAATGTTCTTAAAAGTGTACTTATTTTCGGGGGAGGGGGTTTCTTAAAATCTATTGGAAACTACATGCAGTACAATATACAGTACAGTACTAGCTTAATGCATTTACAATTTCATTTACATATCCTGAGATCCTGAGGACATAGGCCATAGCAACTTTGGCCCACATTAGATTGATAGCTGCCTGACCTTAGCCTGGGTGAACAAATGAAACTGATTGAGTGTGTGCTTGTAGAATACATCTTATGCTTGCTCAGCATCTGTGATTATAAGAAACTGTCTTTGTCTCATGGAATTAAGTTACAGTAAACCTCAAATACCTTTAACTTTTTCTTTCTGAGATATGTTTTAAATGCATTATCGAAATGTCTGACATCATACTTAATTTGGTCAATTTTTCTAAAAAGAAAAGATTCAGAGTTCTTTGTAAATATGCAGTGTGACAAATTAGCCAAGGGCTCAAACATTAATGAGAAATTTGACTAATGCAAGAAGAAAAGTTGTGTTATAATGGGCTGATCACAATATGCAATGAAAGTTCTTTGTGTTAGGTGGACTAAAGAATCACTCCAAGAAAGCCCCTTGCATTGCAACGAAATATTAGCTAGATTCTCTATGCATTGTATCTATTTTCTGCTGCATGTTGTGGTTTCATTTATCTGCATTGTCTGCCCCATTCCTTTATCCAAATCTACATGATCTGAAGAGAAACGTGACATAAGCACTTATCCATAATATTATATAGTTTATTTTTAAACATTTATTTTAAAAAATGTTACAATTTGCTGCAATTTCAATAACATATACAAACATGGCAGCTGATGCCATGAAATTGAATCATTTGCAAACCTTCAATTTACTGTGATATCAATTTTATACTTTATGCTATGAAGAAGCCCCATATGCTGAGAATATATTAATCAATAAAATATAGTTATAATCTTCCTGCACTTGCTCTATATTCTTGCCACTTTGTTTTGTTCCTTATATCTAACATTTTCATCCATCATTACAAGCATTCTTTGAGATTCCAGTAGGCAGCTTGCTATTTTGTTCTCTGCCCTATTTTGTTATTTTTTGTTGCTTTCACTTACTAATTTCCGTAAAAATCTTCATATTGGAAATATTTAAAGCAACATTCATTGCTCAAGACAACCCTTTTCAGTACTAACTGTATGATTGCAAAAACAAAATTCGTATGCTTACAATTTTGAGCTCTGCCTGCGGTGAGAAGGTTCTTTGATCAATTTTGCATCAAGCTTCTCTGAATTTGAGAAAATCTCCTGAATTGTTGATTCAACCTGCTTTTCTAAATCTACAAAAAGATCAAATTTGATTTATTGCAACAGTATTCTGTAGAATCTAGAAAACTAAATTAGATATCTAGAAAAATACAAAACCATGTTTTAGATGATATAATATTGTGGCACACTTCTATGCCTCTCATTTTAAATACTATGACACTTATTGTGATATTTATTTCCTTAAAATGTTACTAAACATTTTCCCTTGATTAAAAACTTAACTGAGGTGGCGTCTTCTGTGGCATTGTAGTTAAAACACAGGACTCGTGATTCAATGTTGATCAATTATAAAATTTGATTCCTTTTGAGGACAGTGGCCTTAAGCAACATGTTAACATTATTTGTGCTTCTCTTTTCACCCAGGAGTATCAGTGGCAGATCTAGAAATTTAGAGGGGGGTTTCACGATTTAGATATTCTTCAATAGTGTGGTGAAGAGTTTGGGGAAAGACTGTAGGTTTAGACTGGGGGTCTTAGGGTACCCTAAGAACTAAGGTCGGGTCCTGGTGGGGGTCCAGGAGGCAGAGCCCTTGGAAGCTTCAGAGATTTCACATTTTCTGGGGCTTCAAATGGCTAATTATCATAAAATTTTCTTTCTGATTTGCATTAAAATAAAAGAAATACAACAATTTGTCACTCTGAGTCCTAAAATACTATCCAAAATAATAATAAAATAGCAAAGGGGGTTTCTGGAAATCAGGAAGCCCCCCCCTAAATCCGCCCCTGAATCTTAAGTAGGAACCAGACTGGAGTCTTTGCCTGCCTGCACAATTTATCATCTCCCTTCCTAATTTGCTGCAAGCGCATTTTCACAGGCAGTCTGGTATCATAATAGCAGGGTGAATTGCAAACTAAAACCCAGTTTAGGGAACAGTAGAAAAAAATCTGATCCACTAAAAAGGTAACCTTAAACATGGCCAATTCAACAATTATGATTAGTCTGAGCTTTTTGCGACATTAAATCATCAAGTCATCAGGGTGCACCTATAGTCCAGCATCTCAGGTATGGATGCACAAAATGCGTACAAAAATCAAAAGGGTGCACCACTACACTATGTATACCATTGCACAAACATTCAAACTTCAAAATCTGAGGGGTGCCCAGGTGCGCTATCTTAGGCATTTAAGAATTATTTTGGGTGCACCATTGCTCCATACTCTGCATACACCATACTCTGCATTTTTGCATTAATTGGTGAAAACAAATTTCTCTGAAATGGGAATAGCCCTTAAATTTGTTTGACACTGCACTTTTACAGGGCCTGGGTCATGTTCACCACTTGGCTAACCAGGCCAGACCACCATTATGCACAATGTTGATATTACAAACATTAATCAGCCACAAAGACAATTCTCTTATTGCTGATTTGCCAGCACACTCTGCAAAGATTCTAGTCTGGATCAGGAATAATGTGTCATGTTTGAAATTAAATTAGAAAGTGAAAGTCATACCAATCAGGTTCTGTCCTGTTTCTTTACCAAGTTGATTTAATTGGGCTTGTACTTGTAATAACAATCTGAAGTAGATCAAATAGATAAAAAAGTTTCATACAGGCTTTTTATAAGATTCTCTAGATGAGGTTCTAAAGGCTTCAGGCAGCACTGATATATTACAATGTTAACTGTAGTGCTTGTGCAGGGCATTTTTATTTGCTCATTCAAATAAAAAGAAAGCGAATTGGCTGCGGCTAAAGGCAACAATAGGAACGAATCTCAGAATGAAAACAATTTATTCAACCTGACCCAATAAATAAAAGAATTCCAACAATATAGCTCTACATCCTAGCAAGATATCTACCAGTGCAGCCTTTGGTCTGAATATTCATCTTTTTTGCACATTGTGCAAACTATGAAGTCGCAATAATAACCAAGTGAAGAAGTTGGCAGCTCAATATATTGTCATGTCAATTTTTCTGAACCAATATTGTTGAAGCACTTGAAACTTAAGAGTTTAATTTATATACCTAAAAAATCATATAAGTTTAATATTTAACAATAAATATTATTTGTATAATACGATGCTATGGTTATTAAATGTAGAAGTGGGATTTGAAACCCAATGTCAGTCTTTAATATTTATAGAAGTTTAACCGAATATTGGTTATCAACTTCTGACCGATGATCTATAAAGTTAGTAATGCATTTAGGATAGCCTTTCACGGGAAATTTTACTTTAGTCTTAACTAGACTGACTATTTGTCGTCCCTACGTCGCAAGCTAGAGGGCCTAAAACGATGAAAATCGGCAAAACAATAATAAAAGGTAGGAAATTGTCTTCAAACTTTACCTGTTTGTTTGCTGAGTCAGTGCTTCCATTTCTTTTCTTAGAAACTCATCGATTTCCTTGACATCAGCTGTGGAATTTAAATTATTTTTTCCCTGAATTCTTCATTCCTTCATTTTGATGATTTCATTTTCAAGGATGTTTTACATGAAGTACTTCCTCTTGTGAGTTGTCATTTCCGTAAGCAATTCACAGGGAGACAATGAATGGTATTCTGTTATAAGAAACTTATTAAAAACAAGCTTTGGACCTTTGAATTATCACAGGGGGAAACTATGGGGGGGGGGGGCGGGGCTGATGAGTCAATTTTGCAACAAAACATCTCAAACAGAGGACATGGATTCTTCTACAATGGACAACAAATCTTAAAGGGTGCAAAAAATACTTACGATTTCCTTAGCGTTTAACTTTTAGATGTAGGGTAATTGTAAATAGTTCCTTCTAAGGATTGTAGCGTTGAAATATTGCACAAAAGGCTGTTTTTTCTGTATTACAGAAGGGGCCTGGTCACGATATGGGCGCAGTTATTAAAGGGAGTGGTCGTAAAAGGACGTGGTTGAAAAATTTCGGGAAAAGAGCACGCCCCTTATTCCCTTTACTTCTAGGATAATTCACTGCTCTTACCCCCCCCCCTTCAATTTCCGTTACTGTAACTTATTATATGTACAGGAGTGCCTATCAAAAATCCAACTTTATTTCCACGCACTCGAAAGTCAAAATTAGCTGTGAAGATATCAGGGGTTTATTATAGTCTGCAGTTTCATAAGATCATACCATTTTATCTCATACAATACAAACTGATAAGTTAAATGCATTTAATATCCAAAGGCGTGCAGCCAAGACTGTGCATGGTGTTGGTAATTTACCATACAAGTAAAAACTACAGAATTAAAGCTACCAATTTTAAAATATAAAAGAAGGCACATGATAAACTACTTTCAAAATTTGTCAAAATTTATATACAGATGCTTCAAAATCTTTTCCAAATTAACAGAGATAAAATCAAGGGGACATAACAGTAGTGATAGAGAAATGCTGCCCAGATATTAGAAAAACCTTTTATTACCAGAGAATTGTGAAAGAGTGGAACAGCTCACCGCATGACGTGAGAAAGAAGTAATTGATGCAAAAGAAGTGATTTCACACGAGAAACTGTATGATGAACATAACAAAATCCAATGTACGCTTATGGTTAAAATGTAAATAAGATAGGGATTTATTTGCTGTTATAGCCTTTTTGTCCCTTCATTATTATTGTTATTATTACTGAATGCAGTTAGATACAGCAAATGGAACTATTTGGCTAGTACAAGACAGACAATTGAGAAAAATCGAATAAAAAATAACATTACAAGAAGTGGAAGGAATTGCATTAGGGAAATTTCTTAAGAATGGACTTTTGAAGTAGCTGGGCTAATCGAGGATAGATCCTGCCTGTTTAAAATTTGACTAAGTCTTTCAAAATATTTCTAGAAAAATTCTTTAAAAAGATACTTATCAACCTTCGGATGGAGGATTGGACACATTTTTTATTTTTTTGTTATTTTCAAAGAAAAGGGTTAGAAGTCCGCGATTAAAAACTGCAAGCACATGTTGAACTTTCTGTCTTCAAGTGAAAGTTATTCCAGCATTTTGCGCAAATTGACGAACTGACCTGAGACCATAGTGAAGAGGGTTTTTCAGATTAAGATGGGAGGAAACAGATCCAGCAGGTTGAGCAGGAACAAATTTTTCTTAGTCGATCCAAAAATGCTCCATAGGTACAGGATGATATACAGATTTACAATGAACCTCACCTTTTAGACCCTAAATAAAAGAATCTAATAAAAACCAGTCAAGCTAGAGTACGCAACCCCCACCAAAAACTGGATGTGTGCCCCTGACGTTGGAGCCTTCACTTTTTCCAAGTTATAAACACGCCCTTACTTTCGAAAAGGCTGGCTTTGATACCATTCTTACTTTAGATGAACCTATTTCATCCTTTTAATACGTACATGACTTTTTCTTTAATCACCTAAATCAAAGCCGCTATTTGAAACAACACTACACGAAATTGATCCCAAAATCTTTATTGATTTTGAATGATTTAGAAGCCTAAAAATTCTCAGTCAGAAGCAGTGATAGGTTGTTGCAGAGCTTACGGTGATAAATCCTGTTGCAAATTATGTTTATGCCTGTCGGAACGAAATTGATATTGGGGGGGGGGGGCTGCAAGAGAAAAGCAAGGTGAAATGGGAGTTATGGGAACATTTTTCGAGAACACGCATTTTAGAGTGCTGGGTTGCACTAGTCAAATGATAAACAATGACGATATTAAGATGTCTAATTAACGAGGGACACTATATGATGTCTTTATCAGCTTGAAGGTTGCTCTTTACAGCATTTTGTCGAAAAATTGAGGAACAAACACTAGCAAATTATAAGGGGGGCTAAAACCACCGATTACAACGGGCGTTTGATTTGCGACATGTTCACTTTGATAATTAACTTTTATTTCATCTCTGCCCTGAGCACCAATCATAACTTTATTAGCCTTGGGTTTACAATCCTGAGTCCACAAAATAAGCCATGATAAATATGCCACTAGTAATACTATCAACACCCCTTAACCAGCCCCCTTCCTCACAAAATGCTGGGCCTCCGACACTTTTGGTCGATATTGATTAAAAACACCTTTTGCACATGCTAAAATAATCGTTTTTGCGTGAGCCTTACCCCGCAAACATTTTCATGAAACAGAGGTTTGACATTACATAGTTGTGAAAGGCTCCTCATTTTAACAATTTGAACTTTCGCATCGAGGTTGCCCCCTCCCCCCCCCCCCCCTTTGGGTTAGTAGTCTCGTCGAGTGCCCTGCAATGTCGCCCAACACAATCTGCA
The DNA here is from genome assembly GCA_964019065.1 of Catostylus mosaicus. Lineage (NCBI taxonomy): Eukaryota > Metazoa > Cnidaria > Scyphozoa > Rhizostomeae > Catostylidae > Catostylus > Catostylus mosaicus. The sequence goes on along the minus strand of OZ025188.1, from coordinate 2,542,960 downwards.
ATGTACCTTTATTATCAAGACTGAGATGTGGGACGGGGTCAGATGCCTGAGTATGCCGTTGGCAGGACTGCAGATCTCAGGTGAAAAGAATCAAATATTTTTAGCCAGAACATGACATTTTCTCAAGATGTCTTGGTTGCGATATCTCCACTGTCGACTTCTACTGATTTCAAAACCTCAACTCTATCAGCAATCAGACATTGGCTCTGTTGACATAAGGATATAGCATGTTTTGAAAGCGCTTAATATTTCATCTGTTATAAATCCGAAAGCAATCACAAACCGAAAATAGATCAGTGCTTTCAATAAACTTTTTTCTCCCAGACTTTCTCTTCCATTAAGAATTGCCTAAAAATTCATTAGATTCCACCATAAAAGCTCCTTATCTTCAGAACAGAATCTTTAAAACTTGCAAACAAAATAGCCTGCTCTACAGCATTATTCTTACGATTAGCTAAGACCATATTTTTCATTTATAATGTAGCGAAGCGAAAGCCACATTAGTTTGGGGTGTTAGCTTAGATTCCTTTATGAGCAAAATAATTGCTATTGATAACACACTTCTCTAGGGCGAGTGTGGCTACCATTATTGAAAGTCTCAATCTCAGAATTTTATAGACACTCCCAAGGGCGCCGGAGCCACGGGGGCAGCGGGGGCAGCTGCCCCCTTTGCCCTAGTGGTACGGGGGGAGCGCTGGGGTAGCATTTTGCCTTATCAGTATCTAAATGCTAATAGATCTAAATGCCGAGAAGTAATTAATTAAGCAATCTAATGAATGTTTCCTACGTGAAACCAACTGTTAATTATTCTCAAATGGCGTTGCCTTCGTTTCTCAAAATCTAAATGGGTGTGGTCACGCAAAATTTCCAAGGGGCCACGCCCAAACCACCTCACTTCTCAAGTATTGGCTTCGCTGCTAACCTTGAGGTGCCCTTTCCGCTGTTTCTGCCCCCGTCGTTTCATGAAGCTTCCGGCGCCTCTGGACGCTCCACCCAGTTTTCTTTCTTTTTTTCTGTTTCCTTCCTATCTCTTCTGTTCTATTCTTTTCCCTGCCATTCATTTGTTGGCTTGTATAGTACAAGGCTACAAGGGGGCAAATAATCGGAGTTGCGGGGGTTTGACATCCCCCAATATTTTCGCCGTCGATAAAATCGGTCCCGATCTGGCTCTGGGCTTGAAATATTTCTCTTTATAAAGTCCTAAACAGTTGCAGAATCGTGGTGTGAGTGGGTAAGGTCGATCCTTTCCTCTGCAGGCACAGCCCTCTTCCCTCGTAGGTAAGAATTTGTGCCCCTGGTGGCTACCCAACGACATAAAAGGGGTTTTCTTAACGATGTACCCGCAATGTTACATAAACCTGAGCATGCCCCTAATGGAGATGGTATCGATTTTACTTGCATTCGTGGCAGGGGCCGCGCAGTGGTATTAAAGTGGAGGGGCTGATGGAGCCGCAGTGGTGGTGCGGGGGAATCCTCGAAAAATTCATTTAGACCACGCCCCTTGGAAGGTCGGAAAACGCCCCTTTCAAAATAGACTTTGCTACTTTACGTTCTTGTTTATATACAACAGTTCGGTGCAGAAAATACATCTCAGTTGGAAATTTCATATTTCTAATAGCTTTTAGGACTATCATTGAAAAAAATGGAGGGCTATAGCTCCTGCTCGCCCAATGGCTGCGCGGTGCCTGATTCGTGGCATCGAAAACACGACAAAAGTCATCGGGACAGGTGATTGCCATATTTGAAGTTTCAATGGCGATGAACTTTGAAGTGAATATAAAAAGATTATTGTACAATACTATGCAAGAGGTCTAGCATTAAAACCAAGAAAGCAAAGCTTTAAGGCGATCATTCAACCTTATATGACACCAGTAAACGTATTTGTACTCGTTCTATGACATTTTTACTCAAATCCCTATTAATTTCAGATCCACAAAAGAGACTACGTAATGTGAGTGAGAGCAAATCCATATTTAGCAGGCTACTGTGGTTACAATCCCATTTAATCTATCTCTATTGAGCGACTCATAGTAAGACATACGTACACGGGAAGGTCTTTTGTTACTTTTAATGAGGAAGATTGTAGAAATGTCACTTAAGGGGGTAGATAGTGGCATCGTGGTCATGGGGCTAAGGGTACAGGCTCTCTTTGTTCTGAACACTGCCACTTACGGCAAATTTTATAAATTTTATGAGGGACATAACTAACCTCGTGCAAGTAGTAGGGATTTAATATCGTTCATTCTAGGTCATAATGGTCCATTTTCAGCGATTTATATGCTGATTAGTTCACCCCCAATTAATCTTAACATGTCTAATGAACTTAGTTTTATAAGGCCCTATCGAGAATATCAATTTGGCGAACAAATCATTAACTTTATCTTCTTTAAGAAATATATGGGCGTGAAGTCGAATTAGAAATTATATTAGTAATTATAAAAACATTGATATAGGTAGATCTGTTCAGTAAATCAATTTGATGATATTAGCCAAGGGCCTGTCAACTTAATGTACGATTAAATAGCTATATCAGGCACCATGGAGCAACGTGGGCTAAGGCACTTCTTACAAAAAGTAGGAAACATTCTTTCAAAGATATGAACTGTCTTTGATCAAAAGTGCCAATGCACCTGTCGCTAAAGACAACAGGCTAAAGGGTACCTCTGGTATTTGAAGATTCATTAGAACAGCCAAACACTGCAAGCAAGCTTAGTGTTTTTCAAAATATATAATTTTTTCCTCAATTTACATTTCTTCCAATATTGCACATGGCCTGCTTCGTTTAAACTTGAACTGGGAATATGGCTTCCAAAATAGCCAATCCTTTGCTTCTTAAAAGGGGGAGACTTAAAATATTTTCCGGGGCAAGCGCCAAGACCCCATTATCTTTCCCTTCGTCTGATTTTAGCTCCAACACTTTCAGGCCACTCAATGAAATGGTCCCTGTAAATGATTTTAAAATATGGTATATATTGTTACCTACAGTTAAAATTAATATTTAAAAAATGTCCAGTTTGCGACAGTTATAATATTATCAACTCTTATTGTGTTAGTTTATAAGTGTTACTGCCATACCTCTTATATGGAGATTATGAAGATGATGATGATGCACATGTTTTTCTTGATAAGCGCAACTTTTTTAAAAAATATCAAGCTGATAATTGTCCAAAATGCAAGAAAAACATCAGAAAAGTCAGGCTAAAAATAGAACAAAACGTAAAAAATTGATACAGCACCAACTGAAACATAACAACGAAACAACAGAAGGCAATAAAATATGTCATCATAACTGTTAAAAACTTGGGGGGATGTATCGAAGGGTAATCCCCCAAACCTCTCCGACTTCTCTGAAAATATGGTGATGCAGACTCGTCAAAAATTAAGAGTAGGGGTAGGCCCAGAGCTGCAAAAAATTCTTCTCTCCTGAAACCCGGGAAAAGGTTAAAATATTTTCTGTGAGATGAAAGTATCGTATATCGAGATGAAAGTATGCGCAAATTGGTCATAAGATGCTCACGTCTATTGGGCTTGAGGAGTTCAGTTCAGCAATGAAAATCAGCATTTTCATTTTCAAACAGGTAACTATGCTGCTGATCTTTTAGCAAGCATATCTGAAACAAAAAGCAAATGAATATAGTCCTAACACAACAAAAGTTGTAAAAACGCCCCGTTGTGTCAACTCTCACTGTCAAAGGTAAGCACCCCCGTCTGAGGCTCTAGAAAATAGTCCCTTTTCTCTGATTTTTAATTCAAATTTTACTCCCCTTTTTCACTGAAACCAAGGAACATATTGTTTTATCAATACGATGAGTTGGACCTTAAAAACCCCTTTCTAAAATTTTTTTGGTTTTTTTCAAATTAACACCCCTTTTGTCCAATTTCTATGTCCTTGGTTTGGGATGAAATTGAGCCCCTTTCTCAGAGATTTTAAAGACATGGGTGCTTACACTAGACAATGGGAGTTGACCCATCGGGAAAAACGCAAATCAGTCTGAATCTGAAGGTAACTGGGTATCAATTAGCTCTCCATCAATGGAATGTTGCTTCGTTATTTATTTGACAGTCCACGTTAGTATGTTTCGAGATATTAGGACTTCATATATAAGTCAAGATACGTTATAAGGAACTTTTATTATAAAGAATATTTAAGAATATCCAAACTTAAGAAACGAAACCCTTCTTAAATTTGTATAGCACATTTTCGCTTAAAATATAGCATGTACTTTCGACATGTAAAAACAGATGTAAGTGCAAGAAGGTAATCTGCTTCAAATATGGAGCAACAAGTGAATAAATTTATGTTGTTGTATTGTGGGTTGCTGTTTTTCAAGCCATAACAGTTTTTTTATGTTGTTGAGAGAGAGTATTCATAGTTTCTGCAAAGATTAAGGTCCACAAAAGATTCAAAGCACTTTAATTGATATTAATGCATTTTGAAGAATCTAAGAACAAACTTATTGTTACAAAAGAAAAAAGGAAAGCAGTTCCTTTTCATTTTTTCGCATAGTTTTGTTGAAAAGTTTTCTGCCAATTCTGAAAATTTTCTGGAAATCTAGTTCCCAAGGTTCCGATATTTGCAGCTGTGGGTAGGCCCTTGTTGAGTTTCGTTTCTTAATTACATACTCTCTTGCAAATTGAGCGAAAAAATAGATTTGACCTTTCTAAACTTTTTAAAACTGTATCGATGTGTTTGAAAGGGCGTTTTCAAAAATCTGAAGAGCGTGGCTGGACCTCCCACCATCACCTTACGCCCCCACTACGCGGAGGCTGGCTCCGCCGCTCTAAAACCATCACTTTTTCTTATGTAAATTGCAGAGCAGAAGTAAGAAATTTACTGTACTGTAAACCTGAGGCTGCAATTATTTGAAAAAATAAGAATCGTGAAACTGAAACTCGCGGATATACGCGGATATGTAAGAACAGTGGCGGATGCAGGATTCTAGGAAATGGGGGGCGCTCTCCTCCGTAGTTCCACGAAGGCCGCAAACCCAAAGGAATTTAGAAACCCACAGGAAAATTTTGATTTCAGGGCCCCAAACTGTGCCATATAGCTACTAATTTTGGCCTTTTTAGCCCTAGTTAGTTTCTTATAAACCAATTTCTTAAAAAAATGAGTCAAAAAAAGGCACCCCGAAAAATCGTTGCTCTGTGGCGAAAAGGGGGAGCTACCGCCCCGGCGCCTCCTGGATCCGCCGTTGTGAGAATCAATAAAATTGATTTTCATGGCTATTCTTTATTTGTCCAAAACTTGGTTGAATTATAATTTGTTCTTAAATTGTTAGGGTGTAGCTCAATCAATATGTTTTAATGACAGAAGTTTATAAACAATTTTTAATATCATAAACATGCTAACACAGTAATTAATTTTGCTAAGAGAAGCTAATTAATAAAACCAAAGAGGAGAAGCGACAAAGGTGTCAATTTCCCTCAGGGTAACAAGAAAATAACAGTTCATGGCAACATGTTTTTGAAGTGTTAAGCATCATTGTTGAAACTTACTTTGTACAACACTTCTTCATCCTTAGCTTATTCTGAATTAATTCTTTATAATCATATTTTAGGCCGTTGTTCTTACAAAATGCAGTTTCCTCTATGAATAATCAAGTTGCCTAGTTTTTCACTGACTCCAAAGGCCTGTTGTGAGTTTACAGTTATTAATTAAAAGATGAAATATACATTAAATATTTAACAAGATACTTGCTTCAGAGAATGGTTTCTTGAAGACAATCAACGTCATTTGCTTCAGATTTGCTCATAGTCCTTTCTTTCAGAAATATTTTGGCTACATTACAGTCGCACATTGTACTTTGGCCACGTCCATAAAGGGCCTATATACTGGCAACTGCCGGGGTTTCAAATTCATCTTTGCTGTAGCAAAATCAGCCTTTCCTACCCGGGAATCTTTTAAAAATGCGAAGTCAGAGATACCCGATATACTCTTGGGGCATTGCGTGAGATTTTAAGAGGGTAAATCCGACTTTTGATTTTCGCAAGGGGGGTTCAATCTTCAAATGAAATAACAATTACATACGAAATTCTCTAAACAATGCCTGAAAAGAATGAGTGGAAAAAATATAAGGCGTGATCTAAAGGTGTAGTTCATTTCTTTGATTATCGATGTTTAGAACTTTTTTCATTAAATGAAGATGCTATATCTACTCAGCGATCCGTTAGCAACTTTATGGGGTGGTTTGAGCCCCAATACCCCCCACGTAGGCAGCACCTATGGGGTAAAGGTAGATAGCTTTTACAAGCATTAAAATCAAGGGGCTTCGAGCTTAACAAGTTGTGTTACTTTTTTGCTGAATACCCGAATTTTCATATAAGAGAGTAGGTCTGGTGTTGTTTTTTTATATTTTAGGACCATTTCGCTACCAAAAGTTTCTTACACGTTTCTCAAATCTTTGAAATAATGAATTTTTTTAACGTGTTTCCAATAAACGGTATACGGTTCCATTGCAAAGCAAGTATTAGCAGAAGCCACATTCAGAAATAAAATAGTTAAAATATTTGATTATAAACTGCAGTATAAAGCATCAGAAGTCCAGCAAAAACTTCAGGGCTCAGTGCAAAAGTTTAAAAAACAAATGAATTTTTGCAAGAATGAAAAACTGCATATTTTCGTTTTCGGTTAGCATAGATTTTTCCATTCCCTCATTCAAGTTGCTGCTTACAAAATAGCTGCGAAAAGGCTAATGAAATGAGATCCACGAAGGATAAAAATTTGTTTCTCTCGTCGAAATGTACTGATAAACAATTACTCAGCAGCAAACCTCAACATCAAAATAAACATGACTAAAATTTATAAGGGGCTCAAATGTTAGATGAATTAATAGAAATTTAAGAATCTTTTTAAAAACCTCTGCTGAAATATTTATCCTTGTCTCTTCCAAATAAGCATAGATAATTAGTAGAAAACCGTAAAACGGCTTAGGAAAATCTTTTTAATGGCGATTCGAAGCTACAAACAATGCTTTTAAATCTTAAGCATAACCAGTATTGACCTGTTAAATGTTCTAAATCGATATTTATGAGAGGCATTATGCTATATTTTTCTTTTTGGTATTTCTTTCCGTCATTCAAAAGTTTGGCTGTGTAGGTGGTGGATGTTTTTGTTCCCTGCAATCTAGTTCGCGGCTGCAAGCCGTGCTGTCATGGAACCGTAAAGTACTGAATCTCTTCCTTAACATTTTTATTGCAGAAGCCTAACGCAGAAAATTCGCTCTGCATAAAATCTTTAAATGAATTGAATTTTTATTCAGCCGAACTGTGTATTTTTTAGTAGGAGTTGGTGCTAGAGTCGTTGTGGGATATGGGAAGAGGAACTCTGACGATTTTGGTAGTATTTTCACAACAATAAAGGTTCTATATAATTCCTTTGTAGATCAAACAAGGGATTCTAAACCCTGTACTTTATACAATTGGTCATGCCGCTGTGAGTTGCTGGGGCTGAGTTAAAGGTTAGGGCTGCGAGCCACGACAGTGTTCGGGAAGAAACCCAGCAGAACAATAGAACCACGTGACGCGAGCGTGCTTTAAATTTCGTTTGATGTTGATCCCGTTCTGTTTGCAGCTTTTAAGCGAAGCTGGTACGATCCCATAGTTGGCTTTGCACGGAGATCGATAGAATAATTCACCTGTTTTATGGTATAGGCTGCACAGCCGAGCAGGTACCTGCCGAAGTGAAAACACAGCACGTGTGTGCGTGTAGAACGTCGAGAAATAACTGCCATCCAAACCAACTGTCTGAAGATGTCTTCTGCTGAACAAGATGATAACACGATCAAGCTCTGCATGGCTTGTTCCAAATGGGTAAGTTAAAATGTCGAGACTGACTTGCTACTGTAGCAGGTTAAATATTTCCCTTCATAATGTTTACATCGGAATCATTTGGTATTCGCGAATTCGGATCATATTTTGAGATGGAGAAAAAGGGCAAAGACCATGATAGGGGTGCTCTCATGGAGAACCCATTGTTTTCCCCTGTCAGATAATAGTGGTCTCGATAGATGGTGAAAATGCTATGGTCCTGATAGACTGTCACCAATTTAAGATGTTTTCAACTGCATTTAATGTTCATGAAAGTAGAACAAATTTTATACAGAGCACAAATCCACTGAGAGAGAGACAAATATTCAGTCCCCGTTGATCATTAACTTGTATCCACATTTTTGGATTTGAGGACAAGGTTAGAAATATGTTTAAAAAATCAAATTTAAAATTATTGGCATTCTTTGGTAAAGTTTCCAATACTAGAGGCTTTCTCTGTAGGCAAGCAAAACTATTAAAAATCTATTACTTGATTAGGCAAGATGAGACTTGAGATAACATGCTTCTCAAATGAGGAAGAGATTGGCGTAAACAAACGAGAAACCACGAGCAAAAGATATTCCATTTCAACAAACCATAATCAAAACTATACTTTTGGAACTGAAGGGCGAGATTAACTTCCACGTGACCAATGACGTAGATTAGAAGATAATAGGAAGACTCCGTCATGGTTTCGCAATCATTACACAGCAGTTGTTGGGGACACATAATGAGCTATTTTCACACACCCATACAGGTTTTTTAATTAGGATACGTCCATCCAGGGGCGCAATATGGCCTTTTTTAGGTTGGAGTGTTTTGCTTAGTATTTACCGAAATGTACAAAAGTCTTCCAAGTATTTGTTAAAAGTCAAAATCATTCCTGCAACACTACCAACTAAAGTGTATAGAGTATAAAAAGACTAAAAAATGTTACAGCAGCTTTACTTACAAACGGATAATTTTTTTCCCATTTTACCGACCATGCTGTCGAAACTGACATACTTATTGCAGATTTACCGACGAACGTCACTTGTAAAACCAACATTTTGCTGGCCATTCTCATATTTATCGAAGGCTTTATCAAAAAGATGGGTGTCACAAACCCTACACCCCCTTGCAGGTATGCCCCTGGATATATCTAAGAGTATTTTTAAGTTGAAGGGGTGTCGGCTTACAAATAGAGAAAGGAGGTAAAGCGCCATTAGAATGGAAAAACAACAAAAATGCAGCAAATGGCTACATTTCGCATTGAGCAAAATGATGTCCTTCCATTTTCCAGCGATTAGGCATTAATTTTAACATGATGGAATTTTTTATTTGCTCGTGTGATTTCAGGTAACTGCACCGACCTGTTTGTATACATAAACTGCAGTATATTGTTAATGTTTTGGGGAGTTCTGAGTTTTTTGGAGCATACCACCTCAATGTATCGCAACTCTGTTAAGCAAGCCTTGCCATCTTGTTATATAGCTATGGATTGCATGATGCGACAGTCGTTAACTTTAGGCGTGCTTTCGCCAGTTTGGCTTCATAGCTTTCATTGTCATGGTCTGATCCCAAAAATATCAATTGCTTGGGGAAATTCTCGCATGAAAGATTGGAAGTAAATCTTGTAAATAAGTAGAAAAGTCCAGTTAATATCTATGCTCAGTTCTGTTCATTTATATTTAAAATTCGACCAGTACTGTAATACAATGGTACGAACAACAGTTGGATATACATAAACGAACATAAGATACAATGGGCACTTAACGCAACTTAGGTTGTTTAATTTCTCAAGGAATAAAGAGCTGGTAAACAAATAAAGAGTTGAGATAAGCGAGCACTTTTCATCCGGCCTAAATCTTCATTTTCCTTTATTAAGAAATAAAACATCTTGTAGGTGAGCAATTGTATTTGTTTTTGTTTCCAGTAGCCTTCCTCGCGGGCGCCCGCGGTAGAGTCCGAAAAGTTATGATAAACGACGCTTCTGAGTCGAATTATCAGTAAATTTCTAGGAGTTGAAAGTTTTGAAGTAACCCCACTTCTTCTGCATCTTTAGATGTCATGGTACCGAAGTTGGTTTCTAGGGTTCAGGACCATAGACAGATGTCTTGTTCTAGGGAGTGTTCAGGACGTTCTCGCCGAAAAAATGGGCGTACACCCCTCTGTTTGCCGACAGGTTAGCAAAATTTGCAGACGAAATACCCCTCCGTGGTCAAAAACGCGTTTATTCTTGAGCTGGAAGTTTTAGCCTGGGAGTGTCCAAACAGAGTAGCCATAGCCAGAACAGTTGAATAAAACTGCTGATGAACGGGTCCATTTGTTGTACTTTAATGCTTTCGATGTCTCTAACTTCCATTGATCTAACTGCCAACACCCCTGCTTAAAAAGGGGCAATCCAATGGGGGTCATTGCATCGTACTCAGTTGACTGAGTATAACAGAAATAGAAAAACAATTGTCTGTTTTGTAATTCTTTTTAATTTACCATGTTTCCGATGTGTCATATGAGAATTCCCGGCTCGTAGTCTGCATTCCATCCAAGGGCGTCATTTGATGCTCCGTGTTGCGAGGGTGTTGGCCCTGCAACAGTCACTCACTCTTTGCCCGTCGACTGATGTAAAAATTTCTCATTTTGTTACTACCTACTTTTGCCCGGCAAGAAAATCCCAACCCTAGCCTCTAACTTGATCAGAAAAATAAATTATATATACAAGATGATTCTAAAGCATCGTCGTAAAGATTTTCCTGTCAGTCAGATTTCAATACAATTTGACAATGTTGAAGTGCAACCGACTTAAAACTTTAAGCTCTATATCTGTAAAAACAGCATATTTCAGGATACGTGAATCTTTCATCTGCTGTTGTCAATAAAAACGATATTGCCGCAACGTCAACATTTATAGTACCCCCTTGCAATTTGATCAAACCCAGTAGTTGCTACTGTACGACTGTATCGTCACCGGGAGTGAAAGGGTTAAACTGTTCAGCGGCCGTGTCCTCTGGCCGCTTTATATAAATATTGTGACTCTTAACCTCTTAGTCTTAATGAGGAACAAGGGCCTTTAGAACAATTGTCCTTCCTTCAGCAATGTTCCAGTTTGAAACATCTCAAATAGCATTGAAGGAAACAGTTTGCTTCAAGCTTTAAAATATGAAACGGGATTAGCAAATCGAAACCAAGTTACAATGCTAATATATAATTGACTAAATGCTCTCTCTAAATATAAATTTTTTATAACAAAGCTAAATTTGTTCCCGTGCTTCCATTATGCTAAAATTTTCGATATTTGGCCTAAAATTGTTATTGTTTTTGAAACATCTAATTCGGTCCAAGTTGCGTCAAGAGTCGTTTGGAAAATTTAAACTTACTGTTTACAAATTTTATTACTGTTTTCCTGTATATTGAGAAACATTTACATAGTTATTCTTCAACTTCGCCTGTGAATTTTGTAAATAAAATAAAAAAATTAGCACCTTTCTTTATACACATTGCAAAGATTTAAATTGTTTCTTTCCATGAGAAACTCAAACTTTGAATAAGACCCTTGGCATAGCTTAAGCCTCTAGTTTTTCTTGAGCAATTCTTAATTTTAAGTTAGTGTCACACTCAATTTTCTTATAAAAATAGTGTGTATGTCTCGCAGATAAAGTAGGTTTTCAATCTGGGCAAAGATTGTCAAGCTCTTAATTTGAAGAATGGAATACCAGCTGTTCTATTTTCTCTTCAAATTAAACTAAATTTTCTAATAGTATTCAGAATAAAGCTATCCTCAGCTAATAATTGAGGTTTCGAAAGAGTCAGCAGCTATCTGTATACATTTGGGATGAAAATGGCTCGCTCCATTTGGGGTGCAAATGCATATCTGCCTTAAGTGGGCTTTCGAAGGACCATATTTTGCCACAAGGGACTGAATTTTGCGAAATAGCAGTTGTAACCAATAAAAGACAAATAGCGTTCTCTCAATAAATGGGCGCAGGACTGACTCTGCCCACCTATAGCAAGATATTGCAACTCCGTTTTGGACTGTAAAAACAGAAACTTTTCGGTCCAGTGCAAGATCGGGACCGATTTATTGCAGTCAAATAACAGCTGGGACCGAATTGTGAACATATTAGGGGTTTCACACCCTCGCAACACCCTTGATTTCCGCCCCAGTGAGGAATAGTGGAAGCAGAGCCGCCGAGAGGTGTTCGGGGCCCATGGGCAAAACGGCAGAATGAGGCCCCATGTGACTGTGTTCGAAGCTAGCAGAAGGGGCAAAAAGCAAGGAAATCTGGCGGAACTGAATCTGGAGGCACTCTTAGAACCTTGCAGGCTGCTCCTATTGGGAGATTCTTTGAATACATCTAAAGAGGCTACAAATAATTTGTTGATATTAGTCGATGATGCCCCCTGGACCCAGAGGCCCTGGGGCAAACTGCCCCCTCTGCCCCTCCCTCTCGGCGGCCCTGAGTGGGAGAGATTGAAGGAGAATGCGATAGTTGAGATAAAAATCATTAAGCCAATTTGTCTGCGAGGATTTCAAGAAGAATCGCCAACAGTAGAAGGGAATCATGGCAACTGCCCCCTGCTTTTGTTTTCCTATTATTTTACCCTTTCTATTGATGGTTTTGCCCCTAATTTCAAGTTGCACTCCCTGCCAAAATTCGTTGGAACTTGAAAATCACATCTATGGAAATTCATGCTTTACGTAGTGTTTAGCAGTTATGGCTTTCGTTCCCAATGATTTCAGTCAATAGATAGCCATGAGGCATGGCATTAGCAACACTGTTTTAAAGGGGAGGGAGAAGCTGCTGACAGAGGACAAAATTGGGTTCGCGTTCAAAGACTTTTGGCAGAAATCGTTGAATGCGAATCGGCAAAATGCATGAAAACACACCAAAGCCCAATGAGCATTTTATTCGTTGTTTAATGTTCGCAAGGAGGGTTAAGGAAGGATAATGTTCTGCAGTACATGCTTTTTATTTTATAAGGGACCTACCTCAAGGCCTAGTTTCAAAAGTTCCATATTCGCAGACCTCAAATCATCAAATTGTAGTACCAAAAGTTCCTTAATAGTTCCTTGATTTTCACTGCACATCAAGTGCAATTAAAATAGTACAGAAACAGATAGTGAAAATCTCACTTTCAGTGCTTTGACTACAACAAACAGTCTATGAGAGTATTGGCTGCAAATTAAAGTGCACGGCTTTTTAGCTCTTAATGCTTGCAGTTAAAAAAAATTTTCAAATCGAAAAGTTTCTTAGGGATTTCGTTTTTAGTAGAATAAGTTCTGTAAATATTTCGGCGTTCTACATGAAGGTTCCTTATAAAGTGGTTCCTTATAAAGTGGTTCTCTAAAGCTTGTAACATTACATTCCAACGAAGGTTGCTTAGCGTAATAAAGACCAAATGACACTCCCAAAGAGCGCCCTTTATCCTCTGGTCAGATTAAGCCCTTAAGCCGGATGAGGGTTGAGCACTCCTCTTAGCTCGTTTTCGCAAAACATGCCTGCCGCTTATAGATAGGGCGACGCCTATTAACAATTCAAACCCTATTTTTCCGAACTTGAAAAGACAAAATTAGTTTACGATTAGGAGGCTTTGCAGATTACGTTAGAAAACCCGATCTAGCAGGCGTATTTTGTCGAAGCTAAATTGTGAAAGATAGCGCTTTAGGATTTAAAACCTTATCTGTTAGCAGGTCTATTCCAGTGATTATCACACACCTCAGAATTGAGCAACCTTTTATACTCTGCTTAAAGTCTCCATTCATAAACTATGGATGCAAATGCATATCTATTTTACGGAGCGTGCTTTCAAAGGACCAGACTTTGGCCACAAGGGACCGAATTTTGCCAAAAATCAGTGGTTGCCAATAAATGAAAAAGTACGTTTTCTCAGTTAATTATAGCAAGATCGACCCTGCCAGCATAAGTTGCAACTCTGTTCAGGAATGTCGGAAAGAAATTAGTCATGTTCGGTGCCAGATCGGGACCGATTTATCGCAGTAAAATAGCATCTTGGAGCAAACAATAAAATTATTAGGGAGGGGGCTGCAACATCCTAATGTACGTCCCTGGGAGCTATTTACAACCGCCATCTCTCGTGCCTCTCCAATAACACGAGCTAATTCTCTTCATCGTATTTTGGTTACGTTAATTATTGAATTTATCTGAAGGACCCAACTCAATGAATATCCCATACTTCTCGTGCTTCCTTAGTTTACAGAATTTTATTTTATTTATTCAGGTTGATGTTGACTTGAAGTCATGTCACTGTGGCCATGTTTTCAAACAAGTCAAGTCTATCAATGGGAAAAGATTCACAGGTGAAGATCTGTTTAGTCTGTTGAATGAATGTCTGTTGAATTCTTGTTGAATGCCACAAATGGGGCTGCGGGCTGAAGGTAGCTAGGCGTAATTGGAGCCTCCAAACAGGATCCGCCAGTCATTTAAATAAATCGATTGTATTAGAAATGAATATTTTGTTTGCGCACCTCTAATCTAATTTCATCATATCTAAATGCGCCTGATAAAAATTCTTTTAATTTCTAAAGTGTTTGACACTTTCGTGGTTTCTCAAAAAGCCTGGTCATTATACTCTAAAGAAGCCCCGTTCGAAGGACGAAATATTAGAAATAAAAAATAGCTAGTAAATTGTTAATAATAATATTTTGTGTGTTTGCTTTATGTGTAACTGATTTTACACTCCTAGACGCCAGAATTGGGGCAAGACATCATAGTCACGTGCTCTACATATTTTGTATTCCACCCCTATCTATTATTGTTGATAGTTTATGACATTTCGAAATGCGCCCATTTTTATGTCCTTCCAGGTTTGAAATACCCTCTTCTGAATTCTTCTGAAATACCCTCATCTGAATTCAACGGTGCCAGCCCCCGCAAGGTGGTAGGGGGGTAAAACGATGATTAAGATCTTGTCACGCCTGTCAGATCTTGGAAAACGCCTTTTTGAGCACACTGATACTATTTTAGAACAGTTCAGGAAGGGCAAATTAGCCTTGCTATCAATTTTCAAGACAATATTTGACTAAAAATAGAAACTTAATACAAAAATAGATATATACTTATTACGGGCCTTCTCCAGCCAAAATATGTGGCGAATCTATATAACCATAATGACAGAAATCCCCCCTCCCTCCTCCTCCTATTCACCCCCGTGGCCCCAACACTGGTTGAATGCTACTTGCATCAAGATAAATTGGCCTGAAACAATAATAATGCTTTTCATAGAGGGAAGATTCTACCAAGAAGCTGAGGACAATATAGTTGAACCAAAGAGAAGAAATAGAGGAGCGACAAGCATTTTCTGCCGGGAAAAGGTAAATGATTTTAATAAATATAAAAGTAATAGTAATAATAATTTTTTTTTAAACTTCCATGTTATTTCATATAAAATTTATCATACAATCATACACCTCACTAGTAGAAGGCAGCGTATAATTGGCTTGTCTGTTAAAATACATAGGCTATTTAATTAAAAGTTATCAATGCCTGACCTATCGGAAAGGAAAAGTTGTAAATAATGCACTCCATAACTAAAGAAAGATATAAATAGAACTGGAAACCCTAGATAAGTACAAGATGTATAACTATGTTTTTCTTTAGTAGTCTTTTAATTTATTCATGAAAAGTACAATGGATGGTTCTTCTCGCAACTCTCGCGTAGTTTGTTAAAAATTGTCGCTCCTTTCATAGTATACGGTTTTTTTAAACATTCAGTATACGGATTTCTCAAATTTCACTTATCGTGATGTGTCAGCCGTTGAGGGTCTTTTTAAATAAAACATAAGGAGCAATGTCTTTCGGGTATTCTAGGCGACGTTTGTCTAAAGCAGGTGATGTATTTGTGTCCTAATTACATTTCGAATCTGAGTTGATATTTGGGTGATGCCCTCGGAAACTTTCGAAAGGTCTGTTCAACCTGATAATTTAACGATCGGTGTGCTCCCCTTTATGAGTCAGTTTATATAAAGGTCTCTTTATAGGCAGTTTTTTTCAAAGATATGAGAAAGGGACTCATGCTGAATAAATACGTCATATTTGCTGAAAGTCTGTGGGAAGGCTGCCGATTGGCAAGCACAACATCCTCACAAGGGATGGATTTAGGGGATTTTCTTTCCATTTAAATATTCTTTTGGATCGTAGTTTGAAGCTCTGGTAGACAACTTATTGTATTTCTTGTGTTTCATAAAGCTGAAAGAAAATTGTAGGTTCCTAAGCCAATTTCAGGCCTCAGAAAATGCGAAATCTCAAGAGCTTTCAGGGGCTTTGCCCTCTGGATATCAACCAGGGCTACACCCTAGATCTGCTGGGACCTTACAGCGCTCCTGCACTCTTTTGCTAACAAGCCATGGTCTTTTCCAAACTCTTCATCATGCTTTAAAGAACACCTGAATTGAGAGCCACCCCTCTAAATTTCAAGAGCCGCCACTGCTCACCACGCCCCGTACGCTCATTTTTCGTTTCGCCTCCACAGACGTTTGACGATCAAGATTGAAAGCTTATTCATTGATAAAAAAAAGGGACTGACCGTCATGATAGTCTCCCCTACTTCTACTACCGCTAGTTCCTGTTATCTTTGAATTCAGATATATTAATACACAAATTCACTCTTCAGCAAATTAAAAAAAATAAGCAAATTAAAGATGGATCGGATTAACAATATAAGATTATAAGACCTTTAAACTTATCTGCTCTTCCAGGGAGTTGTGTTTTAGCATCATAGCGGAGGAGCGTGCGGGATGCCAGAATCCCCTGAAAAAGGCTATGTCGGCAAATTTCAGGCTGTAAGCTGTTGTTGTCGGTAAATTTTACTGTTCAGTTACCCTACTCATTTAATAATACTAAGATCTGCCTCGACCAATTTCAAGTTTTCGATCCATGAAGAACCGTTGGTGGGTCTAGGGCCACACCCTATAGAATATGCCACACCAATCTTGTCGGCAAGCCCCACATCTTTTAGTGACATTGGGTCGCAACGGCACTGGCTACTACCACCAGTGCCCATTGCCATAATATTCGCCAATACCACAAGTGCCCAACCATTTACATGCTATCTGCTATTCACTTATCTTTGTTCTTATTTCATAGGTGACTTACATGACAGGATACACTTATGAAGAAATCGAAGATATACCAGAAAAGCGAGAAAGGAAACGAAAACGAAGAAAACCGATTCATCTGTTGCATTCTTCAATGAACATTGCTAAGAGCCTTGCTGATGCTAAGACCCAAGATATAAGCATGACGTCAAATGGTGTCCATAGAAAGGATTCAAATTATCTGCCAATTGAGCAGCCTCTTATTCAAGTTCTCCAAGAGATCAACAACAAAATCACGAATCAAAGGAGGCTGTGGATAGATCTAGATTCTTAAAGAACCAAACACTGGTTCTTGGATTAAGAGTACAAAGTCCATCGGTACTTTAATAAGCTAATGGTCTTATGCTGTAATGTATCCAAGGGGAGGCAATGGGGACAGATCGCCTCCAATTGTTAAAAATTAATGCCTGAGATACAAAAATCTGCGTCATCCTACAAATTTTCCAAATGGAAGCCTATAGGAATCTAGCCTCTATTGCGGTTTGTTTCCCCCTCCCCTCCTCTAAAATAAAGATCTTTGATACCCCACTAGTGTTTTGGACTAGAAAATGAGACTTAATTTTTTAGAGAATAAAGAGGGTCACCTAACAGGTCTTATAGGCAAAGAGGGAAAATCAGGGCATTTTATAGCAGTTTGCCTCTAGCTTCCATTGCGGTTTGCCTCCCCTCCCCCCTCCCCTAAAGAAAAGATCCTGGCTACACCACTAGTGTTAACAGAAAATGAGACCTCGTTTTTCAGAGAATAAAGAGGGTCACCTAACATGTCTTATAGTCAAAGAGGGAAAATCAGGGCATTTTATACCAGTGTTACTGGTACTTTGGAAAGTTCCTCAGTTGCCCCAATCCATTCCATGTACGGAGGAGCAAAATAACATAATTTCCACTGTAGTTCGGGTTCGTGTCAATTCCCACCTGCGACAGTCTTTAAAATAATGTACTTTACTGCAGAGTAGCCCTGTCCACTCCTTCCGGTTATTCCTCTTATGGGCAGTGGCTTAGCTAATTTTCGAAATTTCTACAGTTTGTCGGATTATTGAGTAATATTGGTTTCGCCACTGCATCAAGAAATCGTGACTACGCCACTGCTTTTTGGCCCATTTTGCAAACTTTCCCCATTAAAAGTTTCTTGAAAAATCTCATGGCCGGAGATTGACCAGCCCCCTGGCATCCTAACACTGCATCTTTGGATATACAGTGTTACAGTCATTCTCTTTTTTCATTACAATATGCAACAATTGCTACCGAATTCGTTCTTTGTACAGAAAATTAACCTTGTGCAATTTTGAAGGGAGTATATACAAGCAGTTTGTTGAATGTAGAATACAGTATAATGCAGTTAGGGCTGTAGCTACAGTGGGGCATGAAAAGAAGTTGGGACACCCCAGGCACCGCGCAGCCTTTGGGCTAGCAAGGGCTGTAGCCCCTCCACTTTTTTCAAAGATAGTCCTAAAAGCTTTTACAAGTATGGCATTTTCAACTGAAATATCTTCTGAAACAAGGACGTAAAGAAGCAGTCTTTTTTGAAAGGGGCGTTTTCCGACCCTCTAAAGGGCGTGGTCCTAAAAACCTTTTCGAGGGTTCCCCCGGACCACCTTTGCGGCTCGATCAGCCCCTCCTTTTTACGACCGCTCCGCGGTCACTGGGACACCTAGCCATAATATTTTGTTTAAAAAAACTGTTTTGGTCACGAAGGGGGTATTTCGTGGGCAAACAAAGGATTTTACGCCCATTTGTTGGCAAATTTGTCCGGACACCCCCTATTACAAGACATCTAGCTACAGCTCTGAATGTATTCTAAAGTAGTTGGCTAGGATTTAACGTTATTTGTTATTTGTTCAGCCGCATCTGTTAGATAAACAAATTCTCTAGTTAGTCATCAAACAAAAGTAATTGTTGTTTAGACTCTTTGATTGTCTTAATGTCCTAATGATTTAGCTTATGTCACTAGATTTGTTAAGTGGGCAGGGATGATGTTGTGTTGGAGATCTAGCAATAGATTTATTTTGTGATCTGAAAGTTGAATTTATTCTTTCGTTTGAATTCTGATAACTTTTCATGTATTCTTAACTTCCACAAATATAGTATCAGCATGTTATGTTCTTAGTTTCGAAAGAGTTCTTTCTTTTAAGAATGCGCTTTCATAAGCATGCAACGTCTAAAAGTTTCAAAATCTGACATTTTCCTTGTGTGAATGGCTAGTCTGCCCCCCCCCCCATCCGGATAATAAGCTGCAAAAACAAAATGGTAGAAAGTTCGAGCAAAGTGATCGTGAAAATTTGAGGCAAGAATTTTAGATGAAATAGGCCAACATCTCAATTCGATACTCTTATGCATACGGTAGAGTACGTATATTGTACGGTAAAATTTGGGGCTCCGGCCACAGTTACCAGGGGCAAAATTTCATCACGTGTTGTGTTACTGACTGGTCATTTGCTTTGCGAGGGTAACTAATGCCCCGCTTAAATCTGTAAAGCAAAGTGAAATTCATTCACTGGCAGAAAGTTTCAGCCTAGAAAAGCTACTGCTGCCCAGCAAAAAGGAGTATGATAATTGAGAATAAGTTGGGGGGGGGGGGGGGTTGGAGTGACAATACTAATAACTCTTTAGCGACCATTCGGAGTCAAACGCCAAGTATGACGTCATTGGTCCATTTGTGCAAGCGAGGCATTTTTAAAATGCTAAGTGCATAAATCACAACGTTTGAGCAATGGCGGTAACCTGTTGTGGCCACATGTTGTTTTTGGAATTTGCTGAGCTTATCGTTGGGTCTACGAAAAAGAAATGTTAGCTACTGGTTAGAACAAATAAAGCATTACTTTTGTATTACTTGTTGTAAAATTGCCCTGATTGCTGAGAAATCAAAAGTACTTTGACGTTGACATGTTATAGAAGAAAACACTTAAGCTGCTGTACCGGCCTAGCCCTTTAAATTAAAGTGGATCTTTATTGCTATCAAAGAACTTTTCGACGCATCTAGACTACAGCATACTCAGAACTTCAATCAGTTTAAATTAAATAAAGCAATATGATGGATATTTTTCTGCTGAGTTGGGTAGGCGGTGGTGAAATAGGCCGTTAGAGATGGACAAGCATGTACCAAGTCCTCCTGATTGTAACCAAGGCATAAGCAGGCGAAACACTGAGAATGAAAACTGCGAACAGGGAACTTCTACAGCTCATAAGGATGGAAATGCATCGACGCCTGTTGAAAAACCGAAAGCTGAAGATGAAGCCCAGCAGCAAATTTTATTAGAAAATGATTCGACATATTCAACGCCATTGCAAGCCAGTCTTGGAAATGCGGATAGTTCTGATGTTTTGTTGGTACCAAAATGTGAAAGATGTGCTAAGATTAATGAAGTATGTAATAAATAGTATCTTTTTAAATGATTGTCAATATGGACCTACCCTAGATTGGAATTTTTGCCTTGCATAGGGATTTATCCCTTAGCAGAACAACTGGCAGCCACGGTCTCAGGCACATACTTTCTTATGAAATGCTTATTCCAGCTGCACAGGATTCTTCTGGCAGCTTATTCTCGAACATTAACATAATTTTAATGGTCATTATCTTAGCCGCACAAAAAATCTTAGCCCTTTTTAGCCACTGTGCAAGTTTTAGGACATGAAACAGCTCCCCCGCAGTATTTGAAGTTTCCAATCTGGGACCTACGAAAAGGGCTTAAATTGGATAAGAATAACAGAAAATATCAGAATGATATGACAGTCTGCTGGTATTTACTGAACTCTCTACTTCTGAGTGGTTTCAATTCTAAGCCAGCTGTGAAATAAGGAATAACAGTAACTGTGTCCCATTATTTAAGCCCCATTCGATTTAAACAGAAGCCATGGTGCCTGTAAGAAATAAGAAACAATAGTAGCAGGTATACAAAGCAAAAACAGCAACATTATAATCTACTTTACCAGCATTTTGTCCTGGCATTACTCTAAAGAAGCCCAGTATACTGGGGAAATTATAAGTAAAGGATTATAACCTTTTATCATTTTGCTTTGACTTCCTGCTGCCTTATGATTATTACAAGCATTTTGTAAGAAGCTAGTAGGAAGCCTGCTATTTTGTTCTCTATTTTACTGTACCCTACATTGTTCTAGCAACACTTTATTGTACTACCTCTTTCAGATGTAGTAGTGTGTTCAAAATGTAATATTTGTATCTGAAATATGCATTACCAGCCCCATTCAACACTTAAACTCCAGTTCAATGCTTTAAAATGAATCCTCTTCAAAAGATATATTAGTGGTAAATCTATGGAAATCAGCATTTGCTGAAGAGTTACCCTCTTTAAAAATATGAACTGGGATATGTACCTTAGAACCATGATATCCAATATTGCCTTGTGTTGAATCAAGGATCTACATATTATGTTTCAGATGCAAATGTAACTGATATTTCTTTCTCCTCAGAAATTTGCATCATACAAAAAGATGATGGAATTAAACCTCAAGATAATAAAGGAGAAAATTGCTACAACTGAGTAAGTTTAAGTCATTTTATTTGTTTCAGTTAATATTCTATGAAAATGCACTCCCCTAACTAGAGTGGCCAGAAAAAATCAGAGCCTGGACAGCCACTTCAAAGGAAAGACTTTGGGGTCTATATTTGGCCTCTGCTTTTCAAAAATTTTCTTGTTTGACTTTTGCAACTTGCGACTTGTATATTTTTTTTGCTTTATCAAAAGAGTTTTTTGTGAAATCTTTGAAAATTTGGACAAAATCATCTCCTTTGTCTTCAGAATATTTCAACCCCCTTTTTTTATATCACAAATGAAAACAACACAAAATTAACTACATATAAATATTCCGTGTCTGCCGTAGCCAGAGAAGACATGGTGTCCATGAGCTCCAACTGCGACAGCACTTACATTAATTTTAACATTACTATTATTAATATTAATATTATAAATACAGATCATCTAAATGACAAATACAAAAAAGAACAAAGGACAACTTAACCGGATGTCTTAGAAGGAACACAAACTCCCATCCCCATTATTGGAATTAATAATTAGTAATTGATGGAGTACCATCACATTGACATGAAGACAAATTGGGCTCTATAGTGGAGCAAGGGAGTAGTTCCTTACAAGACCCCCGGTACAAATATTACAATTAAAGAAGAAAAAAAAAATAAATGAATAAAGAAAAAAAAATATGCTGCTGCTTTGTGGTTGAATTCAACCTGACAATCTGTTCGTATTTTTGATAAACAAGATTGTTGCTTCAAGAATTATTCGATTAATAATTAACATTATACTGAGAGTCTCCAAACAGAAGCAAATCACACAAAGATCAACCCCTTTCTTCAATACATCTGGAAAAATAGTGAGATATGATTGATATTTAGCCTTGATAATATATATTGATAACTTATATCTTAGGGATCATTTCTAAAAATTTTCAATTTTTTTCAGTGAATTGATCAAAAAATACAAGAAAAAGTGCCAAGGTACTATCTTTGTAGTTTTATATATCACCCCATGTTATTATTTTATGTATTACTTTATGTTATGTTATATATTACCCAATGCCCCATAAAATCACACCATAGATTGTCGATGTGTTTGCCATATATTTCATTATATATTTTTGTATGTTTTTGTCAGCCAATTATGTTGATTCATTGACATTTGATTCTTTCAATTTGATACTTTTCTATTTAGAAAATGACAAAAACTGCAAAAAAGTGGATGAACTTACGGAAAAGTTAAAGAAAAGCTACAGGTACATAAATTGTCACAAAAAATCAGAATTATAATATATATATGGTAGTGTTTGATATAATATTGCTTTATTGTATTGTATGGTATTGAAATGTATAATATTGTATTGTATCGTATTGTATTGTATTATATTGTATTTTACGGTATTATATTGTATTGTAGTGTATTGTATTATATCGTATTGTATTGTATTGTATTGTATTGTATTACCTATAATGATTTATGTTCTAAACTTTAAAATATTTCTTAATCACCATGGATTTGAAATGATGTTTTTATCGTCTTCTGATCCTCCAACTTCATGTCATATTTTATAACAATGTCTATACACCCCTTGACAGTGAGAATGGTGCACTCAGAGTTGAGCTTGAAAAGGCAAAAGCAGCAAATGAGCCATTAAGAAAGGTCAGATTCATCTTTTCCATCTTAATTTTGTCTATAATATTGATACTTAGAAAAGTCCATTGTTTTGCAACTTATCTATTAATTGCATCATCTTGTACTTGCAAAGTATTAAGTATTAACCTGCAAAGGAACTAAATCTTCAGGAATTACAGAGGCAAGTTATCTTCTCTTTTTTTCTATGTAGCAAAAATTTCACTTGTTATTTTCTTTGTCGATATCTATTCATTTTGAGTCAAAACGTCTGCTTTTTCATATATTCAAGTCGAATTCTGTTAACCACCGTTTTACCACAATCATTTGAAGTCGCTGTTTAAAGTCACCGTTTATATTGCCCACTCTAGCCACCGTTTATAGTCACCATTTATAGTCATTGTTTATTGTCACCGTTAAATTTCATGGACTTTTAAAGTCTACAGCCGAAAAAGGTTTCTATTTTCGTCAACATTCTCATGTTTTCGTTTTGAGTCATGTTTCCTTAAAATCATTTCTCCGCTTTAAGCTTCAGTTCCATGTTGTGTTAGTTTAATGTCCGACATTGTTCTTTTTTAGACTGCCTTTCGGCTTGAAAACGAGAAAAAACTCACAGAAACTCAAGTAGAAGGATTGAAATCAAAACTGAAAGATACGCAGGTACTTTATTATATATCATTGCTATGCCCTGGTTAGTGAAATGTGATCGGGTGCCGATTGGTCCAGTGAAGTAACCAATTACATATTCAGATTCCTGTCCTTAGTTAAAAGTGAAACTATATAAAGGTCCATTTACTTTCAAGGACCATACTGTTTAAATGAACTTCCTTTAAATATACGTTTTCTAAATTCAGTTGACTTTCTAAATCCAAAGCAAAGGAAAATTTTTATGAGAAACAGGTTTAGGCATAGGAAACCTTTAAACTTTGAGATTTACTTTTACTGCAAAAAAACGTAAAGCTTTTGATTTCTACTTGAATGATGAAGGTTCAAAGAACGATTTATGCAGAAAAATCGCACTTATTAAGAGCTTTGCACGCAATAACTGTTTCTTAAGCCACAAAATTTCGCACAAAAGAGTTCAGGCAATTCAGCATTTACCTTGAGCATCTGGCCAGGAAAAGCTACAAGTTAACTTCGTATGGAACGAAGTCGAAGACAGCTGAACATTTAGTATATTTCATCTTACAGTTTAACAGGATCCTTATTGCTAAAAGCACTATTGCTAAAAAAGCGACCCTGCACAAAGAATTTTATTATGATTATTATTAGTATTATCAACCCAAGTACGAATTACAAATTACCTTGTAATAATGAGATTTTTAACTGTATTTTAGATTGAATATAAATGGAAAGTTTCTATTTTTATTATTATTATTCCTTCTCGCATGGTTTATGATCCGCAACGGTGTTTATTTGTTACCGTTTTGCCATTACCGAGATATTCGTGCTCTGATGAGTGTCAGAAGAAAATAGTATCTTAAATCCTGCGAAATTGTGTCGCCGTTTGTCTGTTTAATTTTGAAACGCGACAGTTAGACAGTCAGAAATCGCCATGGGACATAAAATCATGATTAAAAAGATTGAAAGGCTTATAGCTGTTAAAATTTCGAAAGAACATCACACTCCAACTGTTCAGTTCATTTAATATCTTTTCAGTTCCCTAAATACAACTTATGAACCCAACAATACGAACATTTAACTAAACGACTGACAAAAACAATAACGTTACAGAAAAAAATTAATGCAGTATACAAATACAAAGCATGTTAATTGTATTAAGGGAATTACTTTACAACTCAGATAATCGAGTAGTTTATACCAGGCATTATTATTCATCATTTTTAGCTAGGTTGATAATGATACTTTGAAGAAAGAAGCTTCATCTACCTGAATGAAATATTAGTGACAGATTGTAAATGATAATTGTCGCGTATTTGCTTCGTATCCTGTCGCTTTGCGTTGTTACTGATATCTACAATACACATATATTGTCGCCAGGTCCATTGAAAGCCAGCTCAGGCCCGTGGGCTATAGACGGCACGAGCCCTTGGGCAGTTTCAGCGGTGCGTAGGTAAGAGAGGGGTCCCACTAAAGTATTATTCAGCCCCCCCCCCCAACCATCTGAGTCAATTAACGACTGAATCAAACGATGAAAACATTTAAAATCTCGTTTTTGCATTAGCAAAACTTTTTACAGGCCCTTCTTGAGACCCGGGCCCCGGGAATTTACCCCGGCTACTCCACCTTATCGACGCTACTGATTGTCGCGAGAATTCCTCTAAAATCCAGAAGGTTGCCTGCTATATTTTTCTCTACTTTACTTGTTGCTACTAATAGAATTTTCAAGTTAAGGTGTTTACGAATTTCAGAACCATTTGGAAGATGTCCAAGCCTCGATATCAGCTTCAGATCAAATGTCATGGACATTACATGGACGCATAAAGAAGAAAGACAAAGATATAACAACTCTAGAAAGCAGGTAAAAATATCATCATTCTAATCAAACATTGATATATCCAGATATATGCATCCATCGTTTGTTGCCTGCTGCCACCATTTCTTCTGCCACATGCTTTGCAGAGCCAGCTTTTTGGTATTTTGTGAATTCGATGAATACTTATTGATTCTGTGTTAAAACTCTGAAAAAAAGATTCGAACCGATAGAATCGATTCCGAACTCTGAAAATAACTCCAGTCGAAACAACCGTACTGATGCTCGTGTTGAAGGTTAGGGAAGCTCGCTTCGCATAAAAAGAGGTGTTCAGTGCAAATCAGAAATCCAAAACAACTATTAGCACTTATACTCGTTAATACATGGTAGCTAAGTACTATACAGATACTAAAATATATGAGCGGGGCTTTTTTCTTCCACTGTTGTTATATACCTTCCGTTTTATGGCTTAGAACAATCTGTATCCATCCAAACCCATTAACAGTTTATACGTGATTGTTTTGCAGGCTGGGAAAAAAAGACAAGGCGATGGATAAATTACTTTCACAATTAAAGGAAGCAAGAGGTATGCTTATTTTGGATATAATCATCATCATCACCATCATCATCAACATAATTATTGTTATCACCATCATCTACATCATCATCATCATCATTAGCATGATCATTATTATTATCACCATCATCATCATCATCATCACCATCATCATCATCATCATCATCATCATCATCATCATCATCCTCATCATCGCCATCATCATCATCATTGCCATCACCATCAACATTATTATTATCATCATCATCATCATCATCATCATCATCATCATCATCATCATCCTCATCATCGCCATCATCATCATCATTGCCATCACCATCAACATTATTATTATCATCATCATCATCATCATCATCATCACCATCACCATCATCATCCTCCTCATCATCATCATCATCATCATCATCATCATCATCATCATCATCATCATCATCATCATCATCATCATCATCCTCATCATCGCCATCATCATCATCATTGCCATCACCATCAACATTATTATTTATCATCACCATCATCATTATGATCATCAACATCATCATCATCATCATCATCCTCATCATCGCCATCATCATCATCATTGCCATCACCATCAACATTATTATTATCATCATCATCATCATCATCACCATCATCATCATCATCATCATCATCATCATCATCATCATCATCATCATCATCATCATCATCATCATCCTCATCATCGCCATCATCATCATCATTGCCATCACCATCAACATTATTATTATCATCACCATCATCATTATGATCATCAACATCATCTCCATCATTCACAACAAACAGAATTAGTTGCTAACTTTGACATTGCTAAAATGTCATAAATAGCTGTAGCTAGTAGCACTAAATGCATGATTTGTTGCTTGTCTTTAGTTGCAAAAAGGAAGGCAGATCTGAAAGCAAAGAAAGCTGCAAAAGAAGTTGAAAAAATGAAAAATAAACCACCAGAAACTGTAAGTTAAATTTTGACTTTTTTTATTCGGTCTCAATATTAAAGGTTGCTTTTAAATTTATAACTATTACTTTGTTTTAATGATGCCTTAAATTATTCAAGAATTTTTTATATCTTTTTAGGGAGAATCGCCGAAAGATGATGGCAATGAAAAGAAAGGTAGCACATTATAACCAGTTAAAAATTCAGTTTTGCTTGATTCTTCACAAATAAGTTCAGATTCTCAGTACGTTTTTGAATTTTGGATAAAAAAGATGATAAGAATTGAATACTTATTTCCTTGGAGTAGAAAAGTTAGTTACTTGCAAACAACTACGTATTGTAAAACTACTGGTTTGACAATATATGATGGTACTTAAAAAAAAATTGAAAGAAGCGCATTTGCTTCTGACTTACTGCGAAGTTTGTTCCTTTCTAAAATTCTAACAATTGTGCTCAAAAACCTAATGAGCTATTTAAGATAAAAACTATATGCCTTTTTAAGATACAAAGAATACAGCTTTAGAAAGAATCGTTTATAGAATCCTTGTCTCCTAGAGATCCGGCAATGCAAATAATTTCTGATTTACCATTCAGCTCTTCAATTTCTTTTTAAAGTCATACATCTTAGGACAAGTTCTGATCTTCAATGAAATTTTATTCCAAAATTGACCCCAGAATGATGAAACCCTCTTTTTTAAAAATTGCTGATTTGGCCTTGGCACGTTTGTTTTTCAAAATCTCTGATAGTTCAATTATTAGATGACATTTTCCAACAACTCGAACGCACGTGTCTCAAGCCAGCTTTGCCATTTACTGCCCACATCTTCTCACCTAATGAGGAAATCGAATCTCACCTGCGCTAGTTTTTATCTTAAGCTAGCGAAATGTCAACTGAGCTGGCAAGTTTTATGCAAAAAACACAGGAAAGATTTACTCACGGTTGAATTAATTATTCATAATTTTCATCCTTGTATTTAGACGAAAGTCAAATAACCAGATAATTCAAAATGTTCTTCGATATTGTGAATTCATCCCACCTTTATTATTGCACGTTGGTGTAGCCCTTGAAACTCATTTTAAAACTCTGTCATTTTCAGGCAAAAGCAAAAAGAAAATGACCCGGAAGAGAGTTCCTTGCGGGAGAGCATTGAATTCTTCGAGGTATTTATCTCTTGAGCAAGACATGTTGTAAAGAATTAGAATGTGTACCCTGTGTGGTTAGGTTTTGATAAAAAATGGAGTGAATGTTGTTTTGTTTTCTCGATTGCCATTTGTTTTAATCACTCACATTCATCATATTTATAACCATTTATTTATTTATTTATTTATTCATTTATTTATTCATTTATTTATTTATTTATTTATTCATTTATTCATTTATTTATTTATTCATTCATATAATTATTCATTTATTTATTTATTTGTTTATTCATCTATTCAATTATTTTTTTTTTGTTTATTTATCGATTCATTTATTTATGTATTCATTTATTTATTTTTTTATTTATCTATTCATTTGTTTGTTTTATTAATTCATAGGCTTGCATGTTATATTAAGAGTAGAAAATTGGATAAATACAAGTGTAATAAATTGTAAATTGTTATGATTGCAAATTTCCACTACCGTGATATGAATCTTATGTTGTGGGTTTTTATCGTTAACTCTGTCTTTCATCGCCTCTCATACTCCTTTTTTTAATAGAAGGAATCCTTCAGCATTTTTGCTCATTCCACTAAAATTTATTATTTTGTGAAGGAGTATAAAAATGGATCGTAACGGAATTATGATGGCGAGGAGAGGTTAAACTAGGTTTAAACGAACAACTTTTTAGAGCATGTGAATTTAGATACACTTAGGAGCATAAAATGTATACTTTTTTGTCTCAAATTTATCAGAGTAGGATACTTTTGACATTGACCAAAGGTTAAATGGCAAATGATAGTCACTTGTAGACAAAACCACACTTGGCGTGAAATAGAACGTATATTCATATTCATATTCATATGAAATTATTTACACACAAAATCCCTTCAGCATGGATTAAATAAAAATTATTAAAAAAGTGATTTGCCACTTGATTTGACCAATCAGCGTTCAATGGTGCTATGCTTTATCCCAGAATCCAAGTGGGAAAAAACAAATAAATATTAGAAATGAAATTTTAAAAAATGTGCGATTTATTGTAGATCGAAGTCAATTA
Organism: Catostylus mosaicus; assembly: GCA_964019065.1. Classification (NCBI taxonomy): domain Eukaryota; kingdom Metazoa; phylum Cnidaria; class Scyphozoa; order Rhizostomeae; family Catostylidae; genus Catostylus; species Catostylus mosaicus. Next base: position 2,513,777 of record OZ025188.1, on the reverse strand, counting down.
AAGATACAGAAGACGAGATTGATGGTGAGAACAAAAGAGATATTGCAGCAAACAGCGAAGGTAAATTTGTAATTCTTTTTACGTTTTTTGTTGATATATTCACATTTAATTTGATTTCATTTTGACTTATTTCAACAAGGTGAAATACATTCATAGATAAGCTGTTTTACAATGTGCCCATGGTAAAAAAAATATTTAACCTTATTTACATTCATGTATAAGTTATCATCAAATTAAACGAAAAAGCAATCATATATTTGATATGATATATAATTGCTATTGATATATATATATATGTTCTACATGCCAGCCAAGGCCTAATTTTTATTACGTATAAAGCTTGGCTCTGACAAAGACACCATGCCGAAGCAAGAAAAAACATCTCTCCAACTGCGTTGAAAAAACTACAGCGGAACTTTACGACTTTTTCATTGTCCCTATGTGGGGCAGTGAATTGTACGTGTGATTCCGGATGTGGTGAACGCGGTTCGAGCCGCTGTTGAGGCTAAAAAGATATTACAATTGAGTGGCACCTTTATGGTTAGGGTACTTACTCTATGTCAGCCAATGAATTATAATTATTTATAATTATACCTGGAAATATATATCCATTTCAAGGCGACGCAGAAGTCAATGCATGTGCCGAGTAGTTAGATTATCGCCCTTTTTGAGCTTTTACGGCATCAAGCAAGAATAATGTTACTAAGGGTACACTCATCATGTGATGTTAAGTATAGGTGCTGAAATGACGTGAACTTAAACGCAACAGAGAAAAAGTTGTATTTAGGTTAACTTTTTGTTAAAAATGGTTAATTTTCTGAGAAATAACAACGCCTGTTTATTAAATATATTTGCTACAAATTTCTTTGAAATTTCGAAGCATTTTCCTCTTTCCGCAAGAGCAAGAATTTTACTTTGACTTTAACGAATAGAATTTGAGTGGGCATTCGTGTGAAAACAAACATTCGACAGGACCCTCTGAAAGAGCAACCCATTTCTTTTTATCATAAGTATTTCTCTTATTTATTTAAGTATAGAAACATTGTATTGGGTTTTAAATGCTTTGTTGTGTATGTATGATGGGAATAACGATGAAAAAACCAACTTAGGTCATCGTCTTACTTTTCATGCTCTGATAAGTGTCGGAAGAAAAAGTACCCTCAATGTGCTAGGTCATGTGCCCGGTTCCGATGCAATTATCGAGCATTACAAAGGATTTGTTGATTTTATTTTCTTCTTTATTTTCAAACACAGAATCTGGATCTAACGATTCTCCTGAAAGTGATTCTGAAGAAGACGGTGAAGTAGCGGCAATATTTGAAAACAGTGACAAGAAATTGCCGTCAGGTTCTGACCCATTGAACACCCGTGATGTGCTTGCTGATTTTGCGATACCGTCGCCGCCACTTTCGCCAATTCCGCCGTCTCCCGCGCCACTTAGGCATGTCAACAAAACAGTTGTGAAAACAGACGGAAAGGCGAGCGCTTCGCATCGGAGGTTATTGAGAAAAAGTACTGTTGAGAAAAAGAGGAAGATAGAGTTCAATGATGGGATGGAAGATGCTAAAGAGAATGAGGCTAAGGGTGAGAGTGAAATGGAACCAGGGGAAAGGGGATTGTGCGAGCTAGACAACGAGTCAGAAAATAATGCGTTGATAGATGATGGTAAAGATGAACGTGCTGAACGTGATGAACGATCACGGAACTCACCCTTAGATAAAGATCGTTCAACTATTGATGTCTGTAATGATGATATTGTCGTGGAAAGGGATGAAAATATATCGCTAAATTCTACAGATGATAAAATAGACAATGATAATCACACCGAATCATTTGTATCATTAGATGCCGATGTGGTTGTAGTTGAAGGAGAATCTGGTAAAGATGTTGTTGAGTTTCTTGGTATAGTATCAAGTGATGGAAGTGATTCAGATATTGATCAACCAGATGATCACAGTGATGATTCTGATGATGAGGATTATTCAAGTTATGATTCGAGTGATCCTAAGTATGATTGTGTAAATGAAGCGGATAATGTTTATGATCATGATGATCATAATAAGAAAGAAAACGATAAGGTAAACAAACTTGGAGAGGATCAGATTGTCAACGGAGAAAAGCCCGAAGTAATAAAAGAGGTATTGAATGAGGATATTTCCGTAGGCATGCTTATTCATGATCAGTCTAGCCATGTATCAGAAGAAATATGTTCTAAAGATAGGAATCCTGTGAATTCTGCAGAAGAAAATGCTAATAAGCAAACAGATGATGGAAATACTGAACATTCACAAAGCACGTCATCACGGAAAGGGGATGAAAAGGCTGATCTTGGGTTGTTGTCTTCAGACGCGAATAGTGAGATTGCAAGTTCTAGGAAAGTTGATGTAATCAAAATGCGAGAGAAATTAGAGAAAGCGGAACAAGTGAACAATGAGTTTATGACTGACAGCCCGGAAAAAGATTGTTTCTTGGAATTAAATGATGATGAAAGTACCAAGAAAGCATCACGAAAATCTTGCATTGAAACGATTGCTTGCCATCCAAAACCTGCAGAGTTGGTTTTGAAGGAGGATGATTCAATATGTTCGGAAAATGAGAAAAAGATGAGCGATGATTCAACTACTTCTACGCGAAGAGCTAAAAAGCGGTCAAACAGCGTGAAAACAGGGCTACAGCTGGACTCAGAAAGTGTTAGCAAAAGATCAAAACAAGCCGGCGATAACAACACCATTAGCAAGAAACAAATAACTGATGTTAACGATCTTGGTGATAATGCCTGCAGCACTGCAAGCAAAAGCACAGCTTTATGTGCCAAGGAGAGGCAAGCCGACAATGTTGATGTTGTGATCATGGTGAAGAGAAAAGACAAAGCAGGTAGTGGGTTTGCATGCCATGGCTCTGCAGGTGGAGAACAGATTTCATCCGGAGCAGGTCATAAGGATGAAACTGGATTCAACGTAGAACTGTGTGCAGCATTGAAAAAGGTTGAAGGTGATAAGGAGCAGACTGGAGTTGTTTCAAAAACGTGCAGAGAATCAATGAAAGAAGATCTGCAATCAACTGCGGCTTATAGAAAACAGTTTGATATGTCTGAAGCTTCGCATAAACATGTTATTGAAGATAAGACTCTGCTTGATTCAAGGCCAGTTATTTGTTTTGTTGATCAACAAGAGATTAATCTTGCAAATAAAGAACAAAGAAAGATTTGTGATCCCAATGGGATGATTAATGAAGATCAAGTTAATGAAGAATCAAATCGTGCTTTAAATAGTCGCATTGAAATTGTCAGAAGTTGTGATTCTTCTCCCTCATGCAACCACGTGTCTGACCCAGAATTAAACGTCGACGAACAAGCTACGCAAGGCTTCTGCGGGAATTACGATGAGAAGAAAGTAAAAAAAAATGCTGATGAAATAAGTAAATGTTTTCAAAGTGATACTACAAACAAATTTCGTCCGTATGAGAATTCGAGCAGCTTTTCCGGGCAGGTGTTGGGTCTTGCTATGAAGAACTCTAAAGAAATGCCGAAAGATTTCGAGAAAGCTAGTTTTTCGACTGTTTTCGATGCACCTGTCGGAAAAGATTCGCAAGATGAAATATATCAAGGAGACGAATCTCATGAATACAATTTCACGCGATTGTTAGAGAAAAAAGACTCTTTAAATTATCCAACCTTTAACGACGAAGTGATACCAAGAGAAACGATTATGTCACGAGGTCCTTTAAACATTCTGCAGACAGAAAGCACAAGAACTGATCAATCTACTCCTGTTCGGCCAGTTGCTGTTGATGGCATGGAGATCGAACTATCTTTAGATTGCATAATTGCCGAAGAAACGGAAAACTATCCACAAATTTCTCCACTACCACCATCTCCAGGAAGTCAGAGACCACAAAGCATCTCTCCCTTACCGATGACACCAATTCCTGATTTGGTATCGCCTCTACTTTCGCCGCCAGAACTTGCATCACCGCCATCAATAAGAGGGAATAGACCTGAACGTGAATATGATCGATTGCTAATGATTGCAAAACCTCGTGCTCTTCTGCCTTTAGATTCTGTCCGTATGCTTGATTTTTCATCGAATGACGAGGGAGATCGCAATGAGCATCAGTGCGAAATTGTTCCACGTTTTTCGGACAGTGGACCGAAGTCCAATGAAAACCAAGCAGTCCTTTCAACTTCAACAAGCACTTTTGCATGTGTGTTGAGTAACTCAGATACAACTTGTAAGACTGATTTGGTGAACAACTCGCCTGAATGTGTAAATGGAGAGACATCTTCAAAGTGTCAGGTCGGGTGGACGTCCGAACCGATTTCTTCTTATCCTGATACATCCGTACTTCTGAAAAATGCTGCTGAAAAGTCAATGATTTCATGTGAACCCGTCTTGACAAATACTGATCCGTCAAAGGAAGTTGATCTAGCGACCAAAACGTCGGATGGCCATGTTCGGAAAAACACACACGATGTATCGAACGGAAGTGGCGGCCAAAAGATTTCAGATTGTGTTATGGAAGATATGAAGGAGGAAGTTATGCCAGAGGCATCCAATCTAAGAAATGAAGGAGAAAATATAAAAACAGAAGACCAAAAAAGTGTTAGGAAGAAAGCAAATGTTGGAAAAAGTACAAGTGAAATTTGTGCCAAACCTTCAGGAAAACTTAGTCCCACAAGACATTCCCCTCGAAAACGAAAGATGGTAGAAGAGATTCAAGGACGATGCCTACGGAGTGGGGATAAAAAGTTGGGCTTGAGGATTGAAAGTGAATTAAAAGTGGAAAAAGCAAAGATAAGAAAGCTGCGTCAGAGTGGAAATGAAGAAAAATCAAACCAACACCAAGGTGGAAAAAAGATAGAAGATACAAAAGGGAGACGTCCTTTGCGAAGTAACACAAAAATTATTGAAATTGAACGGCAAGAGTTACAAAGGAACGGAGGAAGGAATCCAAAAGATGTGGCAGAGATGGAAGGGAATGTAAAAGGGAAGCAGGGAAGAAAATCGTCACGGAAAATAGTTGCAGCATCAAAAAACGGCGAAAAAAAATCCGACCTTTTAAGGTGCAAGAGTAGAGAAGACGTGATCCCTGAGACGAAATTGAAAAAAGCCGGAAAAATTATTGCAAAAAAGGATGAGCGTTTGTGTGAAACAAATGCCATTCAAGATCTACCTCAGAAGTATGACATGATGAATACAACATTAGACTCCTTAGAAACTGGAAGTGGTATTACAACAGAACAAGGAAAAAGTGCCGAGGTGTCTGGCACTACAAATCAAGCATTAAATGTTGTAACTGAATTTATCAAAGGGTCGGATGCGATAAAATTGAAGTCTGATGTGCCAACAAGCAAGTCAGCTTTGGATCAAAGCAAGCTTGGAAAAGCCAAGGATACGTTAAACATGCAAACAAATGAATCGAGTGTGGCAAAAAAACCGGGCGGTATGTTGTCAGGCAAGTCGAAGGCAGTAAATGAAAAGTCGTGTCGGATTGAATCTGCTACCACGGCTCCAGGTACTGAAGAAGTAGCTCCTACTACGGCTATGCAAGAAATTCCGTGTCGGGATCATAAACAAACTGAGATCGACTACGCTCAGAATTGTATCGGATATTTGTGCGATTCGACTGCTAAGAAACAAGTTTTACGGCAGTTGAGTTCGCTTAAAAATATATCGTCTGCGACTTCTATCGCGTCGGCCATTGTTAGCTATTTAAAAACTAATAGACCAGATAACCTCCAAAAAGTTTATCGAAGGCTACATGAAAACGAAAGGGGTTATTCTGATTCGAGGCTACTACAAGATGGACTCGTAGAAATGTTTACTAGATGTCCTGAGGTGCCGAAAGAGGAGTTACTCATTCTTCAGCTAGGGGAAGATTGCGCGAAATTGCCGCATTTGAATGCTGTGGTGAAAAGATTGTTGCATTTCTTGCCAAAGACCATTTTAAATGAAGGGGAAACTTCATATGAAAGTAGACTGTCGCTATGGTAAGTGTCTAATATTAAGAAGAATACATTGATTTAGGCCCTAGCACAAAAGCGTAACTGAGTTCATTTTAATTATTATTATTTATTATAATTATTAACAATTTCTCTAATGTTGGCTTAAATGATCAAAAAATACATTTAGCTAATAAGCTTATTAAAGCCAGCAAAGGTTAATTAGGTATACCAAAGGAGAGAACTACTGATGGTGGCTTATGAATGAAATTGAATTTGAAAGGCAATATGATTAATTACAATGAACAATAAAAGAGGCCTGAATAATGACATTTCAGCGGTAACATGTTGTTTTCGCATAAAGTATTAGCCGGGGGGGGGGGTTCCTAAAATTTTGAGACAATTACTGTAATTGATCGCTATTCTACTTGGCGGTTTGGAATCAGCGATTTTCCACTTATATTACGAAGAGCATGTGAGGAATAAGAGTAGAATGAACTCAAATGCTTAGAATACTGATAATGTTAACATTCATTATTGAAATACTCATACATTGTGGCCTTCTAAGTGCCAGGGTTATTTTAAGAAGGATCCTGTTGCAATGAATGTATTCAAATTTTTATAAAGTATTTACATGCTATGTAGATGGACGCAAATAAGACGGCAGAACTTTGGCACACTGAGGCCATTCGAACCTACTATCCCTATAAGCCTTTCGCACCCGGATTTATTTTCAGTTAACTGTTAACACCTATATAATTCCACTCTTTTCAGGGGGTAGCATATTCAAATAACTTTAGTGAAAGCGTAAACTATTATAGAAAACTGCTATCAGAAAATTTACAATATTTTGTACTTAAGCCCCTGAAAAGTCATCTTTTTCAGTGTTTGTCATTGGGTCATGTGGCCTGTCCAGGGGTGAAAGGGTTAGTGTGTGACTTTACGATGAGAAATCATAGTAAAATTGAAATTAGTAGAAAAATGGCTTCTCTGATAATGCATATACAAATGGCTCCTCAAGTTGTGCTTGAATACATCCATCAAGTTTAGAATTCGACCGTAGATTGAAACTTTTTAGTTAACAAAAGGACATTGGCGTCTTAATTACTTTCTCGCTTTTTGACGAATTATTTTCATTTTCAGCCGCCTTTACACAATTATCTGCCGTCAGCAAAACGAGGTCGACCAATTTAAAAGATTCATCTTTGATATCACATGCAGCCACTTGCTACGAGAAATCCTAGACAAAGTTGTCGTCACGTGCTTCTGTGTTTGGCCTAAAGTGTTTGCTGATTGCAGAATTATTGCAGATGCGACTGAAGAGACGATAGAAAAAGTTGGATCTTATTCTATGTTATTCTCTGTTCAAGTGATCGCTGTTCATCTGTCGTCGAAACACGCGGATTTGAAGATTAAAAAGGTTAACTTTGCTTCATTACTTTTACTTCTTTAAACTTAACAAGGTAATCTTACTGTGTCTAAAGAGACCATCTGTTGGCATTACAGATGGAAAGGCATAGCCTGCGACAAGGGCTCATAAAGGTTAGGAAACCAGTAAGGTAGACCAAATCTTATCAGAAAAAGTAGGGAAAACTAGCGTAATATTTGCTGATGGATGCAGACCTAATAGTGTATATGAGCATCTCTGCATATTAATCGAAAGTCACATTTCAGAATTAAATGAAACATCACATGAAATTATTGGACACGACAGCATAGAGCAGAAAAGTTTTTTATGCGCGCGCATCGGATCGCCAGTTTCGCGCGAAAAGTGTACAGCGGCATAAAACATTTCTGGTCTTTGTTGCACACGAAGAAGGAGCAAGATTTCTAATGTGACTTGACTTGTCATCTCTGATACGTCATGCAGAGCTCATGAAAGTTCTGAGCCTCAATCGAGCCTCCGGCCTAGTAGCCTCAATTGACTACCCAATTTCATTATGCAAAAGGAATAGTGCGTGAACTGGATGTGGCCATGCAATTTCTTTTGTTTTCAGTAGCCTTCCTCATTCTTCATGGCTAGGCCACCTCATCATTCGTGAATGCTACTGACCATGACGAATAGTCCAGATGGCACCCGCATATCGGTGGTACTGCAACTGAAAATCTTATACACAATATTCAACATTTATCAGCTCTAAATAAGCTCGATTTATTCGTTCCATCATTCATTGTGTAAAGTTGATTTTATATCTTCTGCTGCATACATTGTTATAATGATAGTCACCTCTAGTCATATGATATTAGTGTAACATTGAAATCATCTTTCAGGCGTTATCGACTATCTTTGATTGGGCGCAGTCAGCTGATGATAAACTGCAATCACTGTGTGACGTTTTATTGACCTGTCTACAAAGTCAAGTGTTGCAAAGAGAGTTAGAAGCTAACGGTTTGTCTTTTATTTATATTATATTAACAACACTGCATTGTATTTTAAATGTATTTAGATGGAGGGCTCCTTTAAAATCAGCATTTGATGAAGGGTTACCCCCCTTAAAAATTTGAAATCATATCAAATCGAAAGGTGAGTGGCACTTTCCATGTTTCTTTCTTCAATGCAATTAACCATTTATACTTGATCTGCCAATAGTGCCGGGGACACGGGGGTGTTTAGAAAGTAGGTACTCCCACCTACCCCACTTTTCAGAAAATGTGGTAACGTAGCTTCGTCAAAAATTTAGGGTAGTTGAGTCTCGTTTCTTAGTCACATACTGTCTTCTAAGTTATATAAATATTCTAAAACAGTATCATTGTGCTTAAAAGAACGTTTTCCAAAATCTGACGGTCGTGGCCGGACCGCTATCTTCACCTTACCCCTCCCTCCATAAGCCGGAGGCTGGCGCTGCCGCTGTTTGCAAATACATTGTCACAGCGTGTTAGATTATTACGTCTAAAGATAAAGGAATTGAAATATCGAGGTGAAATACTGCTAGCTCAATCTGCAAGAAAGACGTGCGTGAAATAGCACATCTCTACGTTTGGAACTGATTCAGATCCATGCCCTTTCCATTTAAAGAGCAAACGATTCTAATAATAGATGGTGAACATTAACTAATGCCAGCCCAAAGGGAAGATTTACGTGAAATTCACGCTTTTTTCACGAATTCATCAGATCTGGCATCATTTTCAATGCCACTGACTGTATTTATCTCAAGGGAACGCTATTTTTAGACCGCGTACCTATCAGTGCGAAATTATTAAAGAAAGTATGTTCTAGGTCTTTTCGATGCAACATTTATAACCATAATGTTTAGGTGCTAGTAAAATTATGTTTTTTTCCACTGAGTTCGTATTAAATTAAATTTTTAGCCCCTGGAGAGCTTCTTGGTTCTAATGCTAAAGATATTATTAGCTCCTTTGAAATGCTGCTGGTACACAAAGGCTGGAAATGGTGCAATAATTATTTGATAGGTGAACATTTGTGGGCCACTTTTCGCAAATGGAGCCAAAACCAAATGCTAAATGGTGCCACGAATGCTGAAAGGATCCATGATGCTACGATTGTAACTGCGATACGGCTTATTGGTGAGTGCAATACGTGATTGGTAGTGATTATTAATGTGCTTATATCGGTACAAATCAATAAGTGGTTTAATTGGTCAATCATTATCTTGATTAATAAGTCTATTTACTGATTTGGGATGGCGCTTATTGCTGACCTCGTGATTATCAGGTTGATATTGGATTTTCCTTTGCTTTGATTGATTGATTGTTTAATTAAATGATCCATTGATTGAGTGATTGATTGAATGATTGGTTGGTTGGTTGATTGATTGGTTTATTTATCTATTTATTCATAAAATTATTTGTTTATTTGTTTGTTCTTTTAGTGATTGTTTGATTTATTGTTTAGATTCTGATTTATTTAATTTTTATTGATTTATTTGCTGATTGATTGATTGATTGATTGATTGATTGATTGATTGATTGATTGATTGCTTGATCGATGTGACCTTTTGCTACGTTTTTGGTGCCCTTTTGAAACTCGGTGCCCCTTTGCTACATCCAAATGGTATCATAAGGGCACCAAGTGCCCTTTTGCAACATTTTGGTGCCCTTATGTTACATTGCGGTGCCCTTATGCTACGTCTTGGTGCCCTTCTGCTACACATTCAAATTGAGTCCCAGGCCCCGGGGCGCGCTCATCGAACGTAATGGCGGTCGGAGTTGAAGTTGCTGTGTGGAAATTCTTGGCCAGTGTCATTCCTTAACCTATTGGAATACCAAACAATTTGGTAAGTCACTACTAACAGTTTTGTACATCTTTATCACTATTAAGAAGGTTTTTCGCAAGTAGCATTTCTTAATGAGCTTGCTTAGGCCTAATTTCTACGCCGGCCTAAGCCGAACCGTTAACTTTCATTTTGTTAGTTAGGCCCTGACAAAGTCTGGAGAGTAAGGTTCTGTAAAATTCTTTCTTTCTGACATTCTGCAATTTTTCAAACATTATATTTAGATTGACTTTATGTTAATAATCCTAAATTTATCATGATAAATTGGTGCTAACTCCATGGAATTACATTGCACAAAAATTGTTAAGCAGTTAGGCCTATGTTCGTGGAATTGTGAAGATAAGATTTTGCTTATTCAACATAAATGAAATTAATAACTGTTAACATCAGGATAAGATACAGGCTTACTTTCCAATCATATTTCATTTTGTGAGGCACTTTCCTTTATATGAATTTCAAGCTCAAACAACGTTATAGAATGTGATTCTGTTTCATAACTAATCACTCATAATTTGGTAGAAATACCATATAAATTTCAAATTTAGACTATAGGCCCATATAAACCTGCGGGCAGGAGGATTCTTTCCCTCCCCCCAAAGTTTTTTAAAATGTTTTCCCTTTAATTTGAAATAAACAAGATTTTTGGTAATTTTTATATTCATGATTTATTAGCCATGTACATTTATTCATCCTTTAAATTCAATATGCCTATCATATGCACTATACGAGTCCATTTGTAATGCAATGAAATGAAAAAACCTTTTTAATTATTGTATTATCAAGCAAAATAAAAAACTGAACTCAACTGAGCAAAAGTATAACACTAGATTGAAGAACAGCTTTATTTGTTCATAAAATACAAAAAGCTAACAGGAGTTTTGCCCCCTGTGCCCTGCCAAAGTCAGTCCTGGAGCCGTTGGGGGCTCCAAGCAACCCCCAAGCCCCCAGCTGTGTTTTTACACACCCAAGCTGTTCTTCAAAGGCCTTTGGCCTTATATAAATTCTGTTTCCCCCAGAAAATATTTTTCGTTGCTACAGGCCTACACTACCTTCACAAAGTGATTCTATTCTTCCAATAATATATCTTAATTTGGTACAAATATCATAAGAATTCCTAGCTTAAAATGCCTTACAGAAAGTGATTCTGTTTCCTTAAAAATCAATCTTAATTTTGTACAAATATGATATGAATTTCAAGCTTAACATACCTTATAGTAAGTGATCCTGCTTTCTTAATAATCGCTCTTAATTTGGTCCAAATGTAATATGAATTTCAAGCCTAAACTACCTTATAGGAGTGACTCTGCTTCTTTAATAATCACTCTTATTTTGGTACAAATATCATATGAATTTCAATCTTAAACTACCTTATAGCAAATGATTCTCCTTTCTCAATAATCACTCTTTATTTGGTCCAAATATAATATGAATTTCAAGCCTTAACTTCCTAATAGAAAGTGACTTTCTTTCCTTGATAATCACTCTTATTTTGGTCCAAATATCATATGAATTTCAAGCCTAAACTTCCTTATAGAAAGTGACTCTCTTTCCTTAATAATCACTCTTAATTTGGTAGAACTATCAAAAGAATTTCAAGCTTAAACTACCTAATAGAAAGTGACTCTCTTTCCTTAATAATTGCTCTTAATTTGGTACAAATATCATATGAATTTCATGCTTAAACTACCTTATGGCAAATGATTCTGCTTCCTTAATAATCGCTCTTAATTTGGTAGAACTATCAAAAGAATTTCAAGCTTAAACTACCTAATAGAAAGTGACTCTCTTTCCTTAATAATCACTCTTATTTTGGTACAAATATCTTATGAATTTCAAGCTTAACTACCTTATGGAAAATGATTCTGCTTCCTTAATAATCGCTCTTAATTTGATAGAACTATCAAAAGAATTTCAAGCTTAAACTACCTAATAGAAAGTGACTCTCTTTCCTTAATAATCGCTCTTCATTTGGTCCAAATATCATATGAATTTCAAGCTTAAACGTCCTAATAGAAAGTGACTCTCTTTCCTTAATAATCACTCTTATTTTGGTACAAATATCTTATGAATTTCAAGCTTAACTACCTTATGGAAAATGATTCTGCTTCCTTAATAATCGCTCTTAATTTGATAGAACTATCAAAAGAATTTCAAGCTTAAACTACCTAATAGAAAGTGACTCTCTTTCCTTAATAATCGCTCTTCATTTGGTCCAAATATCATATGAATTTCAAGCTTAAACGTCCTAATAGAAAGTGACTCTCTTTCCTTAATAATCGCTCTTATTTTGGTACAAATATCATACGAATTTCAAGCTTAAACTACCTAATAGAAAGTGACTCTCTTTCCTTAATAATCGCTCTTATTTTGGTACAAATATCATACGAATTTCAAGCTTAAACTACCTAATAGAAAGTGACTCTCTTTCCTTAATAATTGCTCTTATTTTGGTACAAATATCATACGAATTTCAAGATTAAACTACCTAATAGAAAGTGACTCTTTTTCCTTAATAATCGCTCTTAATTTGGTACAAATATCATACGAATTTCAAGCTTAAACTACCTAATAGAAAGTGACTCTCTTTCCTTAATAATCGCTCTTCATTTGGTACAAATATCATATGAATTTCAAGCTTAAACTACATTATAAAAAGTGATTCTGCTTCCTCAATTATTACTCTTAATTTGATCCAAATATAGTATGAATTTCAAGCTTATACTACCTCATAGAAAGTGATTCTCCTTCCTTGATAATCGCTCTTCATTTGGTACAAATATCATATGAATTTCAAGCTTAAACTACATTATAGAAAGTGATTCTGCTTCCTCAATTATTACTCTTAATTTGATCCAAATATAGTATGAATTTCAAGCTTATACTACCTAATAGAAAGTGACTCTCTTTCCTTAATAATCGCTCTTCATTTGGTACAAATATCATATGAATTTCAAGCTTAAACTACATTATAAAAAATGATTCTGCTTCCTTAATTATTACTCTTAATTTGATCCAAATATAGTACGAATTTCAAGTTTATACTACCTAATAGAAAGTGACTTTCTTTCCTTAATAATCACTCTTATTTTGATACAAATATCATATGAATTGCAAGCTTAAACTACATTATAAAAAGTGATTCTGCTTCCTTAATTATTACTCTTAATTTGATCCAAATATAGTATGAAATTCAAGCTTATACTACCTAATAGAAAGTGACTCTCTTTCCTTAATAATCGCTCTTATTTTGGTACAAATATCATACGAATTTCAAGCTTAAACTACCTAATAGAAAGTGACTCTCTTTCCTTAATAATCGCTCTTAATTTGGTACAAATATCATATGAATTTCAAGCTTAAACTACCTAATAGAAAGTCACTCTCTTTCCTTAATAATCACTCTTATTTTGGTACAAATATCATGTGTATTTCAAGCTTAAACTACATTATAGGAAGTGATTCTTCTTCCTTAATTGTTACTCTTAATTTGATCCAAATATAGTATGAATTTCAAGCTTAAACTACCTTATAGAATGTAATTCTTTTTCCTTACTTATTACCCTTAGTTTGGTACAAATATCATATGAATTTCAAGCCTAAACTACCTAATAGAAAGTTATTCTCTTTCCTTTATAATCATTTCTATTTGGTTCAAATATGATATGAATTTCAAGCTTAAAATACCTAATAGAAAGTGATTCTGGTAACTTACTTATTTCTCTTAATTTGGTCAAAATATCATATGAATCTTAAACTATCTTATAGAAGGTGATTTTGCTTCCTTTATAATCACTCTTAAATAAAGAGTTAATCTTAGAGCTATTTCCCAATATCTTCCGCAGATCGTTGGAAATTGGATGCGCAGCGATAAAGCTGCAAGCAGGAACAAGAAGAGACATTGTTTTGATTGCCTGGTAAAAGATTGCAACAAGAAATGTGTCAATATACAAGGCATCTTGTATCAGTCCACTAATGGTCATTCCATCAAGTTGACGGTATTAGAGCGAAACTTTGACTAAGAAAAGCAGCGTGCGGTGAAAGAAGGGAGCAAAAGAAAAAGTTACACCCGCAAGACCTGCCCTATTTGTGATCGCAATGTACTTCGCTTCGGTATACAACCAAAAAAGAATCTGTATTGGTGGCAGAGTATTTCATCAGGAACAGCGAGGAAGTATGAGTACACGCTGGTTCGAAATTATCTGATAAATTCCTTTTGTATGGATAAACCATCACGAACAGGGGCAATTGCAAATATGCGAATGGAAGAGGTGAAACGTTTGAGAAAAAAGATGATTTGATGCTTATCACAGTTTTAAACCATAAAACGTTGGAGACCTCTGGTCCTGAAATTTTAGTGTTGCCACTGAGCACTTTCAGCCATTTCAACATTTTTCTCGAGAAGATTAGACCACAAGTTAACATCGGAAACAGCGATTTTTGCTTTCTCAGCTGGAGTGGTAAGCGTCTGACCTCATCTGAGGTAAGAGAACAACTGAAAACATTTTGGAGGAGTGCCACTGGGAAACCAATGAATACAGCCCTGATGCGTAAATCCTGTGTCACACAGGTTCACTATACAAGGCCAGATATGAAAGTTAAAGTCCTGATCATATGTGCCACTCGGTTACGACGGTAGAAAATGTGTACTGCATTACAGAAAAGAAAGCTGCATCCGCAATTACGGCGTTGTTTTTAAGGAACATCATGCGAGCAAGAATGGAAGAGGAGAAGGAAGAAACCAAACATGAAGACGATATAAACGATGAGGACCATAAATTGAGGTACCTTTTCCATGATTTCGTTGAAAAGGGAGCATCGCCCTCAATGAAACAAGTGAAAGGAAGATTAGTTGGTGATAGCGTTTATAGAGAAAAAAACAGCATTGTGTATGACAAGGTGCGATATTGGATTCAGTACAAACAATCGGAAAAAGTCCAACCACCCCAATAGTGTGAATCGAGGGAGGATACGTTGCAAAGAATTGGAATTATTGCAAAACATAATGATGAGAATATGGATGAGGATAAAGGGGAGTAAGTGAGAGCTGCATTTCTGTGCAAGACCAAAAAACAATGTCAAGCGACACTGGTGTTCGATATCGATATTCAAAAAAAGACAGCTTGAAATTAAGCTCGATCTTCAAGGACATGATCACAACTGACAAGGCCATAACCGTTGATGAGTTGATGGAAAGATTCAACGAATCCAGCGTTCTAAAGCACTTGATCGTTTCCCTGACACCACTACAACTGACAGACAAAATCCGTAGTCTTCGAAAGACCTACAGGAGGCAAAGAAAATAAAGAGACTATATAACTTCATTTGATTTAAACTTACAATCTTTTCATCATTTTTGTTTAAGTAAAACTTTTTTCTAATTATTTGTTTTATTGCGATTACCTGTTGCTTATTGATGATACTAATATTAGCTAATATCCTTACTTTCTTTCCTTTAACCAATGTGTCGCAATAATAAAAGAAATGGTTCTGTAGAACTAATATACCGAAGTACGGTATTTTATTAGCGTTCAGAGTGGCAAATTAACTTTGGCTTGGAAAGGATTGAAAATAACCGTTGCAGAATTTCGGAAAGCTTGAGAAACTTACAGATGGAAACTTTTTACCATAGTGAAGCTAATGACAACATGTGAATGTTGATTATTTTTAGATTCTGGATATAACGGTAGCTTTGGATGTAATTAGCAGGATACTGACTTCTATTCATACTCGTAGTTTTGAAACGTTTTGACTTTTAGAAGTACCAGCCTGTATTTGAACAGGGTGTTCTAATCAAGATTGAAAATATTTTGAACCGATTATTCCACAGGATTGTAGGCCCTCTTCAACAGTTGTCGACCAAAGAAAAAAAAGTAACTGGTGAAAAGTAGCAAAGCACATAAATGCTTTCTTGTTGGTTTCAGAACAGCGGCAAGTTTCCCGGACAAACGAACCCACACGGGACTGAACACGTTTCCAACGAAGGATTCTTTTATTGAAAAGCAATAGGGTAATTTAGAACATCCGGTTCTACCCAAGTTCTAAATCATCGAATGGCAGATATGATCATTTAGATATTGGTAGAACCCATATTCTAAATTTTAGAACGGAAGGTTGTATCCAAAAAGAACGAGTGGAACCGGTGCATGTGAATGTTGATCATTTTTAGATTCTGATATCTGACGGTAGCTTAGGATGTAATTAGCAGGATACTGACTTCTATTAATATTCGTAGTTTTGAAACGGTTTGACTTTTATAAGTGCCAGCCTGATTTGTCTTGTTGAAATTTTTCAATAAAATATTGAAAATCTGCTAACTTTCTAACTCATTGTATAAAAGATCCTTCTTGACTTTTAATTCTTACCTGGCAATGATTTTGACTCTTACCGGTTAATTTGGTTCAATGGTAAATCATTTTGCTATTTCCGGGGCTAAAATCATCAAAAGACATTTGGGGTTTCTACCTACTACAATAGCTATGGGTAAAAATTGAAAGTGTCGGCTAATATACAAAAAAGTACGTTGGAAAGTAGATTGCTATTAACAAAAAAGTTTTATCAGCCATCAAGTTAAATGATAGGAGATAAAGCACTTCGATGTTTCAACACTTCCTTGATTCAGCGTTTCTAATTTTTAATTCTTGTATAACTACAAGTTGTGGTTATAAACGTTACGAAATACTGGAGCAAACCTTCAAGGTTATTCGATATTGTCAAAAATCTAGGCTCTAAAAACGGAGAAGACCAAATGAATTCGAACAAAGTTTTGGACAATATATCAATTTTCATGCTATTTTGTATAATATATATTAATGATGAATATTTCACATATTAAGGCAAGCAAGGCTTAAGTCGCGGCAGACCAACCAAAAAGCACACTTTTAATACAAAGGCTCGAATGTCAAGAACAGCGCATCGTAGGGAATTCACTTCCCCCGGTGCCCTTTTGCTACTGTCCGTCAAAATCGATTGAAAACATGGGGGCAGTGTATACCCCCAAAATATTTTAATGCTGCCAAATTTGAATAACACATATAAAAGTGGCATAGGAAAAAAAGAAAAATATTATTTTTGCGTTTTATCACATATTATGTTTGGTGCCCTTTTGCTACCTTAAAACATGACATGACATTCCGTTCTCGTATTTAATAACTGTTAACCCAAAGTCGATAGAACTTTCAAGCCGTACTAATTAAGTAGGGGGAATTAAGAATATCTAAGTCAATTTTCTAAAATCTTTTGAGTTTTTCATATAGAAACGCGCAGACTGTGAAGTGCCCTATTGTTACTTCATTTGTTTTTTCGCAAATGCCAGTTATTTGACCCCCACGGCCCCCAACAATTAGGAAGAACGCTTAAAACCACATTTTTGAGTTCCTCTTCTTCTAAGCTTTCAAAAAATGTATCAGGATCCTATAAATATTTGCTTCTGGAAAAAGTAGTGAGCAAAATTGTTTTTTGGCGAAAAGCGATTCGGAGCTGGAAAGACTTTAGAAAATAGTATGAAGTAACCAAAACTTCAAAATTCTATTTTTTCGAAAAAACCATGGACTATCACCCAAAAAGCTTGTTGGAAAACGTTGGAATTATCATGAATAAAGTGTATTTTGAGGGTTTTTTCCTCACAAAAGCGCATTTTTCGATAGTTATAGTATAAGTTAGTTTACACTGCATGGTGCCCTTTTGCAACATATCTTGTTTTCCTTCCAAAAAATTTTGGGAAAAATTCATCCTTTTCGAAAAAAAACTTGACTAAAACTTTGATTCTAACGTACTTTAATGTTGTAAAACAAAAGTTTTGAAAAATATTAACAAATATCAATTTTTGAGCATTATCAGTATAACGTAGCAAAAGGTCTCCTCAACCGATCTAATGATTGATTGATTGATTGGCTTATTGATTTATTGATTGATTGATTGACTGATTGATTGATTGATTGATTGATTGATTGATTGATTTATTGATTTATTGATTGATTGATTGATTGATTAATTGATGGACTGATTGATTGACTGATTGATGGCATACTGGAATAACCAGACCCAGGACCGTAGGACCGGACCCCAACGGACCGGACCCCAGGGGAATGCCCTTTTCCTCGCTATAAGAAAGCAATGCATACTTCACAATTTCTTTCATATGATCACGGTTTTGACTGAATTTTAAGCCGGATTTTCGCTTTTAGTAAATGCTTAAGCGGTTCAACGGTTTTCGTTAAATATTTAGGCAGTTAACAGTCTTTGAGCCTTTCCTACTATACCGTTTTGTGTCGCTTCCCCTGTCCTTCTAAATATCACATTTACCTAAAAAAAATTATGTTCAAAATTTTTTGGGGGCTTCAGTCCCTAGAGCCCCTAGCAAGTAAGGCCTTTAACATACATTATTTTCCATTTGTTTGGTTGGGTTAACAGGGAAAAACTTGGCTTGTAAGGCTAAGGAATTATTACTGTATGTTCAGTGCTTTAATAGAAATTCAAAAGCCATGGCAAAATTTTTAGCAAGACCATTTGCCTCCTAAAAGTGAGATGGAAATGACATGACTATGGGACAAACCACTGAGAGAAAAGCAAGGTCTGTAGGCTATTTCGCCAACCTCATTTTATATCATTGCCAATACAATCAACTCATTAAGAAGCCAAAGATTAAGCCTAGCATTTTAGTACCATGAAAGTCATGAAGCACTTTGAAATTTGGTCAATTTCTAATGTAACCTTACACTTTGATAGGCAAAGAGCTCTGGGGTACAACATATCTATTTGCCCTTAATTCCTTGGGCAAAGGATCAAAGAAAGAAGGCATAATTTTTAATTTAAAGGATGCTCAGTGTTTCCAAGGAACTTAATACCATATCCTCACTGACACCCTGCTTATGAAGATGAAACAAAATCCAGTTACCATGTGATATGTTTAAGACTGCAAATGAAACATGGAATATTGAAATGGGAGCAATGCATCTTAGATACAATTAGTATAATACTGTTATCAAGAACCTATCTGACAAAATCAGTGACAAGGTACTGAACATGTCAGTGATCCCCCACATTTGTATTTTCATATATTCAATCAGCAATTGCTATGCAAATGTTTCATCATAATGAATTACTTAAGGGGGCTAATGAAAGATAAATTCTAAACAGGATCCTAAAATCTTCTTTCCTTATTGCATTAAAACATCTTTCTGAGTCTTTAACTACTATTCAAATAATATTTAAGTGGCAATGGGGTGTTTCTGGAAACCCGGAACCCCCCCCCCTAAATCCGCCCCTAGAGGCACAAATACGACTTGAAGAAAGCTCTCGTTTTCGTAGACATATATTGCAGATTTTTGTAAGCTTCTCGTCATCCGTTCACTGGTCAGAATGACGTCGCATTGGGATGATTTTTCAGGCTTACGGTTAGGCCCATCGATCGACCTGAGCTTGCCACAGTCCTTCCTTTCCTTTAGCTGGAAAGAATTTTGCCTGCAGGTTAGATGATCCAACAAACTATGCATTTTCACGTTTCTCAAGGCCCCCACGAAGTAGAACTTTCTTTCAGCAGCAATTTGCAGTCTTATTTTGAAGGACACTGCTGCGCTGCGCTTGCCGCCATTGCAAATGGACGGGAATGGGCATTCCCCTGGGGTCCGGTCCGTTGGGGTCCTGTCCTACGGTCCTGGGTCTGGTTATTCCAGTATGCCCTGATTGATTGATTTATCTTTTCGTGCATTTGTTGAATTATGTATTGTTTGTTTATTGAGTGATTGTTTGGTTTATTGAGGAGTAGATGGTTGATTAACCCAATAATCCTTTTTTACTATATATATTTTAAATTCGGCACTAACACAACATACAACTATAATTAAGTACAAACTTAAAACACAACACGATAGTTAAATGAAGATAAATATAAAAATAAGTTTGATTAATTTATTGATACAAGTGATCTAACATTGAATCAATCGATTGGTTAACTATCTTTTTGTCTGTTGTAGGTCGAATTTGCACTTTCGCAATAAAAGATGGATACAAGAATTTTGGAATTATTGTGAAAATGTGCTCAGGCATTCTTAGCAAATCAAACCAGATTTCTACAAGTAAGAAAAACATCCTTAATATTTGAAACTGACAAATTTTGTTGGTGTACTCACCAACTATGAAAAGTGGTGGACACCAAAGAATTCATTCTAGTTAAAATTATGTTTTTGCCTCTTTACGTTTTTTAGTTCCGAGTTTACAGAAATAAATGTATATTAAATTATATAATTTTAGATATTATATCATATTCTATGCTCTTGATTCTTCTTACAAACTGTGATCTTTCTCGCTGTGTTTTCGTTTCATTTTATGCTTTGAAATTTTCTACAGTAAGTTAGTTAACTAATGAATAATAGATGAAAATATAACATTGCAATTAAGTGAAATAGAGATGAAATAGAGCTGTAGATATGATTACATTATTGTTTATTGGTTTCTTAAATTTTTGAAATGTTGTTTATAGTTTAACTTCAACCCCAAGGCTATTAAACATTTTGGCACCCCATAAGAAAATGCTCTCTAAGCCATGGCTGTTCTTTGAAGGGGAATACCCAAATTCGTTGTAGTTCTAGTTTGTTCCGAATATTCGTTTTGTTTGTATTGGCACTAGAACCATCTTAATTCATTTTCATTAGAACCAAAAAGCTCTCCAGGAGCCAAGAAAAATTATTTCAAAACGAAGTCAGTGAAAAACAAAAATTTTATCGGCATCTTAGCATTATGGCTATATATATATTGCATTTAAAAGACCTAAAAATACTTTCTTTCATAGTTTTGCAGTGATAGAATGTGCGGAAGAGCATTTCCTTGATACAAATACAGTAATGATTTCAAATGTTTCAAATTATTTCATTTTAGTATCCCAACCGGTACAATTGGCTTCCGCTTACACATTGCTGGATGTTTCGTCAACTGAACCAGAAATTGTAGCAGCAAAACTTTCGCAATGGCTGCGACAAACTACTTTTGATGTTCCTAATGATTTGCGCTCTAGAATTACGTCATTGGCGTCGCAAGAACAGTTTTAAGTACATTATTGTAATACACGAAGTCTGCCTTTTTTCTCCATCCATAAACGTTATACTTCATGCAGACGTTAATTCTGTACAGATGCATATCAAAATGCTTGCCAAAAGTCCTTAACCATTTTAATCATTGACTTAAATTCGCGCTATTATTTTATAGGCCTCACAAAAATGGGCCAGATAGCCCCCCCCCCCTCCAGAAACAACATTGTTTAATAAGGGTAATGTTCCTTGTTCACTGAAATACATCTTGTCTTATAGGACTATAATTTCTACCAAGATTAAAAAGCCATTTGAAGGGGGGGGGGAGGGGAGGAGAGCGTAAGTGTACAAAATAATGTTGTGTTCGAGGACTTTTGGTAAACATCATTAATTCGTTACTGTGGACCATGTATATAGCAGCGCTGAAACGCTAAAAACAAACGACCATGTTTTGTTACGTTACTTTTTATACCGTTCATTGTTATTTGTAAGCATTTTAAGTACTGATGTGCCAAATTCCTCTTTTCTGAAAAAATAATGTCCCCTGACGTGCTGAGTTCCCTTTTTTTAACGGATGGACGATTCAATGATTATGCCTAATAAGAAGAAGTAGCCCTAGAGCACCGCCTTGTAAGGCAGCAAATGAAATGCATATAATGCCAAGGATGCGTTCATTTCTACTACACGTTTTTCTTATAAGAACAAACCATATAAGAACATAAGGCTTCAGATGCTTAAAAGTTAAGAACAAGTTAAGAAAATGACAAGGCTTCATAGCTTTCTTTCTAAAAACATTAGATGGGAAGAGTAAAAAACAATGTTAAAATAGTGTTTAAAAAGAGTCCGAATTATTATTTTAAGTACCTGTAGTTTTGCTAGCAAAATCTTCTTCTTTTCAGAGCAATTATCGTTTTTTTGGGAAATCATTGCAAATTTTAAGTGCAAGGTAATTATGAACATGTTAAGAACATTTTAAGCTTTCAAACCAAAAAAGTTTAGGCTTCCTTGACATCCGATGTTCTTATAAAAAAAACGTGTATAAGGGGTTATACCAACATAGCTTGTAAGGATTAGACATGTTATAACTTTCAAAATCTGCACCCTACTTTGCACCATCGTATGTATCCAACAATCTAAGACTTTTGGTTTCTACATCCTTGCCTAATTCCTTATGTACGATCACTCTATCAGTCGAGAGACCTTGTTATCAGGTACCATGCAAACATAACTTTATAAAAAATCTAATTAAATAAGTTAACCAATACACAATAGGTTGAAATAAAATGTAACCATTGACCCCAATGGGAAAGAGCAAGATGAGCTATTCTTCCGTGGTTTATAGAGATATTTTAATGATGCAAATACGCCTGAATTCGTCTCACGCACTCAAAGTATGAGGAAATAATTGTCCTCTATGTTTACATTGCTTTATTTCATGGCACATACATTAAAACATTATTAATGTGCCTTTGTTGTCAAAATATGATTTGTATATAATGCCATAATGAAGTTATAAAATCTTGATTTGTAGATAACATGATATTGATTGTACTTTCTGTTAAAATTTTATGATTTGTGTTTAATAGCAGACCTCGCTCGTCTCCTTTCGCCTTTTAACTTTTCCAGCCTCTACTTAAATATTCTATCTAATTTAACCCCCGTTTCTGGCTTTTGCCATAAAAGCACCTACCGTAAAAGCTCTATTTAGACTCCGGGGGTTATTTAATTTTCAAGGTTCTCAAGGGGGGCTTAAAAGAAAAGGGTGCTTATTAGAAAGGGAGGCTCATTTTATAATTCAAGGTCAAGGATATAAAGATTATTTTTATTCCTCTTTACTTTTCTGGTTTTTATTGAGAAAAGGCTTCTAGAGACATTGAAGGCAGAACTGGAAGAGAAAGCCTTGATTCTCAGACAAATGAATTCAGAAATTTGCCAAATTAAGACATAGAACCTCTTCAACTATAACTATATAATTGGATTTTTCTACGTCTTTCTTGTATGAAAAAGGGGCTTATTTCAAGTTTATGCTTAGAACGGGGGCTTATTACAGAGAGGTGGGCTTAATAAGGCTTTTACGGTAATCTAAATCTAACTTGACTCAGATTTTCGAAACCGCAGTCTCGATAGAAGTCTGACGACAAGGTTGGCGACATCTTGATTCGAATAAATTTCACTAAATTTCAGTCTATGCCTCAGTGGTGAAACTTTCGTAATGGAAGCAGCAACAAGCTTCGACGAAACACTGAATTCTATCCAATAAAACTCAGTTTTTCAAATGGCTTTAATCAGCTCACCCTCATTTTTTAACTTTCGCCATTAAATCCCCCCCCCCCCAGTCAAAATTCCTGACTTATAGGCCACTTATTATGTTATCGAGTTATGACTTAACATGATGCTTAAACGTCCCGAAAAACTAAGCAAAACTAAGCAAAAAACCGAGTTCATAACAGTCTGCGGCAGCCTTCCTTTCAAAGAAATGAAGCATTAGGATACTGAACCAAGAGAAACAATCGAAAATTTGAAAACTTCGCTAGTTAATTTAATGTGTTACAACAAACCATTGCTATACTCTATTATTTTTTCCAATTAAACAATCAGATCTAAAGATTTTATAAATCATTTGTGGCTGTTAATGTCATGCTAATGTACAATAATATTTATTACTACAGCGTTAATTTAGAAGGGCAAAACAATAATATAAACTTTGCATTTGTATCAACTATAAGGAAAATTAGTGAAGATAAACGTAAGGTTGGAAAATGCTAAACATCATCGGGACGGGAAAGGAAAGAACAGGACGGGTGAGAACAGGACAAGGTAGGGTAGGGCATAGAAAAATTAATGCATAAGACGACTGTGCAATGCAGGATGCAACACAACAGTGGAAGGCAGGAAAGAACACGACAGAACATGAATGGACAGGACAGAAGGGAGAAGACGACTGAGCAAAGCCGGAAAGGAAACGGCACGGCAAGATACGATACGTTAGAACAAATCAGGTCAGGCCACGATAGACCAAGGTAGGACAAAACACGACAGAATAAGACAGGACAGGACAGAAGGCAGAAGATGACTGTGCAAAGCAGGACATGATACGACATGGCATGACAGGATACGGCACGACACGATACGATAGAACGAATCAGGTCAGGACAAGACAGAGCAAGGCAGGACAAGACACGATAGAACCAGACAGGACAGGTCAGATTGGAAAAGACGACTTTGCAAAGCAGGACAGGACACGACACGACAACAGGACACGACATTACATGATGGAACAATGAAGCAGGGAAGGATAGGACACAAGGCAAGACAAAAAGGGACATAAAAAGATCGCACATGTTATAGGTGATGTTTCTAGCACCTACAAATAAAGCCAATACCCTTATTCTTAAATCTAATTACTAAGAGCTAGATGAGGGCGAAACACATAACAAAATCCAAGGCCCTTTAACAAGCGGTCTTCTTAAAACATACAAAAGGCCTATGATTGAGATAAAAATACGGACCAGCCAGATGACTACGAATGACTAGGTATAAACGAATAACGGCATTCTACGTTTGGGAGGGGGGTGTTGCTTGTCGAGATGCTCATCTATTGGCGCTCGAGGACAGCATTTTCGTGATTTGGAATATCGTCTATTTTCAAGCGATAGACTACCTCAAAATAGGATCTAAATCTCTAAAGTTAAGTTCCAAATTAGAATAAAGAGGTTAATCCATCTGTAATTAGAATTTGTAGAAAAATGTTTATTTCATTCCAACTGAGCCTAGCCCTTTTATTACTGGCTCTGACGGAAAGACCTAGTATTCAAGTGAAGAGGGGTTCGTGGTCATAAAGAAATGCCTCTTTAGCCTATTTCAAAATTAGCCCGAAAAATAAAGCATATCATTCATAATTTTCGTACCCAAGGAAAACTGGATTACACTTTGCAATGTTTGCAAAACTGGTATTTGCAATGTTTTTGCAACCTCTCCTGCGTATGCTAGATTTTTCCTAGGGCTATCAATCCAACTTCGTGAAATCATTTTCTTACAAGTTATTGTACTTCATTTTGCAGCGAATTTTTAAAGGTCAGTTGGAGGTTGAGCTCGCTTCACGTGAATGAAGATTCTCAGTGTAAATCAGAAATCAACAGCAGCCCTGAGCAACTATACTCGCTAGTGAGTTCTAGCTAAGTACATTACAGAAACAGATACGAGTTTCCTATTTTTTTCAAACCAATGAAAGTGTTCGTCCTCGGTCCCCAATTCCGAATCTCCATCCCCTCGAGAGATTATTGAGATTTTCCCACCGTTTAATGTCATCATAAATGCTATTGAAAATGAACTACGATAAATATCAAAAACATTTCATATGGACAACTTGCGATCCAATTTCAGCGTACTGGTCAGTAGTAATGCACTGTTGTGAAAATGTTGATAAAGAGCTAATTACTGAGGCTCCATTCCACGTAGCGGTTACTGGATTATTTGCACATTTTAACTTGATGTGTCCTGTGTGATCTTCTAAAGATGCAAGCTCGCTTTCGAGTCTTTTGGTAAATCCCTTTAATAGAGTTGTTCCGCCAGTGACAATCGTGTTGTTCATTAGCATCGTTTTAAGGTCTTGATCAGCACTGTAAGACGAAAGAAGCTCCTTGTTAATTTGCCTAATTTCGATTCCAAACGTTATGAAAATAGAAAATGGGGAAGGGCTCGCTGTAGCAAGAGGTTCCTTCCAGGATACTACACGTGTAAATTTACCAAGATGAGGGTGCAGCATGGGTGCTGGTTGACTGAAACCATATAGAAGTTAGAGGTGGTATACCCCTTTAATCCATGGAATGATCCTTAGGCCTAACGGCGTTCGATGGCTATTGTAGTGTTTAGTTAATACTCCATGTAAGAATACTCATATACCTTTAATTGCTTATCTTGCTGAGAAACACACGTGTTATTATTCGTTGCATTCCAACTCGGATAAAATAATAATCTACAATGGCGACGAGGATAATAAAATGAAATAGATTCACTGCTAGAATGGCTACTGCAAATAATGTTTCGCCAATGCCACAATTCCATCCAACCGGACCCCACAAACACTGGAGCACGATGGACGAACTGGATCGAACGATTTGAGACATATCTCATTGCGGCGGACATAACGGATGACAAACGCAAACGTGCCTTATTATTATACCAAGCGGGGCCAGAAGTGCATGAAATTTTTAAAACTTTAACTGATACTGGTGAAGAGTATGAGACAGCGAAAGAAGCGTTAACCAAGCACTTCGAACCAGCCAAAAACCCAATTTTCGAAATCTACAATTTTCGCCAAGCGAAGCAGAGAGCAGATGAATCGATAGATGAGTTCAACACACGACTGCGTACCCTTGCAACGCATTGTAAATTCAGCGATACTGATTTCGAAATCAAGATGCAAATAGTTTGCAATGGAACGTCTAACCGAGGGAAGAAAAGCGGAAGTCAGTTCTGCTCAAGCTTCAGGAATCGAAGAAACTTTCCAAGATTTACAGGTCAACGAAATACGGCCAGAAAAGACATGCTACAGGTGTGGCTTCTCGTATCCACACTCCAAACAACCATGTCCGGCTAAAAACGCGAATTGTCACATTGTGGTCTTAAAGGACATTTCGCAAAAATGTGTAGAAAACAAAAAGATGTTTATCGTACACAGAGGAAACCTCAGCCAAGGAAAACTACACAAGGTAGCAATTTTGAAAAATCAAAACAAAACTACGGTCAAAAGAGCTACTAAATACACAAGGCAAGAGCAGTTTCAACAAATTACGCAGGAGAAAACAGTTCTTCAGAGGACGAATATGCCTACACTATTAACAAGGGAAAACAGTCTAATCACAAGGCCTTCCTTCGGGTAAATGAATCCGAATCAATCCGGCTACTGTAGATGTAGTGGATGGTCTGACCTATAAATACATTATGGATAAAGTCACTTTGGCACCAACCAACACAAGAATATTTGCTTATGGTTCCTCAACGCCTTTGAAGCTAAAAGGCTGCTTTCAAGCATCCGTAGAGTCGAA
This sequence comes from Catostylus mosaicus, assembly GCA_964019065.1. Taxonomy (NCBI): domain Eukaryota; kingdom Metazoa; phylum Cnidaria; class Scyphozoa; order Rhizostomeae; family Catostylidae; genus Catostylus; species Catostylus mosaicus. The sequence continues at coordinate 2,486,536 of OZ025188.1, read as the reverse complement.
GTCCCGCTACACAATTTCAAATTTCTACGTTGTTGAAGGAAACGGGGGTAACTTACTCAGTGCGAAAACAGCACAAGATCTAGCACTTATTCAATTAATACACAAAGTAACAGGGATGACAGCGCAAAAGGAAATTGTTCCAGACGACAAGCAGGGAACCTTTCACGAAAATAACGCTGACAAGAAGCTATTAGTGCCAACAAGTAACGACAAAAGTATTCAGAGTCTGCTAGATCAATATAGAAATGTGTTCATAGGAGAAGGAAAACTTAAAGGACAGAGTGTAAAATTACATATCAAAGATGATGTAACACCATTACTACAACCGCAAAGAAGAATACCATATCACATGAGGAAAGCCGTTTCTAAAGAACTAGAGAAACTGACAGAGCAAGGAATCATTGAGAAAGTCGTAGACCAGCCAACCCCCTGGGTTTCACCCATTGTATGCGTTCCAAAGAAAGATGGAGGAACACGAATTTGCGTTGATATGCGTGAAGCTAACAAGGCAATTATTAGAGAGAGACATATCATGCCTACTTTGGACGACTTTAAAGCTGAAGTAAATGGCGCTAGATATTTTTCAAAGATTGATTTAAAACAGGCCTTTCATCAAGTCGAATTAGACCTAGAAAGCCGTTTTATAACAACATTTTCAACACATGAAGGTCTTTTCCAATACACAAGACTTTCTTATGGTACTTCCAGTAGTGCTGAATTATTCCAAAATATTTTACAACGTAATCTTACTGACATAAAAGGAGTGAAAAATATTGCCGATGATATCATCATTTTTGGCAAAGATCGTAAAGAACACGATGCAGCACTGGCGAGTTGTCTTCAAAGATTATCTGATTTGAACATCAAAGCAAAGGGACCAAAATGTCATTTTCTACAGCCAGAAATTAAATTCTATGGTCTAATCTTTACTGAAAAAGGTACCAAACCTAATCCTGAAAGAGTGACAAAGCTTCAAAAGGTTGCGCCTCCGAAGAACCCTTCAGAAGTACGTAGCTTCCTGGGAATGGCCAACACGTGCAGTGATTACATTCCCAACTACGCAACCATTACCCTGCCACTACGAGAGTTAACAAAGAAAAATGTAAAGTTCAAGTGGACACTTGCAGAACAGAGAGCTTTTAATCAGTTAAAACAAAAACTGACACAAGCACCAGTGATAGCTTACTTTGATACCAAGAAACGAAGTGTTCTGATTGTTGATGGTTCTCCTAAAGGAATCAGTTGTATTTTAGCACAGAGAACAAACACAAATGGTGGTTATCAAATTATTTCAAACGCAAGCAGAGCTCTTAGCCCAGTTGAAAGTCGTTATTCACAAACAGACATTGAAGGGCTAGCACTCGTATGGGGCGTAGAACATTTCAGATTGTTCTTATTAGGTGCCGAATTTGATATTATCACAGGTCATAAGGCACTAGAGGCTATATTTAATAATCCAAGATCAAAACCTCCAGCTCGGATAGAGCGATGGATCATGAGATTACAGCCTTATAAATTTCATGTTATTTACAAGAGTGGCCAAACAAATGAAGCCGATTACCTCAGTCGACATCCAATCGATGTTGCAGTAAAACAGAGTTCACAGGAACGTATTGCTGAACAGTATGTTAATTACGTCATTAGACACACAGTTCCGAAGTCAATGACATTAGAAGAGATAAAAGAAGAAACCACCAAAGACCGTGTACTTCAAAAAGTTAAGCAAGCCTTAGAAACAGGGCAATGGAATCCGCAAGACAAAGAAATACAACCATATAAAAGGTGTGCCACAGAGATTACAATTAACAAAACAAAAGATATTTTAATGAAAGGTAGCAGAATCATAATACCAGAAGTTTTACAAGAGAGGGCAACAAAATTAGCACATATAGGCCACCAAGGCCTCGAGAAAACGAAGAGTCTAATGAGAGAAAAGATTTGGTATCCAAATATGAATCAAAAAGTCAAAGAATTGATTGAAGAATGCAGCTCCTGTCAAGCAGTTGGTACAAGTATGCCAGTGGAGCCAATGCAAATAACACACACAGAGGACATACCGTGGTATGATGTAGCTATAGACTTCCTTGGACCAATACCAAATACTCAACAGTATTTATTAGTAGCAATTGATAAATACTCAAAGTTCCCAGAAGTAGAAATCGTACACTCTACCTCAGCCCCTGCAGTAATTCCAAAACTAGATCGAATATTTGCCACTCACGGTATACCTGTCAAGCTTTCAAGTGACAATGGACCACCTTTCAATGGAGAAGAATTCGAAAGATACGTAAAATTACTGGGCATTAAGTGGAAACCAAGCACTCCACTGTGGCCACAAGGAAATGCAAATGTCGAGAATTTCAACAAACCACTCACAAAATTGTTACAAGCAGCTCATCTAGAAGGCAAAAACTGGAAACAAGAACTCCAAAGATTCCTACTTTCGTATAGGACGACTCCTCATTCAACGACAAAGATAGCACCATGCGAACTGCTGTATAATCGAAAGATCAGAGGACACTTACCCCAACTACCAGCCAAGAAAGTAATAAACAGACATAAAGAAGCCAAAGAGAACATTGAACAAAGAAAAGAAAAAAACAAAGAATATTACGACAAACGACACAATGTCAAAGAATCAGACATCAAAGAAGGAGACATTGTAATTTGCTTACAAAGGAAAAGAAATAAGTTAACCTCAGGATTTAGCCCAGAAAGATTCACTGTTATAAATCGCAAAGGAACTAGAATAATAGCAAAGAACAAAAGACATATTATAACTCGAAACATATCCCATTTCAAGAAAGTTCCACGCTTTGAAACAACAAGAGAAGAAGATGATGATTATAGTGATAGCGACATTGAGAAGAGCTACACAGGCAGAGACACAGATGAACCAGAGACAGAAACCAATGAGATGGAGAACAATCAAAATGTAAGGCCTAAACGGTCAAGGATACCAGTTAGAAGATATGGATTTGTCATACCATCAAACTTGATAAACTAAAAAAAGAAATTGACTAAAAACTTGGACGCGTCGCTTAGTTTATTTAAAAAAAAAAAGGGGAGCATTGTAGAGTTTAGTTAATACTCCATGTAAGAATACTCATATATCTTTAATTGCTTATCTTGCTGAGAAACACACGTGTTATTATTCGTTGCATTCCAACTCGGATATAATAATAATCTACAGCTATTTCTTAGAAGCGAGAGACTAACCCCTTTAATATATGGATACAATATCTGCTTCGAAACATTTGTAAAGATCATTCGCTCCCCAATTCCTTCACCCCCTTCAATCTTTGATGTTAGTGTATAGCTTTATAAACACCGGGGGGTTAACGATTTCACGAGAAATTTAAGCCATGAAAAACTTCAGCACGGTAAGATCACATCCGCTTTGTGATCATAGCAGTTTCAAAATACATTAGTTTCCCCATAAATTAACATGAGAGTTTCAGCACGCTTAAGTAGAAATTGTTGGCTATTTAGATTCGTATCAAAGGCCATTCTTAAATTCCAACACACGTTCTTTAAGGAAAAATAAGCGTTGAGACTATACCGTCAACCGAGTTTAAGAAAAGCCCGTGATTAACCTCAGAAAGGGTTGAAACGTTTTATTTGTAAGAACCTTCAATTTAAGTATGTCAATTGGATAATAAAGTATCACCAAAGCTGAAGCGTAACCCTCCTTTGGACCTGTTTACATGAGAAGGGCTGGCCCTCATACCCAAGATAGGTACTTTTGCTGAGATGTCAGGATCAATAAGAGACATATTAAGATTTGAGAATACGATAACATGCAGACAGCACCAGCCCTGGTAGTCGAGATGGCCCTGTCATAGGGCTGGCCCTGTTAAGAGGGATAGACAGACGATGTTTTCGTGATGTAATCGATTGGGTAGGGCTTGTGAAAGAGGGCTGAGCTTTATCAAATTATCATTGCGCAACTTACTGCGCAGGTATAATAGCCCAATCGTGAGCTGAGTTTTCCTCATGGCCAGCCCTGGTAGCCGAGCTTCCGCCTACGTGTAAGAGGGCCAGGTAACAATGCCAGACACACTTGTTTACGTCATGTATTCGAGTGGATTGGGCGTGAAAGAGGGGTGAGCTTTCTTAAGTCATTATTGTTCATTTAACTGCGCAGGGATGAAAAGTCGAGCACGAGCTGAGTTTTCCTAATGTATTAACAATCAATAAATCATCTACGGTACCAGGGCCACCTCTCTTGATAGGGTCAGTCCTTTTCGCGTAACCAGAACATTAACTCATTGCCCCCTAATGCCATTTGAAAAACACATACAGATAACTGTGGGAGCAAATGTTGCACGAGGGTACATAGATACAGGAAATATCCTTGTTTTAATAAACTTGCAGTGAATGTTGATTGATCAACTTTGCAAATCTTGACATCATTTTCCCCCAGGTATTTCTTTGATTTACAGTAACTGAAACTGCGCCATAAGGCGTTTGCAGGGGGGTAAAGGGTGAAAAAAGTTAGATCAAATCAAGACAAATAATTTGTTTTGCATGGAGCGGCAAAACAAGCCTAAGTTTTTATAAGGTCTTGTCCACGTTTCACGAGGCATTGAAGAATTGGGGAAAGTTGAGCAAAGAGGGCCAAGGCATTAGGTCTATGGCATTGAAAAGGTTAACACAGGAAGCAGTGGCGGACACTTAGGGGGGGGGGGCGGTGGCCCCTCCAATATTTTGGAAGACAAAAGTCTTTTGTTCTAAAACAATAGAAATTTGTGATGTCATCTTTTCAAAACAATAGGCTTGCCCCCCTCAATATTTGGCCAAGTGTCCGCTACTGGCAGGAAGGCATTAAATAGTTAAGATCACTCACGCAGCAATGCTATCAATGACCATTTCATGTAGTGGTTTTTGTTCCAGTCCAGTCATTTCTGGGTCGTAGAGAATCTCAGCGCTTTTGAATCTTTCGGCATCGAGATCGATAATCTGGCCATCAGGTAGTTCATAAAACTTTCTTACATCGTCGTAATGCTTTTTAAGGCGCACTTCTTCACTCTTCAAATCTACAACAGCAAGGTAGGGCAGAATATTCAAATTATTTCGCGTAGCAACTAGTAGCATTTTCGATGCCTAGTAGCATCTCTGCACCACTCTCCCACCACAAAGAATAGAATGACTCGCCTAAACCAGAGGACACTTATTTTCCTAAACCCCATATTCTTGGAGTACTTTTTATCTGGCTTACATTTTACCTTTTATATAAATACCTATTTTGAGTTCTTTTAGAGACAAGTAACATGACACGCTGTAGAAGGAAATTAGATCAACAACTCCTCAAAGTCTAAGCATCGAAAAACCAGAACATTGGGCCTTCAAATTAGGTCATCTGGATCAATTTGAGCCAACCTAGCTTTAAACTCCTTCAGACCTACGTCATAGAACAAATGTAATCTCGTAGCACTTGCTATACTTCAGTATATCTTCTGTATCTAATTATCGCAAGCCGAAATTGAGAACAGGATTCAGGGCTATTTATTTTCAGTTGCACCAAGGTTGTTTTGAAAAGAATCAACATGGCAGGTGGAAAACCTATAGAAATAACGTTAATAATTTAAACGCAAACGTCATAGGTCTTATTTTTGTACAAGATTCCGCAAAACAACGACTGATTGAAAATCTCTTTAAGCAAGAAAAAACGTTGGGGCTGTTTCATACATTGCTATATTCAAGACATTTCTTGCCAAAAAACCCTGTGGCGACCCTTCAAATGAATAGATGGGGTGCCCATCTGGATATCTTCAAGTAGACCCGAAAGCATCATCGTCGTTGGTGCTTAGCAAGAATCTATCATCATCACTCCTCTGAGGACTCCCCTTACCAGGTGTCTTGATGGCCCTACCCAAATACCAGCATTTTCTTGCATTAGCGTGATCGATGAACGGGATGCTTTCTAGATGCTGTTAATTCAATACAACGGCAGCGAATCTAGGTGGAAGTAAAAGCATATTGCTTACCTTCCGCCACATAACAATGTCTTTCCATCATATCCGAAAGAAGGAATTTCTCAGATGACGAACTAAAAGCCAATCCTCTTTCTGATAATAACAGCCTTCCTAGATAATTAGTTATTTGTTGGCCTCCAATGTCAAGCTGACGTGTGCAATATGGCAGCGAATGTCCTTCGTACACCGGAATAGCTTGTGTAGTTGAGTAACCAGAATTTAAACACAGACCAGAAGTTAGGCCCATTGAATATAGCGACAACGGGCCTTGGTTTGCCAAAAAGAAAGCTTGTGCACCGAATCTTTCAAACATTATCTGAAATTACAGGAAATTGAGTCAATATTTCCACTTTCAATCAAACAAACATTATAATTATAATATTCTATTTCAATTAATAAAATGATAATTATTAATTGAAAAAAATGAGAAGTTTGCTTTAATCTCGTGAGGCATCAATATTTCTAGTCAAAAAAATCTTTTATTAATCTTTTATCAATGTTTTATTGTTCTTAAATTTTCGTCTGAGATTTAATGCGACTGGTTCTCCCAGGGTATCACAATTCATTTTCATGACGTTTTTACTCTGATAAAAACGTCGGTGAAGTTGTGGACTTGCACGTCGCGAAGATATCAATTTTAGCGTAGAGTTCGTGATCTTTGCTACAACCAATAACACTGGAATGTATTGTGTGTTTGCACCAAATATTTTTTCAACCCACAGACTAAAGCTCTTTCCAACACTTATCGTTTGCTGTCTTGATGCACGTGTGTGAAAATGGATTCAAATTGTGAATTGTTCTTGACACTGGCTTTGCTAAATAGTAACATGAAGTTGACCCAATCGAGATATAATTCAAAGAAGAAACACTGGAACACAGATTAATCTAACTAATCTTTACCAAAAACTTAGACCACAATATGCAAGACAGTTAATGTCCAGTTTTAAACCAAATAAAACAAATACAAAAACCAACCATGCCTTAATGAAGAAAAACTCTTTTTTAAAGTTAAAAACTCACAATAAAAAGACCAATCTTTTAGACATAGTTACAACCCCGTTTGAAGCTGTGATGATCCCAGAACAAAATTAGGACAATCATTTCTCACCGTTTTATTGCACATAAAGTGAAATAGCCAATGCTCTACTCCTCACCTCAGACATAACACACTAGTAGCAAACTGGTGTAAAGCTTAAACTTGTAAAGCCTAAACTTGTATTGTATATCATTGGTGTGACGGGAAGGTATTTTTCTATAAGAAATATATTGAAATTCAGGTCAGCTTACCTCTGTTAATTTTTCTTTGTGTTTCTTCGGCATCAGCCCAATTTCTGTCAGCAAAATTGGGTGGTCTCTGACATTAATCTGCAGAGCATCTTCAAGAACATATTCAAGCAAACTGAATACATCAGACCAGTTTGTCACTTCCCTCTTTATTGGATGATCTACAAATAAAGATATTTTCTGTACCTGTAGCCACTGCACACTAATGAGTATAGATACTAAGTGTTGATGTCGATTTCCCATTACCTTTAAACGTCTCTATTCAGGCAAAGCAAGCCTTTTCAACCTTCATCATGAGAATTATTTTACAAAATGAAAATTTGAAAATTCACCAGAAGTTAAATCTTCATGAAGTTGGATTAATAACCTAGAATAATGCTCTGAGAGTTTAGTAGGCGAATGTCTAGACATTTAATGAGCTAATGCACCCCAGACATAAGATAAAACAAGTTATTTGTTTTCATAAAGACCAAGTCAATGATAAGGTTAAGAGGGGATTAAAAGAGTTGGGAATGTAATCAGGGGAGGTCTGGCCTATATGGCAACGTGTGATCACAATGAAAACATATTTATGGGCCATTCTCATATTGATAACACTTTTTTACATTGTTTGATTCCATGGCTAAATGTCACAAAGTGGACTTATTGTCAATTTTTATTAAAATCTTAGAGGGTGTGGTTCACATTTTTTGGCTTATCCTAAACCAGGCCTTGCAATCATAATGTCAGACTGCCTCTGGTTGTAATTTAAAACTATGCTTCAAGAGGCTAATTAGAGGAAGGGGACTAATAGGGAAGGGACCTAATGGAACTATTTGACATTTCAGCACTGGCCTGATAGAAAATGAACAAAAGTGTACTAGCTCTTGACAACAGAATCGTACTGCATTACTTCAAAATGGAATGGTCCAATTTCTATGTGGCTCTGCAAGTCTGCTTTATTATAACCATCTAACTAAATTTATCTTGCATATTTCACGGTTTTAGAAATGAACAAACCTAGTTGAAGCATTCCAGCATGCATGATTGCATCCTCACCAACATAATACCCTCGAGTCATCTTGCTTACATCCAATGAAAACCTTCTTGGTACACCAATGACTGAAGGCATAATCTGACTTGGTGCAATCTCTCCTGCTAAGCCAGCCTTCAAGATTCCACATCCTGCATCAACTACAACTGTCTGCTTCAAATCAAATTTGCCTGTGGAAAGAATTACAAAACTGTCTAAAAATTGATAAAGCTGGGAAACTTGTAAAAAGTGAAAATTAACAGTTTTATCAATGTTTGTTAACAGAATCTCAAAATTAATAAACAAATCTGATGCCAAATTTTTGGTGTTAGGGGTTCACAATTTTGGTTTAAAATATGTAACGTAGTTCACATACTATGCATTCAAACTTTAGTCATAATTTGCCAAATTTAAGACTCCCTCCCCTTCATGATCTGTTAGAAAATTATCTGTCTATGGCATCAAATGCGGTTCCTGAAAATCAGTTTAAGTCAAATAGTGATTTAGAGACTGAAATGAACATACCAGGTCCAGGAGACACCAGCTGGTCATCAGAAAATACTCCCCTGAGAGCATCATCTGTGTCAGTATTAGATAACAATGAACTTTCAGACATGGTACTAGTAAGTCTGCCTCTACTGTCTTCATCACTCAATCGCTCCAGGCTCAGGATATGTTTCCCCATTCCTCTTGATGTGTCCACAGAGCTTTCTGATTTTCTTCTTGACTCACTTAATCTCCTCCGTTTTTGAATTTTTGTGCAAATTCCTTCATTATCTTTATACTTCTCTTCCAATTTGTCTAAAACTGTGTCAAACTCTTCATCTGATTCAAACATATCCAAACCATCATCATCGTCTGCTAAAAACTCCATTAATTGTTCAGCATAACCAGAAAGTGGACGGTCAGAATGTATTTTTAACTTTAACATATTTTTATTACGAAGTACGACAGGTTGTCTTGTTTCTTTGTCTGACTCATCAGAATAGCAGGAATCTTCATCACTGTCATCCTCATCATCTGCATCAAAATTCGACAATGAATCATCTCTAGTATGAAATGTTTTTCCTCCATCTTTTTCTTCATTCACCTTTTGCATATAATCTAAATCAGTATTGTTTATGACAATTTCTGGTCCACTTGTTTTTTGCCCTTGAGTCCTATTTATGTTCTTATTTATTTCATCATCTGGTTCATACTGGTCTTTCATATCTTTGATTGCATTATTCAAAATACCCTTTCCAATGCCATTTGAAAAACTTTGTAAATCTATATCCTCAGTATCATCATGATAAATATTCTCAGATGAACAAAATATCTTCTTACGTTGTCCTTCAACTTTCAGATTACTCTTTCTATGACAAACTAATCTCTTTTGCTTTTGGTCTGCTGGTAATCTAGTGTATTCTTCCACTGCATCAACCATTATGGATCTCGAAATTTTGTCACTGACGCACTCCAAATCCCAAGCAGTTTTTGGTGCATCTCTGCACACATCAATCGCAACTGCTTGGCAAAAACCTAAAGAGACCATTTCCATGGCTTTCTCATTTGTAGATGGGTTAGAGTTGTTTATAGAAGAAGGCTTCATCGCAGAAATGTCATCATCATCATAATAACCATATATAATCTCACTTGATAGGTTATCTGCATATTCTATTATTTGTTCTTTTACTCTCTTAGAAATCTTATCCCTCCCACAAAAGTCATCACTAATGTGCTCATCTAATTTTGGTGACATTGTGGCCTTCTCTTTTCTCTCAACTTGATCCTCAGTGGTTTTCAAATGGCTGGTTTTTATCTCATGTAAAACATTGTTGACAATTGAGGATGAAGAATTGTTTGCAAAGTTATTCAAAGGATCATTTTTCTCAATAGCCTTGCAAACATAATCTGACACTTCCTTATTAATATAGTTACAGGATACACTGCTACAACTCTCCTTCACGTCTTCAACATCGCCGCATTCCAACTTACTATTTATTACATCTTTGATTTCGCCCTCAGAATCGACACTCTCGTACTTGCTTCTGTCTGAAGTGGCTGCATTTAATAGGCTGTCTTTATCATCACAACTTTCCGTTCTTTTCCTCCCCATTTCTGTAGAGTTTTGCTCTCTACTTGGTATTTGAACTTCTGCGTTGATTACACCGGCAATTTTATTTCTATTGTCATCTCTTGCGGAAGTGACAAAAGTTTTTATGCTTTCCGGCTTAGAGACACTCAACATATTTATTGTTTTTTCCGATAATAAAGTCTCTTGATTCACAAGTTTTGTATCGCTTCTAACAGCATTGGAGAAAACAAGACTTTCTTTTACCTCTTTAAAATCATTTTCGATCAACTTTCCGTTTGCAGTCTTGCCACTTGGGGTCGAAATGCGGCTACCGCCATCATCACCCTTCGCAAAATCGACGGCCTTGCTTCTCCTTTTCCTAACAACTTCGTCATCTTTCTGGTTACTTTTAGATTTACCATGTATCAAACCCATCTCATCGGCTTTCTCCTCTACCTCGCGATGCGATTTTTGTTTTGTTGCCGATTGTCTGTGTTGTTGAGTACGAGATTTGTATCGCTTTCTGCACACTATCAACAGGCCTAAGATGAACAAAACGTAAATCGATACTGCATAATAGGTTAATTTACCAAAGAAAGGTACTTCAATTCCCTCAGCCATATCTCACTGTTTTCTAAGCATGATGTTTACAAATCTTGAAAAGTGACGCACGATCATATTCTAAGCCTTCTTCAAATGAAACCTTTATAATGTTTGTTTGTGAAGTTCGATCAGCCGCGCTCAAAAGGGGTCTGGTAAAGAGATTAACCAGTGATGTCATACAAACTCCCAGTCAAGTCCCCTAAGGTTAACTCAAAAACGGGGGTGTGAAATAATGGAGGTCAAGACATCGAGTGGCATGATACAAGCGAAAAACCTGCGATTTTCATTAACATACTTGAAAATCAATTTCACTTCAAATCTATAAAGGGATTGGTTAAAGTTGTAATTGGCTTAATAGTTCTCCTGACCCCCTGTCGAAATTGAAATGCATTGATTTCCTCAGCAGAAGCATCCAATGAACGGGGGTATGTAGTTATCATAGGTCTTTGGATTTTATAAAATTGAATGTTTGATTCACATTTGATTACCTTGAAAGACAGGTGAAGTTTCAGATCAATGTGAATTCCTTTGCTAATAGCCCCATTCTAAAACCCTTCTCAAACTTGTACATCCCCCCTGGAAGGCGTATGGTGATTTATGATATTTTGCATTAAATTAATAGAGTTAAATCAGGCAACAAAGATTGCAAATATGTGCAAATTAGTCTGAGAATTTATTCATAATTTCAAACACTGTAATCCAATTTGATAAGAATTCCATGAATTCTTCAGTACATGGCCTGGTTTTTGTAAATTCTTTTAAACTGACTGTCTTCCGTTGATATTTTGCGTGAATTTATGCACATTTCTTACAAAAAGGATGTTATTTGCAACTAGCTTGTGCAAAGTTCCTGGATGAATCATGACATGGTTATGAAATTTCGAGCAAAACTGATTTAAAAATCTGATTCTTTTCATAATGGGTTGTTTGTTCAGGTGTGTTGTTTCTAATCATTTCGGTTTCAGGCAAGAATGAGGTCTTTCTACGTAAAATGCAATTCAACTGCCAAAATACTACGAGGAGGAAAGAGGCAATCAAACTTTTTTCTATCAGATGTGAATTAAAAAAGAACTATAAGGAATGCTGGTCGTTTACACTGTGTCAATAATAGAGGAAGAAGAGACAATGTCACCAAGTTTCCTCAATGAATGGCGCTTGCAATGTTTATTAGTTTTTTGGACAAGGAAACACAAAAATTAAAAAAAAAACAATATAATGTACAAATCCGGCTCGTCGGAACAGGGGGGCTGGGAGGGGCCGCCCCCCCCTAGTGTTTGTTCCTCAATATTCCCAAAAAATGCTGTAAAGAGCAACCATTAGAGGGTGTTCCTCGTCAATTAGACATCTAAATATCGTCATTTGTTAATCATTTGTCTAGTGCAATTTGTGGAGCAGGGGCGTTTTTCAGCGATCTAGAAGGCGTTCTCTCGCAAAAATTTCCCATAACCCCCATTTTACCTTGCTTCGCTCGCAGCTTCCCCTCAATATCAATTTAGTAAATATTGGCCTGCAAATACAAGACATAAACAAAAGAAATATAAATGCAATAGCGAAATGTTGATGCATTTTAATTCATGGTACCCAGTCTACTGTTTCGTGTTTCCGATAAAACAAATTGTTTCCTCTATTATCATTTTCTCCATGTAAACAGCCCTTCAGATTTTTCGAAAAGGAGAAGTAAGCAAAACTATCAGACCAGAAGACAGGGGGTCACTCAGCAACTCAAGATTTCCCTTCAATTAAATACCAGCTTCATATAAACGAAGCTTGCAAGGGGTACTTTTATACCTGTCTGGCTATGGGCCCATGAAAGTCTATGCCTGTCTGTCACTTGCCAGGAACCGCTCTACAAGGAAATCCCTTTGCTTTTCAGCCAAAAATAAAATCCATAAGAAATTCTTTTCCTTTGCTCTCCTTCGTTATTTTTGGCAACCCCCCCCCCCCGGACGAATAAACGTGAAGTCACTCTACCAAGTTAAATTCCTGCTTTTCTAAAACACCCAGGGAACCAGTTGGTTGGCTCAACAATTGAGGGGCTCCGGGGGCAATACAGTGAATAAGGGCAAAGAAACTGAAAAAATCAAACTTTTTTCTGTGGGTTTGAGGGAAACTGTCATTGCTACTCCCTACTGTAGGCGAAGCGTTTGCACCTTATACCTGGCACTGAAGATGTCTTGAAACATTGAGACTTACATTACATCTCCGTTTAAATTCGTTACTGTTTTCAATTCGATTCAACACGCCTCATCTGCAAACCAGCAATCAAAATAATAGGCCTAGAGCCAGAACGGTCGTTGGCGAGGCTCATTTACGGTTATTTATTAAATTCACATTATCAATGGAACTCTTCTTCGTTATTTGTAACACAAGTAAATTACATTTCACTGTTTTCACTGCCCTTAACTTTGTGTGATACTTAATCGATCAAAAGTTTTCAAATCATTGATCAAGGATTTCGCCTAGCTTTAGATGCTATAGAAACCAAGGGATTTGGCGATGGATTTGCAATTCAAAAGCCGATTGCCGAGGATGACTTTATGTCCCCAAAGGGAGACGACGCTTATTAAAAAAGTAAGGTTATTAGTTTCTAGTGGGAGAAATTCTTCTCTGATTTTCTGAACATTCTGCTGATGTTTGCGAAAGGAATAAATGAGAAACTGTTTTGATATTTTTCATGGATTAAAGGTGGTCCTTAAGGGAACGATTCTGTACATAAGACAGATAATTAATGTTTACGTTGTGTTACGCTTACGCAAAAACATACATGACGTGTTCGAAAATGTTACGCTTGAAATCAAGGAAAATGGTGCATTTCAGATCTGTTCAGAGCAGAGGGGTGGCAGAGTTAGGAGGATGATTTTGAAATTGTAGAATTATTTGTAGAAAAGTTTAGAGAATGACAGAATTAATAACAGAATAACAGATCTCAAAACGCAAACGAAAAGTGCCATTCTAGAATAAAACCTAAACTTTAGTCTCACAAATATCTAATATAATCCTTTCTTTTCAACTTCTGAGCGAATTCTTGTACATTTTACTTTTCAGTAAAACACAAGTAGACGAGAATACTTTTCAAGCGTTTTTCATAAAAGTGCTACTATAATATCTACTTGGGTTCAACAATCTTGCAGCATTTAAAAGTGATGTCTTTCTAAGCAGGGGCGGTCTGGCGGTCTCATTTTTATGAGTGCATCAACTCAAATCAATCAAAATAATATTTATTATTGTGTCAAAGAATATTTAGCCAACAAGATAATTTGAAACAACGAAAAGGTAAAAGAAAGTAAAAAAGTTTCTTAAAAATGTTTAAACGTATAAAATCTAGAAAATCTAGATTACAGTCGACAGGTTAAAATTGTTTCCAAATCAGTACTTAATTACATGTTTATTAAATTGGTTCAGTTTTGGCACCTCTTCGATAGTTCTCTCTAGTTTGTTCCTAAAGTAAGAGCAAAAGTACCGTAGTGAATTTTTTCCCCGTATTTCGGAATAATATAATTGCTTGAGTAAGATGTGGGGCAAGATCATTTGAAAGCGATGTAGCATTTTATCCTCTCGAAATAAGAAAAAGCACTATTCACAGTGTTTTTGTTTTGCCCTATCAAAGTTTTGATGCGGAATAAACACTTTTCTCGACCCGTCAGCATGAAGCACCTCTGGTGGCATGATTTAGTTTGAAAAATGAATTTCCGAGTTGCGAGTATGCTCAACTAGAATTCCTAATCAAAGCCCATTCGCCAGACCGCCCCCATTTTTACTCAACATCTTCTGGTCGCACAGGATCTTTCAAAGGTATAACTGATTTTCGGTGGACATCTCTTGATAGTGCCTTTCGCATATCTAGAAAGCAAAGATGATCTTGAGTGACACTGTTGACGTAGCAAGTTTACAGATGTGATACAGATAAGGGTGGGTAGCAAAGAATCTTTGCCCCAAGTACATTCAAAGGACAAAGATTCTGGTGGAAAAGAAAGGGGCCCAATAAATACCTATAAATACCTTTTAGGGGCAGATCGAAGTTTGAGAGAATCCTTCTTGAAAACAAAGCAACATTTTATTGATGTGTAGGGAAATTGTTTTCGTGATAAACCAATCCAGAAAAGCTATTTATAAAGTTTAAATCTTCATTTTACACAAAGAAACCCAGGCGGTTCTCAACAGGGATGATAATAGAGGGGGTGGACTGATAGCTCACCCTATTGAATAAATATTGATATCTGACAGGGGAAAAAATAGGCACTGCAGGAAAGGTTTTTGAATAGCGAAGAGTGACTTTTGTTGGGCAAATGGCATCATTTCCCAACAAGGAGTATGCAGTGATGCCCCTGGATCTCTATGGGTTCATAGATAAATATATTTGCCTTTTGAGAATAGAGAGTGTGACTCACCCTATCTGGTATGTGTCTCAGGGTCCCTACGTCAACTAAATTTCTATTACGCAAGTCTGAGGAAGCAACGATTCCGCATTTTTGGGATAACCTGGAATTTATGACACGTGTATACGGTAGAATTTTAACATACTATGAGCAGTACGCTTGAAAGCTCACAAGCTAAAAGCTGGAAAAGAAGGAAACACCACCTTGTTTTAGAAAGATGACAAAAAGGAAATATTTTGAAGATAAGAATGAGTAATGAGAAGAAAAAGGAGAAGATACAATTCATATTCCAAAATGGAGATTGTTACCAACTAACAATAGTTTTGCGTCAAACAAATCCGGAAATGCAAATACACCACAGTTAGGCTTTTACTAAGTTCGTCGGATTAAGAAAATAGAGTCGTTTTATATTAGTTTTAGATCCATAAGATGCCTTAATGCAGTTTGTAGACATGACAAAACATCATATGTAATGTCTGAGAGAAATGGATGAAAGCAAGGATGTATCGAAATAATTCAACAAAGATGGGGGGGGGGGGTTATTAGAAAAAAGTACAGAAAAGTACTAGAATAAGATTTAGCAATAATTTGTGCTTAACAAGGGGGAAAAATGGGAGGCTCGAAAGATCATGGCCCAAGCTATTTGGCAAACCATGAAAAATTGCCCCTTCCAGACCCAAAAGTGCCCCGTTTCTAGGAGTAGTCATTTGCCGTATCTTTGATCTGCCCCTCCAACTTTTTAGATGCTCCATACGTCCCTGAAAATGATAGATGCAAGATAGGTTTGAAACGGCCTTCTGCAAACGAAAACTACAATGCCGGTTGCATGGAATAATTGCAGCAAAACGCGTCAAAGTTACTGATAAAGCAACGAAAGGTAGAGTGTCCTGTAACTAAATAACTTTTTTAAAACGTCAAAAACAAGGACTCATGAGATAGAACACGTTTCAATTAAATGTTTTCTTTGAAAGGAGCTTAAGTCTCGGAGCTCGTGGGTTTTATCAGCCCCATGCAGGGACGCCTGCTGTGCCATAGGGCAAGGGGGGCAAGGGGGCAAGGGGGCAAGGGGGGCAAGACGGTAGAAATAATGACAAACAATAGTAAAATAGAAGAATTAGGGTTGTTGTAAGGGGAAAGGAGCGGCCTTTGACCCGCTGCATCCTGCTGTAGGCACCCTCGTTACTAACCATATTGCCAAATCAAGGATAACTTCATTAGGAATTTGTCAAGAAAACAAAAAAGAAAACAAGAATACTAGCGGGGACATGGACAGAGGAAAGAACAGAAAAGGTTGCAAAAAGTTTTAAATGCAATAGAAAAACCATGTCCAAGATTTGTTCAAGATCTGCCCCCCCCCCTCTGCTGCAATCGTCCTTGGCATGTGTTGCCTTCAAGTTGCACTCATCTGCTAAGCAAGGGATGATACAATATACGAATAAAATGTAAAAAATATTTACCGTAAGCATCTTCGTCAGGATCGCCAGAATAGTATTGCAACACAGTTCTGTAAATCGTATATCCAAGCTTTTTGTACATTTCTACTGCAACTTTATTCGAGACTCTGACAAACAAATCAACAAAGAACGCCTTTTTCCTGAAATTCAGGGAGGTGTCAATGTTTATTAAGTGTACAAACAAAGATATCAGTGTTTAAGAGAACAGCAATACAGATTCAAATTCCTGACAATTCTTTTCGTTGAAACATTATTTTGTGTTTCACAGCTATCTAGCTTTTTACATTTCAATTTAACTTTTCATACTACAATTAAATGCAATGAAAGTTGAAAGTAGCAATTGAGAATTCACTCTTATATGCACACTCTTATACAAAAAAGTTTTTCTTAAAAAGATCTGGTGGACAATGGGGTATCTGATACACCACCTAGAGAGAGAATACAATAGAGTAAAATGTATTTCATAAAGCTGCTTCAAGAAATTCCAAATAACTTTCTATTCTTTACCATAATCACCCTTTGCAAAAATGCTATTTTACCTTTGGTAGATTCTGGGGCGTCCTCTTTTGTCTTTAATTTTTGAAGCCCTGCATTCTAGCAAAAGCATAAGAGGACTTTTCCAAAAATTTTTTGTCGATTATTTTGGCCAATTTTTTCTTGGCTTTGATTGAAACATGATTCATGACGTGACCTTCCCATGATCCTCTGTGGCACGTTTTGGAATCTTGGACCTAAGAATGCATGTTTTCAAATTCCTTGTCTTTCAATGACCAAGATACAATTTTGTTTTCTTGGGACCCTGTATTGAGGGTTCAGCTTACTGATTATCCAAGGGAGGGTGACCAACTAAATTGCTTGAAATTTGACCAAGCAATCAAGAAAGCAATCTAATTTAGAACTTGCCTTTCTGATATTCTTTCTAATTCATTCATAAGTTTTGCTGCTAGTCCAAGCCTTCGAAACTGTGGTGAAACAGATAAGGCAGTGACATGACCATGCCATTGTTCATTTTGTACCGTTCCCTCAGCTTTGCCCATTACTAGAAAGTGAATTTGTGGTAACATATGTATTTATTGCAGCTAAATTAACAGTGAATTTGTCTCTTTCACTTTGATAAAATAGGCAATAAATCAATATATATCATTTATGTAACCCAACAAGCTCAAGCATTCAATCAATCAATCAATCAATCAATAAATCAACCAATCAATCAAGCAACCAATCAATCCATTAATTAATCAATCAAACAACCAATCAAACAATCAATCAATCAATCAATCAATCAATCAATCAATCAATCAATCAATCAATTAATCAATCAATCAATCAATGGATCAACAAATCAATCAATCAATCAATCAACCAATCAATCAATCAATCAATTAATCAATCAATCAATCAATCAAACAATCAATTATTAACTTATTAACATATTTACAATCAAGGGTAAGCATAGATATCAGAAATGAAGATTGGAGCCTCTGACCTTCTACAAAAATCATTATGCAATGATGTACTTCAAAATTGCTTGACCCCTCCTTCGACCAAGAAAACCTGACAGAGTTAATATAACTTGAGAGGAACATTGTTCCAAAATTTAATAAGTTATTGGCTTACTGTATCCCATGATTGTTCCATTCGCAGATTCAGCTACTTGAAAGTATTCTGGCCAGTGTGCAAGATATGAGAGATAAAATGGTAGGCCATACTTAAAACATGGTTAAGGCTTTTATACCATTACATTTTCAAATTTGAAATCCCAGAGGGTACTTTGCCAACCTTTGTAGACAGCTGCTGTGTTTTGCAACTGAATAACTTAAAAAGTGATATCAATGGTTGTTTAGTGGTAATATATATATTAGGATTGTGCCCTAACATTGCTACTAAGTCTTTTTGTTAAACTTCATTCATGAAGTATGAAGCAATTAAAATAAGTAAGAATATTTCAGTAAGTTTTTGAAAGGATACAGTCTCTGTCAGTGGGTCAAGATTGCTAAAACAAAATACAATAAACTATAAGAAACAACTGGCTTTTAGTGGTGAAGAATTCAGTTCTAAAACAGATTCTGGTCAAGATTGCATTCAACACACTTGGGGGCCAGTCTGCAGAGCGCAGCAACTGTGCACATGAGAAAATTTGCTGCAGATCGAAGTGCAACCCAAAATTAGGTCTTGCATGCGCACATTGTATGCATATAGGCTCAATATAGGTTCACATGTAGTTTTATACTCCCTAAAGCAGGTTTATGCACCCGAGGTAATAAGATGTGCATGTTGTGTATCCCCCATTTTATGCCTTGCACGCGCAAGATCTCATTGAGTTCTGCCATGCTCTACAGACTGGCTTGGGGCAAAGATCTTCAGTTTCCTTTTTTTCAGTGCTCATCATATAAAAAACTAATAGAAAAAGCTTTTGGTCTGTGCAATAATTGTAGAGTTTTTCTATTTTCAGCATAATGGTATCATCCTTCCTAAGTACAATTTTTGTACTTTCAGCATAAAGTACAATCATTGTCAAGTTTGTATGGAAAGTACCTGAGATCAAGTAGGGGCTTAGAGACAGTTAAAAGTAATTAACTACAAATAACTTATAATATGTTGTATAAAGAATATGTTCTTCCATAATAGCAATTTCTTATCAATGTACTGAATGTTAAAATAAATTTAGACAGTATTTAGTTTTAAAATCTTGCAAAACGTTGCACAAGAAGGCCTAGAACCGAAAAGCTAGAACCTCATTCTTCACAAATTTGGGAGAGACCCAATCTTCACAAATTTTTGTTAAATCCGACAGTATTTCACTCTTAACCTAACCCGACCCCTATTTTTTTAGTTTTGGTCATGCTCTCGAAAATGTAGTGCACACATCAAACATTTGACAGTGCAAAAATTTAAAGTTTTGGTGTGGAGAAATGTTCCTCGAAACCCTACACATTTTCCGGTTCAGAAATTAGGCCATACCAGAATGATTGATAAACCCAATAAGCTGCATACTTACACATTATTAAAGCGAAACAAATCATTGCACGTAAATTGTCTTAAAGTTGTCATTCTGAATCACCTTGTCTTGCCTCTTTACTCTCTTACATGTAGATATTTTTATCGATGAACCACCTTAACTATCTACCATCTTGATATGGAAATGAGGCTATTCCAAAAGCGCCGCATTTGAACATGTCTGTGAGCAAAACATAAAGACGATAAGTTTCAAGTTCGAATAACATCACAAGATCCGAATGTTAAGAAATCTGCATTAACTAACCAGCGAAATCATGTGGCTAAGTAGACTTTTATTAGGTGCGAGATCATTTCCTGGAAGGCAATGGTCTGGGTAAGTTTGAACAAACCACCAACCTTAGGCTGCGTTCACACTGCACAAGCTTTTACTCGCGCGCGTAGCGGATTGTAAAAAACAGCAGGAGGAAGAACCTAGAGTGTTCACATGGGGCGCTTGTAAACTGTTATTGACAGCAGGAATTGTCAAAGAAACCGCTGAACGGCATAGAGAATTTTAGCTAAATTGCACAGCAAACCTGTAGTTGAATATAAATCGTTGAATTCATTTCGAAAACAGCCGAGAAATTTGTGTGCATCCAATACAGGAGTAGTATTGATGAGCTCAATGGACATTTTAAAATTATTGAGACACTGAATAACATAGTGAAAAATGGGGAAATGAATTTAAGTTTACATATTAGAAATTCGTTTATGAATTACTTTATAAGCCCTGAAGGAGAACTGGCTTGGCAAAGAAACGTCATTTCGTAAATATTTTGCGATAAATAAATTGCCGTATCATTGGAAAGTGCTGATTTTCGTTCGACAAAAATAATAGTTCAGGTTCAGGTTATCATTCCAAAAAAGTTGCAGTTTCTGACCAAACTTTGTTCAGATAATCCCTATTGCAGTGCTTTGGGTGTCTATGATCCCAAATAGCTTGCCTACTCTCAACTTCACTGATTAAGGGTTTGAAATTCATCGTTTTATTTCGTGCTTGTAAGCTTGTAACTCTTCTGCAAATTACTTACAAGCTTACAAGCATTTACATGCTCCACCCAGCTGTGAAATTTTTGACCAGTGTGAACGCGCCAAGAGTTAACTACTGCGGATTTTTACATGCGGGTGCACACGCTAGTAAAAGATTGTGCAGTGTGAACGCAGCCTTAAGCAGCATAAGCAGCATAAGCGATAAGCCCAATCTGTAAAGCGTGTGGCAACTACACACAATGCAATTTCCGGTAGAGCAAAGTGCCTTCCATTGCTTGGGGCTTGGACGCACACATTGTATGATTTTAGGTTCAATATAGTTTCACCTGAAGTGTCATTCTAACTATAGTCTTCCTTCTTAAACTCAACACAACAATCAACACATGAAATATGATGACAGATGCATTATGCCTGATGGTGCACCTGAGAGATGTGCACCTGAATCAGGTGTGCATGTCATTCACCCAACCCCCAAAGTTTTCCTCGCACGCACGAGATTTCGTCGTGTTCTGCCATGCTCTGCAGACTAGAGCATATCTAACTGAACTACCTCCTAATTTAGCAATTGAACATATATTGGATAATAATAATAAATCTAAAATCTATACAGGATTACCTATCAGTGCAATAATGCACTATTATCTTTAGAATCCTGTTTATATGTTATAGTCCCTAATCTTTTAACTTATGAGACACATAACAAATTCTTTGTTTTTTCCTTATAGCAAACACCGAAAAGTAAGGAAGATAACGGGTCACATGAAATTCAACAAAGTACAAAAGTTGCTGCAAATAAAAGAGGTTGAAAAAATGATAGCTGTACCATATCTAACTAGTGTAAGTGATATTGATTCAAGCACATCATTATTTTAGTGATTAGGTTGATTAATGGGTTGATTAATTGATTGGTGAGCCAACTGATTGCTCAATTGATTGATTGATTGATTGTTGATTGACTGATTGATTGAATTGTTGATTGATTGATTAATTGATTGATTAAGTGATTGATTGATTGATTAATTGATTGATTGATTGATTGATTGATTGATTGAATGAATGAATAAATGAATGAATGCAAAATGAATGAATGAATGAATGAATGAATGAATGAATGATTGATTGATTGATTGATTGATTGATTGATTGATTGATTGATTGATTGATTGATTGATTGATTGATTGGTGAGTAACTAACTAATTGCTTATTTTCATTTGTCCTTCAGATTAAAAATCTGCTGGCTAAATGATGCACACAATCTAAATTGCTTTGAATTGAAATTTAATTTTCTAGGAGGAAGAACATGCCCATGTGTCTGAGAAAAAGTTGGAAAAACGCAAGGAAATTGTTTGGATGCAAAGAAAGATGAGAAACTTAGGACTTGATGTTTTTGGTTTGAACAGTCTTCATGCTAAAAAAGACACAAAAAGTTTTTTGGAGCACCTTAAAGTAGCTAGGAAGTGGAATCCTGTTGATTGAATGAAATTGTAAAATATTTATCTTCAACAGCGTGATCAGTTATTGCTTGAAATGTCTTAGTAGATGGAAGCATAAGGAAATAAATTTTTGGACTTCTATGTCCTAACCCAAGTCAAGTCACTGGAATATGCAAATAAATCTTTTTCTAGAATGCCCTAAAAAATGCTCATTAGTTGCCGTCTGAAGTAACACAAGTGGCAGTAAGATGATAATCTCTATAAGCTCTATATTTCATTCATTTTGTATTCGAGAAGTTGTGTTGCTTATGTTACTTTACTTCCTGTAAGCTGTAGATTTTTGCGTCTCTTTTGCGGCGAACATTTTCACGATGTTTATTGTCCGAATATGCGTATTTTCTTGGTTTTTTTATTTTATTCATTTATATAAATAAAGTTGAATGCTGCAACTTTGCGATGAAATGGCATTGCAACTTCGATCAAACAAGTAATCAGTAACCAACCCTGCAAACAAACCTGAAAGTTTGAAAAAAAACTTGTGCTAACAACTTCTTGAAGAGGTCAAAAAGAGAAACTTTTGATAGGGAGAATTTTATGGTTTCGACTAAAATGGAGAGCTAGCTTGCGTCACAGAAGATGAAAATGAAAATCTTTGACGCTCACCATCTATGCCGGCTACCGAAAGTGAAGGAATTAAGTAGCATAAACACGACAATAACACGAACTCTTGGCTAGCATGAAGGGGAACAAAAC
Source organism: Catostylus mosaicus (assembly GCA_964019065.1). Classification (NCBI taxonomy): domain Eukaryota; kingdom Metazoa; phylum Cnidaria; class Scyphozoa; order Rhizostomeae; family Catostylidae; genus Catostylus; species Catostylus mosaicus. The sequence goes on along the minus strand of OZ025188.1, from coordinate 2,463,599 downwards.
CCCATTCGCGTTTTGGTGAAACGCAAGAGAACGAAAGCTGGAAATAAAGAAGACGGTCACATGCCCTGTTCCCTCTTCTCGTTACACATTTGACAAAGAAGTTGCCCCGTTGAGGTACGGCACCATTGACACTTTTCAGATGCTCCCTCTTGTAGGAAGCAGTTATCCAGATAAATGCCAAGACAGGTCAGCCAGACGCCTCTGAGAACAACAGCTCTTTTTCTTAAAAAAACTCTGAACTAATTTCCTTCATCTTGTCTGGCAAACAGCATGGATTTTGTCTCAAAAAGACCCGAGGGATACCCCTCAGGGGTCCCCCATGTCATCGACGCCTTTTGAGATTCCTTTTCCTTGGTGCCACATTTCTGTTTTGGGGGTTGGTGCATGATGAAACCTGGCAAGGTTAAATTTACCAACAAGAAGAACACGTCATTCACTCGATCCAAACATTAACAGATAATACATACTTCAACATGATAGTTTCAGTTCAGTTTCAGTTTCTTATTCTAAATTCTCTACATACAATTATTCAATATAATAAACTAATACAAACAATTTATTCCACTCTATATTAATGTTACAGGAATAATTAATACAGTATAAATACGAAGCATATAGACAGAAAGAAAAATTGTATGAAGGGAATTACTTAAAGGAGGAGGTTTCTCAGTAGTTAGACTAATAGTTAATTTCAATTTTGATAGCCTAGCCTAAAACTCATTGTTAAGTTTATCGGAAGCGAAGTCTGCAATATATTGTGAGCTTTTGCCAACAGGGTTATTTGAACCCTTCCCCCGAGCCAATCTGCGCCTGCTTGCAAAGTAAGCCTGAGTAAGGGTGGAATAATCAAGTTTTTTAGAACTTTCAGTTACATCATTACTTTTGTCAACGATAGAGATATACCAAGATAAGGGAAGGTCCAGTGAAATCCAATTTGTTTTTGTGAATGGGAAAATTTTAAAGCAGAAATATGACATGCTCAAAACTACTTATTTTCTTATTTCAACTAAGCCAACCCAATTTTGTACGTCCCTGTTTCCAAATATGGGTGATGTACATTGGTGTAGTCAGGGTATTAGGGGGGAAATGGCCAATAAAGAAAGAGATGAAAGTGGTCGTTCGGATGCCACCTGGGGAATTTTTAGGACTTCACAGATTTTTGGTAAGCGATATCAGAGGTTTTTACAGTTGGGGGGATGGTCCCTTGTCCCCTGGCTTCGCCCAATAAATGCCCCCCAAATCAGAAAGAATCACCATCAATTCTATACCACAATAGTGCATTGAATTATTTTTATTTATTTCACTTTGTATTGAACGATAGATACGAAGTAATGACAATAATTGAAGATAAACTTATTGTGAAGGGCACCTCGTGTTTAGTTACATTCAATTCAATATAACATCCGGGATCTTTACAACTGGTGAAACACGACGATCCGTGGAAGACAAAGCAAGGAGAGAGTCAAAGCACACACTGCCGATCATATTTCTCATTTTTATGCGATATTTTGCGCTGAAATCTCTACGATCTGGAAAGAAATCGCAAGAGCTAGTATCGGTTTGTCGGAGACTATCAAAATTCGGGCAATCGGATGATAACTGGCGTAGATATAACGGTCAAAATAATTAGAAAATCGATGTGAGGAGAAGGGTGTCAATTACCGAGGAACAATTAAACGGTAGGGGCTCGGTCAGTGCCCCCTCTGACTTCTAAAGTGGTCGCATCCAAGCTGATCTGTGAAGGCAATTAGCTGCCGCAAATGTCAAGAATCGTCCATTTCTTGACGTGACAAATATCCTTGGTGTTCATCCGAAGAAGACGATCCCGCATTTGATAAGGAAAAGATTTCATTAACATCGCAATCACTGGGGGCAAAAAACTCCGGAAGAAGGTAAAACCCACTTAAATCTTTTGTCCTCCAATCCTCGTGTTTTATTTCAAATTTTTTAGATTTGGAAATAATGGCCTAGCAATAATCTGTGTTCGTTTTTTGAAGTTGCTTGTTCAGAGAAATTTCTAGCAGTTTTGGCGCTCAAAACGAGTGCACCGTTAAGTCGTTTCGCATGACATAGAAAGCGCAAACACTTTTTCTTTTTGTTTGAAGAAGTGTTGCATAATTAGAATCAGATTACTGATGCAAAACCTATCTCAAAGTATCGAGTTTCAAATCTCTCCTGGTTAACTTCTTTGATTCCTTACGCGGACCCACTAGGAACTCTAGGGCAGTCGAGCTCAAACCCCCATTCAAAGTTTCTTATGGGTGATGCCCACATTTGGGGTGATCCCATCTAGCTGCTTGCCAAGGATTGGATTGGGTTTAAGGGGACAGATTTACCAGATACTGAGATGCTGATCAGAAGTATCTTTGCATTCCTCTTTGACCAGACATAATACTTTTGGGGTTAATATGCCCCATTCTATCCCTTCAAATGACCCATACCCAGTGGCCTTGGCAGCAAGCCCCATGCCTCCCCTGGAACTGAATGTGTGGTGAAAACAATCATTTGGGAGAACTACCATCATTGCATCATCATGCTTACTTTAGAGGCATTTGTGCAAGACTTTGGAAAGTAATTGACTGATATGAGATAGTTGAAGAGTATATCTGAGCACCAGCCTGTATCAGATGCCAGGCCCATGTTAATTTGATAGATTGACCCTTTCATCCACAGAGGGACCATTTAGCCCAATGACCTTTAGCAAAAATTGGTTATGACCTAAAAGAGGGTAATAGTACCCTTCAATGTCTGGAAACACCTGCGTTTTACAGTTTTTAAAGATTCTTTGCTCAAAAATTATCAAGTCTTGTTCTCCCTTGCAATCTTAGCAGATGCCTTTGATGTTACTGTACAGTTGTATAATCAAAAGGGGTGAAAGTGTTAAAACACTAGAACATTGCAAGTGAGATCAAATTTGGTCTTTCTGTTTCCATGTTTCGATCCGCAATAAGCTGACCCTGTGACACACTATAATAAGGAAAAAGAATACATTTGTTTTTGAAAGAATCTTGGATTAACAGCAGTGACTATTACTTTTTCTCAGAATTATATCAGCAAATAATATATACGTAAAAGATGGACATACAGCCCCAAGCCATAGTCTCTTCTCTTATGACTTTGCCCAAGCCAAGCTGGTGCAATATTGCTTCCAATCTTGGATGCAACCTTTGACCCCATAGAATTAAATTTGATTAAATCAATTAGCTCATCTAGTCATCAATCAGATTTATTGAAGGCATATTTCCTCTATCATAACTGCTTTCCTGTTTTGAAAAAACAACATGCAGAATCAACTTATGTCTTTATTTGACTAAGATTATCAAATTGTTTTCAACTATGGGATGAAAATCCTTGGTTTACAAACACAGTTCACAGCTTTTCACAATCATAGGGGAACTGAGTCAAAAATATGTGAGCAAATGAGCAAGTTATCTGACCTTTGGCTATTCTAAGGGTATCGATAAAGTTTCCCTTTTCCTCCAGCTGTATCTTTTGACATTTGCCTTTCTTATTTCCAAGAAATTTCAAGCCTTGCTTCCTGGGGCTGTTGGCAATTATCTTGTATACCATTTGGTTATTTGAAATATTGTTGATTTTTTTTTTAATTTAGTCCAGTGTTACTTCATTCCCTTTGCAATTGGTATCATCCTGGTATTGCAGCTTGTTGCTACCAGCACTACCTTTCAAAGTTGCTAAACATGGGTGTAATTTTGACCAAAATGTCCATAAAAACATGCAGTAAATGACCTTACTATTTTTCACAATAGATCAACCTGCAATAATCCTTGTGAGTGGATCGTTTAGTTGAATCTTACATGAACACTCCCACGTCAATTAACCCCAGGCTCTCTATGATTTATTATTATTGAAACAGGGATTTACAAACAGGGGAGTCAGAGTGCCTTGGCCCTCTACTTATTACCTAACTGTGCAGAAGTGCCCCTTTCCAACCATGAGTCCCTATAAGTCATGTGTCCTTTCTTTGACCTGGCCCTACCTTTTTAGATGCTTCTTACATCCTTGCAAGAGCCCTTCATATTCTTAAACCCTTTTCCCTGGATTTTGTCTAGAATATTAAGATTGTTATTTTTTTCACTTTCCATTAATATTTAATGGCCATGCACTTAATTATAGTTAGAAACTCAAACATTACCAGAAGCTCAAAAATTAAAAGCGTAGTTTTTATTTATACATTTACAACCTGAGAGTGCTCACTCTTACTGGTTTTTGACATTGTAAGCAGGAACCATATTCACAAATTTGAAGCTGACATATTTAAGCATGGAAGAAACTGTTGTTTTAGCCTGCTATCCAGAAAATGAAATTTAAGCTTTGCAGGTGCATCATACAAACTTAAAAAAATATTACAGGAAATGTTTTTTGAAATGGAGAATCTGTCTTGCCAATTTACTCTAAAAGTCACTCCACTTCATGTCTTCCGTGGCCTTATCCTAAGGAACGCTAGAAATTTTCTGTATTGTTAGATTTCGTATAAAATCGCATAACTAACAGTATTATGCATTTTAAAGAACTTTGATAACCTGCAATCGCCGTTCTTTCATTTCGCTTTGACGATATTTTCTAGTGATTGGGCTGCTTTGGTATTTACGATATACTTTCTTTACGTAGCTAGGTTAAGTAAATGGGACGATATTCGAGGGTGCGGTTGATTGTGATTTGAATAGGACTCAAATAGAGTTGAGTAGGAAGCGAAAATGAAACCAAACTCCTTAGCAGCATCAACCCGGAAACTTTTATTACTGCACTTGAAAACTGTTTTCGTGTGATTTTACAACGTTTTAAACCTGGCTTGACGCAAGAGGGGATCGCCGCACCATGCAATGATTTATCAGAAAAGAGCCGGTCTTCTTTAGAAGTAACATACTCGTGCAAACATGGAGTCCTATATTTGTATGTATTTAGTTTACATTTATATTTTTTAGTCGCTAAGACAAGTTCATTTCAGCTAGAGTGAGTGCTGTAACACCACGAATAGATCTTAAATTGGAAGGAAGATGCGCCATTTTTATTCCAATTTGGATTTGGTTTCATATATTAAGGCTGGTAATGTTGGTTTTCAAGGGACCGCGGGGTTTCGATATCCCCTTGGTTCGACGTCACCGTTATAAAGTATAATTCTTAATGTCTTACTTTGAAACATTTGCCAAATAATAGTATTGCCTAAAAGATGGCGTCAAATGCAGATTGTCAAGCATGATCCTTTGCACGCTTGCTAGACCAAACCACAATAGACCTGGTTTCATCGAGGTGCTTGGCAACAAACAAGCTTAGGCCATGAAGCAATATATGCCTTTTAAAAACGTTTTTAAAAATTCTTCAACTCCAAGGAAAATGCTGTTTTATTGATGAAATAATAATGAAATAAGGATGATAATAAGCCTTTTCAAAAGATGTTTTCGAAAAAGATATCAAAAGGGAGCCACGGCAGGTGCCTGAATGTGATCTGAACACGATTCCAAACAAAAGACCAAAAAAACGTATTGAAAGCAATTCTTTTATAAATCAAGAAACTCCCAATCCAACTGTAGTCTAGCGTGTCCCAGAACGGTCTCTAAAATGGTCCGATATGCTGCAAAAATCTATAAATCAAAGTGCTAGAATGTGTGTTATTCTTTGATATGTTTGAAAAAAGTAGGGAAATGGGTATCTGTATTTTATGATACACAAATGGAAGATCTTTTATTTCAATTGCTTTAGTTCACGTGAAACACTTTTTTACATATTTAATCATGGTGCTCGATTTAAAATCCCAAAGTCCGCTGAGATAGTTTTTACTTCCGTCCATGACCCCTTGCATCTAAATACGTTTTATTAGTTCTCAGAAATGGCTATTCAGGACTATGAACCATTTATCTTGTCTCGAACTGACAATAGATTTCACTCAAAAACAGAACGATTCGCTCAAGATAGATCTGTAGCGTAAGTGGGTCCGGCAGAGTTACGAAAGGGCGAAGACAGCCGTAATATTAGCAAAAACGAACTTGCGATTAACTCCTCTAGCCTTGAATTAACTACTGCACAGCAAAATATCTTACAAATACCATCATTGGTCACGAGAGACAACAAGGAATTGCGTACGCAAATCATACGTGCAATCCAACATAAAGACATAACCGGAACATTAAACAGAAATGCGAAAAAAAAGGACACACATAGGCATAAAAGAAATATTACTCAACTATAACACAACTGCTACAGATCAAACAACTTTCTTCCACGCCTAAAAGTGAAATAATTCTTTAATTATTAAACATCGTTTACTTGTAGCTTTTTGTAATATCTGTTTAAACGTTTGTTTTTAGTTAAGTGTTTTGTGTCATTACCCCCGGGAAAGACATGGTTTTTTTCTTACCTGGTGTTATCGTCTTCTCTTTTCTTAAATATAGAAAACGATTCCAAGGGGCAATCTCAAAGCTCACCCAACTCCCCATACTCTTATAGTCAATGTTAATTTGCTATCATATGTAGTAAAGTTAGTATTTAATACCCTAAGTGGTTTCTTGATTTAATACCTTTGCATTAGTTTCCCGCAGTTTATGAGTCTTTTATTAAAATACCCGCAACTAAAAGATCCATTTAACGTTGTATTGTAATATTTGGTCGTTCATAAGCACTATTTTCTCTCTGTAGATAAATGCAATGAGAATATCTTCAGGGCCCCGCTCAAAGAATAATAAAAACAATGACTCAACTGGGCGAACGACAAGAAGTTCTTCAACACCACGAAGTTTAAGGCAGTCAGACCTTGGCGTTAGGAGAACGCAAGCAAGTGGCCTCAAACGAGATATTGCAGATCTTAAAAGGCAAACGAAGGGCTTAAAGAAGAGATCTCCCGTAATATCTCGACAAGCGCGCCTTGAAACAAAACTAAAGATCCAGCAGACAACATTTATGGAAGAAATCCCGAAAAAGAGTGCCGCTACTAACGAAGACTTAACCTTAGGCCCAACCGCCGATGCAACATTTATACAAGGCCCGGAAGTGTCAACAAATAACGGCCTCGATGGAGAAATCGAAAACGAAGCAGCGACTGTAAAGGAGGCAGATATTGAAAATGAGTCAGAAGTTGGTTACAAGAAAGGTAATGGGGATGATGAGGATGGAAATGAAAATCTTATAGGTGACAGCTTAGCAGGAATAGTGAGAAATACTGATGAGAATGGTTCTGATGAAGATGAGCCAGTTGATTTTGCGGCTGTAAGAGGAAATGAAACGATGAAAGTGAAGCGGAAGAAGAGACGAAGACGGTTTGTGCCAAAGAAGAAGCCTAAAATGACGACGAATTCTGTTCAGGAAGTCGAGAACGTCGACGCAAGAGTTAAAAAGCGAGGTAGAAGAGTTTCAACTGAAAGGCCTCAAGAATTTGTAATGTCTCAACAAGACAAAAACGGAACAACTTCGAGGGGGGATTCTTCGTTGATTATAAAAGAGCTGCAGACCTCGAAAGGTTTTGTTGATAAGGTAGATCTGGATTTGAAGTCTGATGAGCTAATGCCAATGAGAAGAACACCACGAATGGCTAGTTTGAACGCGATTGCAAAAGTTAATGCTGTCCTCGAGTCTTACAGTCCTGTAGCGGGGAAAGCTGCGAGTGAAACGCGGGAAAAATGTCATTACAAAAAAACGGAACATGGCGTCAGGCCAAAAGTCGATAAAAGGAGAAAACGGAGCACGTCAAGTGTGACACAAACTGATGATATTATATTTTACACGTCGATCAAAGGCGAGCATAACGAATGGATGATGTCTGGCTCTGGTGACGTTTTTCAGCAACATACTGCGGAGCACCAACCTATTAGTGACAGTCGAGTCTCATCAACAAGTAACTGGGCTTCTGAGGAGGAGGGAACGATGACGAAAGACAAAGCGGTACAAACTGTAGTTAATCACAAAGCTGTTCAGACGGATCTTCTTCTGTTCGATAGTTCATTCGCGGCAAACAGCCCGTCCAGTTGTACTTGTGGTTATTTAGACAACGTTAGCTCTCAAGAACACGCTTCACCGGGGGATGACGAGGCAACATGGCCAATTCCTCATGTACCATGCACAGTTTACCGCATTCCTCCCACGATAACCACGAACACGTTGAACGTGCCAGTTTGTAGCTCGATTAGCACGAAGACATCGACACACACGATGGCTATACCGTTTACAAAGACACACATGCTCGCGCACACGGATGCTAAACAGTTTGAAGCGAGCCCAATCATATCAGCCGACGGAAAGAAACGAATGGCGAGCTTGAATGCAATAGCAATGATGAACGCTATGAAAGTATTAGATAGGCCGTTGTTTGGGTATGAGCACGGGGCGGTCCCATCCTCTTCAAGAATCGAAAAAACTTATAGGCAAAATTATGGGACAATCAGAATTCCTAGGATAAATTTCCAAGCAACCTCAACTTCAAAGTTCAGTATTGGTGGTAAAAGTAGGCCTGGTGGTGCTGTTAAATCGTCACATATGAAGAGTCTTTCAAATGAACTAGAGCAGCTAATTGAAAACAAGAGGCAGGCATTTAGGCCAAGTAACAAGGTTCGTATTCTGCTTTTATTTAACGACCTAAAAAACGGATCCAAGAAAACAGAAAGCAGTTTCTTCGGCCGGAAACCGCGAGGAACGTCGCTGAAAGCAATAAAAGTAACAATGCAATGCATAAATTATCATTTCATTTCATTAAAAATGCTTAGGGAGGGTTGCCCTTCAGCTTGGCTGATTTTCAAGGGGCCCTCCATTAAAAGCTTACAGGTCAAGGAAAACATCTTAAATACATACTTAAAAATAGAAATTTGAAGTTAATAACCTTGATTGGAATATAAAATATTTGTATAAAACCTTTAACTAAAAGTGTATGAAAACTATTCTTAAAGGCATAGAAAACGGATGCCTGCTTTGTCTCGCCTGGAAGGCTATTCCAGAGTTTAGCACTACAAAGAGAGTGATGACGAATCAAGATTAATGGTCTACAAATCTAGTAATGGTCTTGCTCCGCGGAGCATGTACGATGACGCAGTTTTTCTCTTTACTCTTTATTATTCTTCATATATGATACTCCTTCAGTTACAGAAATACTAAAAATAAATAGTGTTTGCTCTCGCAGTTTTTTTTCACGCCCTCACGCTTTTCTGGATAATGTCTATTTTGTTGCTTTTACTCTAGATAATAAATGGATGGGTGTTTGAAGGTGAACCGTCTGAAAAACCTTATGCACATGTAAGTATGCTTCTTTTAATATATCGCAGGTTTTTTGTGACTTCTACCATCCCTGCCATGGGTCGGAAAATGCAGTAAGGAAAATAGAGGACAAAACAGCAGGCTTCCTCCCAAATTCTCGAGTAATGCTTGCCACGATGTCAGTAGATTAGAGATATAAGGAACAACGCAAAGCGGTAGGAAATCGAAGACAATATGACCAGATGATAATTACATATTTATATATTATTTTATTCGCCCGCCATAATGGGCTTCTACTGAGTTTGGTATAAAAATATACGTATCCCCGTGAGTGTTTTATTAAAAAGCTAGTCGTATTTGCTTCTTATTCTTGCCGCTTTGCGTTCATCATCATCATTATCATCATAATCATCATTATCACCATCATAATCATCATCATTATCATCATCATCATCATCATAATCATCATCATCACCATCATAATCATCATCATCATCATCATAATCATCATCATAATCGTCATAATCATCACCATCATAATCATCATCATCATCATAATCATCATCATCATCACAATCATCATCATCATCATCATCATCATCATCATCATCATCATCATCATCATTATCATCTTCGGGCTTGGCCAGTAGGCAGAGTTAGGCAGTGGCGCACCCAAGATAATTCTTAAATGCCTAAGATAGCGCACCTTGGCGCTTTTCAGATTTTAAAATTTTTATGTTTGTGCAGAGGTACCCATAGGGTAGTGGCGCACTTAACGATTTTTGTACGGTTTTGCGCACCCGCAACTGAGGTGCGCGGCTGTTGGCGCACCAAAGATCTTTTCAAGATCGGCTATACTCTGCAAACTGGGGGCTTGGACGATATGAATATTTTATTTTTTTTCTTTAATAGGAAGATCGAATCATAATACGACGGTATTACCCGAGCATGCGACGAAACGAAGAAGTGATTAACATTAGAGACGCGGTACTGCTAAAATCCGGACCAAGGAAGAAAGATCTACCATTTGTTGCAAGAGTTGCAGCAATTTGGGAGGAAGATGAAGGTATAAAATGAGTTTTTAATCTAATTTTTTACTGCGTTTTGCCTCTTGAAATCGAAGCGAATGGAACATTTATTAAAGAATGTTGATTTTGATTTTTTTTCCCTCATTCGTAGTTTTTATGAAGAAGATACTCTCAGGTTCTTAGTAAACGGGGGTCGGAAAGATTTGTAGAATCTATCAGATAGGGGGGTCTTAATCAATGGTGAAGATCAGAAATATTTCTTAAATGTAATGACGAGTTTCTGAACAACCCTTGTGTGACACCGACCTCAGAATTTTCATGGAAAATTTTTGTCATTGGAAAAGAAAAAACAGCTCAAATAATCATTTTATCTGAAGATATATTTTATTTATAGTTATATATTTTAAGCATAAGACCAATCGCGATGGTTTAGGTTGAAACTCAGTTTCACGCTTGATGCGATCTTCAGACCTGATAAGTTAAGTATAGCTCTGCTTCTACGGTATTGAGCATTATTTTTAGCAGACCGGTTAACATTAATCTTCGTAAAATATATTTTATATATTTTCTAACCATAAGGGTGCCTCCCAATTTTAATATTTGTTTGCCTCAACCATATTTAAGATTATGATTTGGTTGGAAACCGAACAACCAGTATATATTTATGTATATAAATGAACTCATAAGCTAGTGAACAACCAGGATTTCACCTTTTTCGGTCCAAACAGGAACGAGAAAATTGAAATCTGTCGCCACCTGGATTCGAACCGGGGCTTCGCATGTATATATATACATATTAATTCAAATAGGCAAAAGCTGACATTGAGTCTATATATATATATATTTAAATGATCAAAAGCAGTCTGAGTTAAATTGCATTTAAATTATCTCTCAGAACTCATAACTCAGAAAACAAAACTCAATTTTGATAATGTTTTATCGTTTCCCTTAGGCCATTTAGCTGGTGACATGATGATGTCGGTGTTTTGGTATTACCGTCCGGAACAAACCGAAGTCGGTAAACTGGCAGGTTACCATGGAGAAGTAAGAAAATGTTTTCATGTTTCGTTAATTAACTATGTAGTATATTATTCGACCTTAACCCTTTCACCCCTGGAGGGGCCATATAGCCCGAAGACAAACACCCTAAAAGATAATTTTTCAGGGGGTAAAGTTATTTTGTTGTTTGCTTAGCTGTAGGGTTTCTCTTGTATACACATTAAGGAATGATAATAGGCAAATTCAGCTTGACACGAAGAATAGTATAGTTGGCATTAGAATATCGGCTGTACTGCAACAGGAATTCTTGAGCACAATATTCAGTATTTCCCGGCTCTAAATAAGTTGTTATAGAGCTACGCGTAGTGTTTTGATGTTATCTTATTCTGTTCTTTGTAAGTTATATATAAGTTTAAGATTTTGTGTTTTTCTTTACAGTTGGAAGTGTTAGCATCTCGCCACCGTGATGACAATAGTGCTGCTTGTGTTGTTGATAAATGCTATGTTCTCAGTTACCCACAATATTGCAGGTTGGTGTTGCGATTTTTAAAAAGGTTTCAAAGATTCTGTTTCCTTCGGACCACGGTTATACGATGGTCAATTCTAGTGACGTCGGAAGCATCTTAAAAGGGGGGCAGGACAAAGAATGGTACACAATCACCATGCACAAAGAGCATTTTTGGTTCTTAAGGGGGCACCACTGCATAGTCTGCGAAAAGTGTGGCGTTGCAATGGTTTTTTTAATGTTATTTAAAAAACAGTACGATAACTGAATACAGGCTTTCCTTTAAATAACATCTTGGTGCGATCGGGTTAAGATGCCTTTGATTGAGGCTCTCCCATTTCCATTTCTTTGCTTGCAAATATGCATTCAATTTGACCAAAATGATAAAGATGGTTCCCAGTTTCATTCACTGCCCCTTTTCCCGATTAGCTTGATCATTTTAACAGCAATCTTTAATTTTTTTTTAGATTCCGAGCCAAGAACAAACTGTATAGAGAATCAAGAAAAGCACCTCTGTCACCAGTTCCTCCGACCGAATCTACCAGACCGGGCATTGTTCCACCTGAAAATACTGACCCAAACTTAGTATTTTTCTGTCGCCATGCGTATGATTTACGGACTGGAAAAATTATCAAGAACCCGTTCTAATGATCGTTGCTGCTGCAAATTCTAAGGAGCGGTGTTATGTAAGCTAATAAATGCGATGTATTGATGCACTGTTGTCAGCGCTGGTCCATCTTTTGCACCCCATATAAATCGTAGCAGCCCCATTAATGTTCAACGGTGTTTTTGAACCATATTGTTCACAGCAAGAAGACAGATTCCAGTCAAATCTGAGTTTAGTTTAAACCTCTTACTCCACGGAGATACCATTTGACCTAATGACCATCAGCAAGAACTGGTTATTTCTTAAAAGGGGGGAGTCTAATCCCTTCAATATCAGGGTACAACTGATTCTATACATTTGTAAAGATTTTCTTCCTACATCATCAATTATTGTACCCCCTCGCAATCTGAGCAGACGCTCTAAGGTTACTGTATAGCTGTATTATCACCGGGGGCCAAAGGGTTAATATAATTATTGTGCGTTAAATTGTATATCCGAAGCTATTTGCGATTAATTTTATTTAGATGTTAGTTGACTGTCACAAATTCTCGGATAGTTCACAATTTTAGTCCTGAGCTTCAAGCAAGAAAATAGCCCCAATGCTTCTTGCCAAAAAGCCACGTATATGGGAGAAAAGCAGTTGGTTTTGGCTGATGAAACTTTGCTTTAGCAGCGTTTTAAGATTAAGCAAATCTAACAGATCGTTTTTGAATGCAAAATATATATTGGGGCCTATGACGTAATTGTGAAGCAACCCCTTAATGAGATTTTTAAGGCATCCTCTCCTATCCGCTCTCATTTGAAACAGTTCCACACGAGAACTTTCACTCGGAGCGATACAAGTGGATCTTTCTTCCAGGCGATCCCGTTTCGGCACGGCTTGCAGTTTCATTTGGAACGGTTCCAACGACTCCCATTTAAAAGGGAAGCCTACCCGTGCTCATGTTGAAACGGTTACAAATGGAACCGTTCTCGTGTAAACGCTGCCTTTGATAGATGACAATATTAAACAGCAAACTCCCGATAAATCGAACCCTTATCTTATCCATGAAAATGGTTCGATTTATAGCATGCTCCATTTATTAACGGTCTCCATTTGTCGAATTTTGGAGGAAAGCAAAATTTAGTTCGAGTTATCCGAAGGCTTTTCATATGAACGATCAGTAAATAAAAGGTTCTTGACGAAAAAAGGTTCTAATGTCAGTTTGCTCATATTGTCCTGTCAAATCTTGTTCAACAAATGTAGTGATTATATTCAGATTTCGTCTACTTTTTGTTCGTGTAAAAGTTCGACTTTTCGAGAAAGATACCAGGCAGGGGATTGCGACATGGTTTGAAATAGCGAATGTTCGAGTTATCGGGAGTTTAAGCTGTCAAGGGCATTTCGTTATGATAGTACTATGCAAGGTTCACGGGGGGTGCAAAATTAGTTTGACTCGGCGAATGTTCGAGTTAAAGGGAGTTTACTGAAACTTCAGAATACAGAGTAACCTGAGGGGATTTCTAACCTTGACTAAGACTTCATTAAATCGAGGTGGGGGGACTTTTTTTCATAGAGAAGTCTTTCCTAACGGCAGTTTTCGCTAAATATTTAGAAATTGTTCTACCGTATACTCAGGGTTTATCATTTTGCTGTACGTGGATAATTTGTGCGCACAAATATTTGTATTTCAATGTTTTTGTTGGATATAATTAAGAGTAGAATCCTAGATTTTGTAATCGTAGATTCGTAGAATCAATAAATCTATGTTAGTTATGCTGGTTAGACTAGTTATGTTTCGCTTCGTAGGCTAGGATGCATTCCATGCATTTTGCACGCCGAAAGTGCGCTGGAGGAGCTGGGCTGAAATTAGTTATAGTTCCTAAAACAACTCTCCAATTTAAACACGCCGGAATCTTTTTCTATTAGTTTCAACGTCGAGCACTGAAAAAGCAAAATGCACATAGAACATCTTCTCTTCAAAGTGCATAGAATGCATTTTGTTCGTAGGGTATATAAGGGGATCAATTTTTCCGTCGCTTGCCCCATGCCTTTGTTCTTGGCGCTGCCTCCATTATGCTGCTGGCTCGTCTAGTTGTATGAACTATGGTGTCGCTTCTTAGTATACTTGAGAGTCGATGGGTAGATTTATCCGCCGTCTTGCCCATACCTTTGCACTTTTTGATGCTTATTTTGGGCCTTTTATCAGTGGGTTGATAGAACATTAATGATTAGATGCGGAAATGTTTATTCCATCTTCGCCGATGCAAGCCATCTTAGGGCAGTTAATTCATAAATGTGCGCAGTAGTATTTAAGCTCAGTAAGAAAAAAGATCATAACTCAAGCTTTAATGTTTTTTTGTAGTCGTTTAGGCCTGTTTAAAATGCGAAGAACCCCGAATGCCAAACTTTGCGCACATTATTTCTCGACGTAGTTGAGTTCCTGGCGCGCGTCAGAACCCTTCCTGACGCATGAAGGATGCATTTCTGGCATGCGTTTGTCAGCAATACTGACTTTGTGCATGCTGCTTGCCCATACACAAGGACGCGCGATTATTTGATATTGAGAGTTTGAAAATAGGAGCCACTGCGCAGTTCGGCAATTCAGTTTTAATCTTACAGTTAAACTATGCGTAAAAGTCTTTTTAAAAGACAAACAACTAACTAGAATAAAAGATTAAAACAGTTGTAAAAGGTTATTGACAGATTTGACTATATGGATTAGTTATTTCTGCTAGCATGAGGGAGCGATTGCCGTGTTGCTTAATCAGTTTTTTAATGACTTCACATCCCAGACATGCGAAGTCGTGCCTAAATGCTAATATCGCAAAAAAAAATTAATTTTGACCCACTTACCCAAAACAAAAGCCCCCCCTCCCCAGTAACAACCCGTACCCGTTAGGAGAGGAGACTGGAAACTAATCATACCGAACAACAACAGCAACATCGTCTCTGCAACGCTTCCAATGTTTCCTTTCATTTTGGTTGAGCACGTTGTGAATAGGCAAATGTAGAGGAAAGTGGGAAAAAGTTGAATGCAAAGAAATAGGCAGGTATGGGTAAAGAAGAAACTGAAAATCAACCAACACAGCTTGAAAAGAAGATTATAAGACAGATTGAGGTATGTTAGAGTGGGAACACACGTCGTTTGTATGTCTGCAGGGGAGAATATAGTAGTAGGCCTATGTTTTTGAAATTTCAGTGGTGCCAAGCTATTGCGAAAGAAGTTTATTTACTTATAAATCTGCAAGATAGCGGCAGATTGTTTTTGTTATGTGGCATTGCTGCGCTAACTGATAATCCTTAATTTGTTGAGGGATAAATTTTTCAAATCCTTTACGCATATCTAACTGTTGTTCTTCAATACTAAAAATTGTCACGTAATATCTATTAAAATGGACACATAGCTGGCTTGCCTTAAGCTCTTTCATGTTTCCAACAGCCTTAAATTATTTAATCGCTTCTATCTGATGTAATGAAATATATTGATTATTAACAAAGTTTAATTTTCATTTACCAATATATATAAATAAACCAATATAAACATTATGTGATAATGGTCACTGTAATCATTTAAGATTGAGTAACTGGAATATTTTACTGTCCTAACAATAAACTATTCATTTCTTTCTTTCATTTGCCAAATAGGAAATGGAATATCGCTCTTCTGAGTGAAGTAATTCCAATTTTATGCCATGAATTTTTTTCAACATCTCTTTTTTTCTTTATAGTATTACTTTGGTGACAAGAACTTGCCAAGGGACAAATTTCTTCAAGATAAAATTCACCAAAATGATGGATGTATCTTTTCAAATTGTTTAAAAAATATATTCTAGAATTTTTAATTTGTCATATGTGGTCCTTTATAGTTTCATTAATTACAAGTAGTCCAGTCTGCAGAGCATGGCAGAACTCAACGAGATCTCACGCATGCAAGGTATAAAATATGGGGTGCACGGCGTGCACATCTGATTCTCTCAGGTGCACCAAGCTGCTTTAGGTACCTATATTGACCCTAGACGCATACAATACGCCCGTGCAAGGCCTAATTTTTGGAGTGCACATCGATCTGCTTTAAATTTTCTTGTGCGTGCAGTTGCCACGCTCTGCAGACTGGCAAGTAGTGAGGTTAAAATCCAGACTTGCTTCTATTGGAACTGCACTCCTGAGAGAATTTCAATAAACAAAGTTTCTGAGCATTACTTACTTTTGGGTGTGGTATAGGGTGTGGCATTTGGGTATGTTCTTTGGGCATAGTTTGAGTAGTCTGACTTAGAAAAGGAAAACGCCCAAAACAGAAATAAATAGTGAAAGACATCACACAAAAAATGGTCAGACAATCAGGGCATAAAAAAATCTGGCCACTCACTTTGATGTGGACAAAACCAGATTAAAACTGGATTGATATTGACTATAATGATGTTGAGTCCCAGTTCCAAACAAAAATTTCTAATATCTTAATAATTTTGGAGCATTAACAAAGAAGGGAGGAGGTAGAAACTTTCTTTACAAAAAGGCTGTTTTACAATATGCAGGGCACAAGTATTGAAAGATATTGAAATGAGAATGGATTCATTTTGCTCACTTAAGAGAATCTGCTCTCTCTTAACACCAAGATAATTACTGTGCATTTCCAAGACTTCATTAAAAACTGCCAGAAAATTACTACCTGGTTAAATGTGTTCTGAATCTGAAAAAAAATCTTTTTTATTTTGTGTTATCTTAATATCATGTGAATTTTTACCCTGGATCCTTAATAGTCTTAAAGGGGTTTCATTGGAATGCCTAATCACATTCAACAGGCTAAAGGTATTTATATTTATAAAACCTAAATCATGGAAATGATAGAGAATATTTTTACAATGTAATAGAATTTGAGTGCATCCAGACAATAGCCGGATGATTCTTTCTGAAAATCTAATGGATATCCTCGTTGTCAGAAAATTGATATTAATTGTTACTGAAAAGAATGCCTAGCCACAGCTAGCATTATGGCTAGTTTAGATAAGAAGGGCTGGCCTTCCTACTCAAGATCAGTATCTCTTTCTGGGATCTCTGCTTTAGTAGAAAACATTTGAGAAGATTTGTGAATGTGATTTCATGGAGACAGGGCCAGCCTTGGTCACTCTTGTAAATGCCATTCCAAAAATCATCTCACACACAACACAGCTTTCTTCATGTAATGAAGCCTACCAAGAGGAGGACATAAAAGAAGATTGATCTTGAAAAATTGTATTTTTATCTCATGTACAATGTTTTATTTCATTATTTTTAATCATCATTGTTTTTTTTGCTTGTAGTCATTAACGACAGATTTTGATGTGATTTTAAATGCTTTAAAGAAATCAAAAAATGGTCTCCTTGAGGTGAGTTAATTCTATTTCTCCCAATCAGTTTTACTTTGCAGAGTACCAGCTAACTTGTATAATATCATTAAAGAAGCATCTGACTCACATAAACATTTTATCAACTTCCTATTTAATTGTTTAATGTGCTGTTTCCAAGAATTTAAACTATTCAGAAATGGGTAATTAGAAACAACTGCATTTTGTCAGCAGACAACTTCCTTCCTATTCAAAACAACTTGAAAGAGGAGCTAAAAACTAAACATGTTCACCCAAGAGATGTACTAGAATTTTACCTAGTATGTTTGAATGAGTGATTTTTCATCGATTGTTTTATTGATTTCTGAATGATTGATTGATTGAATGATTGAATGATTGATTGATTGATTGATTGATTGATTGATTGATTGATTGATTAATGTAAATAATTTTTCCAAATAACTCTCAGATTGAGCGCTTTATTGGTCAACCATCGTCTGTAGCATTGAGTGAATGATAGCTTGACAAAGTGATTAAATCACTGATTTATTGATTCATTCATTTGATTGATCACCAAAGCTCATGCTTTTCTGCCTTTCTGCTTTTCATGTGCATAGATTGACAGTGAGAACAAGAAGATAAAACGAAACCCAGAAAAAGCTGTTCCATCCTCAATCGATCCTGAACTCAATCGAGTGGCAAAACTCAAGACTCTTTATGTGGTAAGACATATATTCATAATGTTATTAGATTTCAAACTGCAATGGAATACATCAAGTAGCTGAGAAGTTTCATTGGGCAGGAAGTTGAAATTTATTTTGTATAAGGATCAGTTGAGCTGCAATAATTGGCTATATTGCTAGAAGAGAAGGGGAAGGCTTAGAGAGGTGCATAATGATGGGGAAGATGACGCACGGGAAACCTGTATTGGATCTCCAGGGAATAGTGGGAGACATAAAGAGTTTGGGAATCTTGCATGTCTCTAGGGGTTGCCCATGACCTGACAGAACAAAGTGAAAAGGTGAAGTTGTAGGCATGGAGTTTTAAGATTAGTTTGTCTTTTTAGTTAAATCACATTTTTTTGTGCTGAGCATTGAACCAGGAAATTTCCACATCTTAAAATGCCAAGCTCTGTAAATGAGCATCTGATTAGTTGACAGAGCTAAAGCATTGGGATTTTGAAAATACATTCAATTCAATTGAAATCTGGGACACAATGGAACTGACCGATCCATGCTTGCCTTTTGTCTTGTCACAAAGGGCATTCCCACACCCTGCTGTTCATGTGAAGGGAAGGGAAGATAGGGTGAGAGAAATACAATCTGATGTTGATGATCCCCAAACTTGTGCTTTGAATGCAAATGACAGCAAACAACTACCCGCATTTCGTGTAACTTTCTTGCAAGCGAACATCTCTTGGCATGATGACATTTTCATGATCAGTGAACAAGCAGAGTTTGTTTACTTTATCAGCAACAATCTGCCTAATTCCAACAAATATCCATTTTGTTGTTTCTGCTGAGGGAACAAAGCCTAATTGTAGCTGAATATCATCAAATTCGCCACACAAATTCTTATTTTTTTCCCCACAACCCAATAACAAAGTTTACAAATTTCAAAGCTCGTTGAGGTCACTTTTTTCTTAGAGGCGAGCACCACTCTGCATCTGTGATTTCAGCCATTAGGAAAACCTGATCAACTGACAGAGGTGAACAGTCCATGAGTTGGCTAAGGCATTTCTATTGGCTGAGACACCAGACCTATTTTTAGCTTGTTCCATTCCCCTGCATATGCAAGACTGAGCTGGCTATTTATCTCTGTCAACTAATTTTAAAATGGTCCAAAGCACAGATACTGATCAAAAATGCCAACATTAAACATGAACTCCTGGAAGAACAACAATATTGATAATTTAACTGCATTATTCTCTTTACTTTTTCTTCTGTTTTTATAACTTTATTTATAGGAACATATTTTAGATGCTGAAGGGTTTATTTTCTTGTGTAGAATTAATTATTCATAGCATAACATAATATAATCATTTAATTTTCCTTGTAGAAAGGATTCCCAACTGATTATGCTCTTGATCAAGTTGAAGAGTTCTTTGAAGGAAAATGGGAAGTACGTAAATTATTCTTATTTTCTTGCATTTATCTTCTTCCTCTTTTCTTCTACTTCTTCTGCCTTGTTAGCTTTAAACAAATTTTGTTTCTTATTCTCCAAATTCATCTTTAACATGATATAACAATTATATGTTACTAGCATGTCCCAGCAATAATCCCTGATTTGCAAAAAGGCAGTTTTGCACTAAGCATTAGATTGCCACTATCTAGGAGCAAGTGATCCATGTAGCTGCACCATTTGTTATCATCTTCATCATCTCTTGTTTTAATTCTGATGTTCTACTTTGTCATAAATTCATTGTGTCCCCTACTCTTCAACTTCTCTCTGTAAATATATGCATATTCTTGATCCTCAATGTATCTTCATTTGCATATCAATGTTAATCTTGTTTTTCTTGCTATTATTTGGTACTCACACTCCTTCTGCCCTTTGTATTCTTCTGTTTTTGTTTACTTCTATTTTGTTTATATATTTTTTATTTGATTCCTCTTCTTACCCTTCTTTCTTTTAACATCTTTGGCTCTTCACTTTATTGATCAATTGTTCAGCTCATTATTTTATAGATCAAATGTTATTGATTGATGTTTTTCAGGTGATTTTCATAAAGATGAGACGTAATGGTCCAGAGAGCTTCAAAGGCTCCATATTTGTTGAGTTTGCCACTCAAGAAATGGCAAGTGATTTTCTGGCACAGGAGCTGAAAATTGGTGAAACAGTCCTTGAAAAAATGACAAGGTAAAAATCCCATTGCAACTGTAAACAGTAGACAATTTGTTAGGCTCCAATGTTGTTAAAATATTAGAAACAGAGATCTTCATAATCATCATCATCATCATCCTCATGATCATCATCATAATCATGATCATCATCACCATCATAATCATCATCATCATCATCATCATCATCATCATCATCATCATCATCATCATCATCATCATCATCATCATCATCATCATCATCATCATCATCATCATCATCATCAGACTCTTTCATTTCTTCTGTCACCTTTTTTTCTGTCTCACAGGTTTGACTTCTTCTTCATCCAAAAGGCAGTGAAAAGAAGGTTACCTGGAAAATTGGTTAATTGTAGTTATTGAAATTTGGAATTAGATGGAAAAAAATTTGAAAAATGTTGCTTTGGTGATAATTTCTTTTGCTTTATTCTAAAGGGAAGATTATTACAAGAAAAAAGATGAAGAAAAGAAACTTGAGAAGCAAAAGGGAAAACCAGGGTATGCATCATTATTTTGTTGATTAATTTTGTAGATTAAGATTTAATGAAAAAATAAAGACAAATTGTGATGGAGTAGAATTGAATAAGAAGTTGCAGTAATTGACAACTGACTTATTAATTTAATGATTGATATTTAGATAGCTGATTTTGTCATTTAGCCTGTTTATTGATTAATCACCTGGTTGATTGATTGGTTTGATTGTAGGTTTATTTATTTTGATTATTGGTTGTTTGATCGAAATGATCATTGATTGAGTGAGTAAGTGATTGATTGATTGTTCAATTGATTGATTAGTAGCTGGCTGGTAATCATCCATTGATTAATTGAATAACTTGTTTGTATTTTAAACGAACAATACTTAATCAGATTTAACTCATTCACACATCCGTCAGAATATATTTTATGCTTTGTTTCTTAGTGGAGATGTCAAAGAGGAAGAGGAGGTAGGCATCTAATTACATTGAAACAAATGGTTCTAAAAATTGCTTATTATTGCTAACTATTGCTAACTCTTGCTAATTATTGCTAACTCTTGCTAACTTTTGCTAACTAGTGCTAACTATTGCTTACTATTGCTAAATATTGCTCACTATTGCCAACTATTGCTAACTAACGTTAACTATTGCTAACTATTTTTAACTCTTGCTAACTATTGCTTACTATTGCTAACTTTTGCTAAGTATTGCTTACTATTGCTAAGTATTGCTTACTATTGCTAACTATTGCTAACTATCGCTCACTATTACTGACTGATCCTTGCTTCTAGGAAAAAGAACCCTTCGTCACTGGCTGCGTGCTTCATTTCAAAGGAGCTGGAGAAGGTACTTCAAGGGAAGATCTAAAAGTGAGGATTGCTTTTATTAGTAGTAGTTTTAGTAACAAGTAAATTAAAGAACAAAATAGTAAGCTGCCTACCGGATTCGCGATGAATACTTGCAGCCATGTATGTAAATTATAGATCAAAGGAACATTGCAAGCGTTAGGAATACGAAACAAATATGACAAAATTATTATTTATGAATTGTAAGTTATACTACTCCCCGTCATTCAATGCTTTTTCCCAGTATTGTTAGTAGTTTTTTAATAACAAGTAAAAAACGAACAAAATGGCAGACTGCCTGCCGAAGGATCTCGAGGAAATGTTTACGACGATGTATGTAAATGATAGAGAAAAGGAACCACATCAAACAGCTGTAAACCAAGCAACCACAGCAATGATTTTATTTATAAATTTAATTTATTTATAAATTATGTCTAATGTTTCCCCCCAGCATACAGGACCTCTTCCGAGTTCTCGAGTATATTTTTAGTAGTTTTAGGCATCGCTTT
This sequence comes from Catostylus mosaicus, assembly GCA_964019065.1. Classification (NCBI taxonomy): domain Eukaryota; kingdom Metazoa; phylum Cnidaria; class Scyphozoa; order Rhizostomeae; family Catostylidae; genus Catostylus; species Catostylus mosaicus. The sequence continues at coordinate 2,441,276 of OZ025188.1, read as the reverse complement.
TGACAAGTAATGATAGGCTAGTGTGTGTCTACTCAGGAATATTTTCAATGATAGTTGAAAAATGAACCAATTCTTAGAGCCTTTAGACTGGTGATTAACCAATGAACTTCAGTTAGGATGGTTTATTCAATAAGGTTTATTTAGTAACGAGGAGACATTCCCTTCAATATCTGGATACGCCTGTTTCTTTGCATTCGTTAAGATTCTTAGCCCCAACATTATCAATTTTTGTATCCCCCTGCAGTCTAAGGAAATCCTTTTTATGTATTGAACAGCTGTATAATCACTAGGGCTGAAAGGATAATAACTGGTTGCGGTAAGACTCAAGGTCTGGAATGAATTCCCACTAAGAATGAGGGAGCTTCCTACCTTGGTTTCAGTTTAAAAAACCACTAAAAACACATTTGATGAGCTGGCAGCCAATTAAAAGACGATTCCCTGGAAGTCCAGCAATGGCCTAAACCCACGTTATGTTTGTAGTAGGATAATTAGCGATGTTTTTGCATAAACAATTTTAAATGAAAAAAATAAACGAAAATGAAAATCTAAGGTCTTGTTACTTTTTTCAGGGCCTCTTTGGTGAGAAACATGAAATTGCATGGGTTGATTTCAACAGAAATGACACAGAGGTAAGCATGTTAATATTTGTTGTAAAGAAGTTATCATATATTGCATCACAAGGAGACAATACCTATTGGTTTGGGAAGCTTTTTAGGCACATTTTAGAACCGTGCGTACTTCAGAAATACCGCGCAGATCTTAACGTTTCCACCTGCGTCATTTCACGCAAATCCACACTCATCCACATTTCCATTACATTTTAAGGGATTTATACGGTTCAAAGGCGAAGGTACTGCACAGCAAGTAATCGATGCGGTAAAAGAAGCCAACGATGGAAAGATCATGATCAAGGGAGTGGAGACAACAGTGCGAATACTTGAGGGTTAGTTATAATTATATCTCTATCATCTGTGTCTAGTATTAGAAGTAATAGTAAAGTTTGGCCTAGCACTCAAATGGGTCGATAACCTTCTCACTCTTCCATTTCCCTTTCTCTCGCTCTTAACGTGCCGAATGCCTCCTTTTCATGTTATGATGTTGTCCATCCACTCCATCCTGCGTGCGTTTGTAGCTACTATTGTACTAACCAATGTTTTCACTTTTTGTAATTTCGTGCACTTCAGTTGTTTCGGGGACATGAACAAGGGCGCCCCAGCTGGAAGGGCAACCGAGGGGCAATAAACAATTTTGAATGTATCCAATGATTTATATTTCAGACGAAGAAGAAAAGAAGTTTTGGGAAAAATCTCAAAAAGATCGAGAGATGATACTTCAAAGAAGAGGTATATAAATTCATTGTCAATATTATTATAATTGTTATTTTTGTTGTTATTTTTGTTGTTGTTATTTTTTTTACACATCAGCAAGCTAGCCAAATAAAATTACCCGCTAGAGAGATTTGAAGATTTAAAAATAAATATTGCTAAATGCTGAAAAAAAAATTTTTTTCTACCTGAAATTTTCTTTTGCAATTGTTTGCTTTCAAATGACGCCCTAAGCACCTATAAGTATGATAAAAGAAATGTATTTAATGTATTTTATGATTAGACCTAGTCGCACATGCGGCTAGCACGAGACATTATTTGATAGCGTTTAGTTCCAAGGGGGTTAGTTTTATTGGGCTTATACGAGGAGAATCAGTTTGAAGGTTTTTGCATGTATGGATCAAGTCATGATTGCCAAGTCAAAATGACGAAAATTACAAAGATGACGAGGGTTTTGGGGATTTCAGAACCCACCTTGCCATTTTAATATTTTTGTGGAAGACTCAGAGATACAAATTATTGTATTTCTTTTGTTTTATTGCAATATGGAAAGAAAATAACACAATCCTAAGCCATTTTCACGCCTCAGAAAATGCGAAATCTCGTGAGCTTCCTGGGGCCTTGCCTGCTGGATCCAAACCAGGGCCCCGCCCTAGACCTGCTGGGGCCCTTACTGCGCCCCTCGACCCCCAGTTCACAAGCTACGGTCTTTCCCCCAAACTCTTCACTACACTGTTGAAGAAAATCTAAATCTGGAAACCCCTCTCCAAGTTTCTAGTTCCGCCACTCTTAGAATTTGTTAATGTAAATTTTATCTGCATAAATAAAAAAATACTTCTGCAATGCTTGTTCAGTTGTTCTTCACTACACTGTTGAAGAAAATCTAAATCTGGAAACCCCTCTCTAAGTTTCTAGTTCCGCAACTGTTAGAATTTGTTCATGTAAATTTTATCTGCATAAATAAAAAAATACTTCTGCAATGCTTGTTCAGTTGTTCTTCACTACACTGTTGAAGAAAATCTAAATCTGGAAACCCCTCTCTAAGTTTCTAGTTCTGCCACTGTTAGAATTTGTTCATGTAAATTTTATCTGCATAAATAAAAAAAATACTTCTGCAATGCTTGTTCAGTTGTATTGTTTTGTTGGACAACGTGATGTTTACTTATTGTAACAATTCATCTTTCATCTTACAGCCAATAAAGGTAAAAGGTTTAATAGAGGACAGAAAAGAACTCGTGAAGACAGAAAACCAATTGTCAAAAATGGCGACAAGAAGCCTGCACCTAGCGGTGAACACAAGAGATTTGATGACGATGCTGGACCTAAATCTGTTGATGAAGATGAGCCAAAAGTAAAACAAGTTAAAGCTGAATAAAAAGCAAAGACTCGGTATGCATCATTTCATATAGACTTAGAACACTCTTTTAGAGGCAGTAACGGTTATTAATTTGCTAATTTTTGTCTTATCTTGCATCTATCTTAGTAACTTCCTTCTTTTTTTAACTTGATTTCAGCGCAGTTTTACAATAACTCATAAAATGAGATGTTATCGGCTTTATAAATGCAATAACGGGCTTTGATGATAGCAAAGAGAAATCCGAGATCTTTTTCATAGGATGAAGGAAGTAGTTCTCAGCTGCTACTCGTAAGACCTTAATAGTATTACAATAAAACAATACTTTCTCCTCTTGCATGCAGTAAAAAGGCACCTTCTCTGTGGTATGCTATACTCGAATATAGGATTTAGGTTTATATTGGGATGCGAAAAATGAGCCAAGACCAAACTTTAATGACAACTTGATAAACTATGTTTCAGCTTTCCTTAATACTAACCCATGCATTTGAGTTTCGTCTGCTCATTTGCTTATATCTGTTTATATTCTGGCAAAAGGTCAATGGTCTCCTGTATCTACTGGCATTTTTCAATATCATCCTTAAAACATTTTCATCTAAATTAAACTGTTCTCAGCTTACCACGATTTCTTACCCACAAGTTAGATTTAGGGCTATGTGTTACAATAGCTTTGTATAGCATTGTTGATGTTTTATGGTTAGGTCTAGAGTAATGGCTAGGATTATCCTTGCGACTAGTGGAATATATCAGTTCTAAGGCGTCACTTTCTTGCTTTCATCTTTCAGTTATTTACTTCTCTCCCTTTTTCTACTCTTCCTGGCCATCTGTCTTTTATCAGGTTTTCCTTTTTTTCATTTTCTTTCTTATTGTTTATTCAAACTCAAAAGCCAACTTACCAATGCCTATTTCACCTTTAGTACCTAAAAGAAATAAGTTTTTTTCAAAATTGGTGGAAAACATGACGATTATGACATTTAAAGTGCCTCATCTCTACGCTCGTGTGAGTTTTTATATTGGTGCCAATTTTGAATGAAATGTTGCAAATGGTGTTGATGAATGCAAGACAAAGTATCCGAATAAAACGAGATAATAACAAAAATAACCACTATGGGGAATATGACAGAGGATTAAGATTTTGACGTTGAAGATGATAATGACAATGTCCTTGAAGTTGATGATGACCATTACGTTCAATATGATGTTGACGATGACTCTGAACATGATAATAATGACAATGGCTGTGATGATCATGATGACGATGGCGTTGAAGATGTTAATGACAATTACGATGACGACAGAAAATGAAGAAGAAGAAGAAGAATTATAAACTTATGACTATATCAACACAGACTATGACAACAAAAGGATAAAAGCAATATCTAGCACAGACAACAGCAAACAAAACAGTCTGGTATACTTTCAACTTTGATGCTCCTTTTCAGTGATGTCACCGGACAAAGTGATAATGGGAGTTGGCATCAAGTTGAAGGCAGACTTATGACGATAGTGTAGAAGACGATTACTATGACAAATGACAACAACAAGAACAACACCAATAAGCAGCATCAGCAACAACAATTTACAACAAGACTATGACAATGACGAAGATGATGATGAAAGATGATGATATGCTTCAGTTAGAAGCACCAATGACAAATTGACGATTACACACGTGACCTGAACAACTTTTAACAATGAAAAACAACAACAATAAGCAGCAGCAGCAGCAACAAAAATTTACAACAAGACTATGACAATGACGAAGATGATGATGATGAAAGATGATGATGATATGCTTCAATTAGAAGCACCAATGACAAATTGACGATTACGCACGTGACCAGAACAACGATCAACAATGAACAACAACAACAATAAGCAGCAACAGCAACAACAATTGACAACAAGACTATGACAATGACGAAGATGATGATGATGAAAGATGATGATGATATGCTTCAATCAGAAGCAACAATGACAAATTGACGATTACGCACGTGACCAGAACAACGATCAACAATGAACAACAACAACAATAAGCAGCAACGGCAACAACAATTGACAACAAGACTATGACAATGACGTAGATGATGATGATGAAAGATGATGATGAACTGCTTCGATTAGAAGCACCAATGACAAATTGACGATTACGCACGTGACCTGAAAAACGATCAACAATGAACAACAACAACAACAACAACAAGCAGCTGCAGCAACAACAATTAACAACAAGACTATGACAATGACGAAGATGATGATGACGAAAGATGATGATGATATGCTTCAATCAGAAGCACCAATGACAAATTAACGATTACGCACGTGACCTGAACAACGATCAACAATGAACAACAACAACAACAACAATAAGAAGCTGCAGCAACAACAATTAACAACAAGACTATGACAATGACGAAGATGATGATGATGAAAGATGATGATGATATGCTTCAATCAGAAGCACCTATGACAAATTGACGATTACGCACGTGACCAGAACAACGATCAACAATGAACAACAACAACAACAATAAGCAGCAGCAGCAACAATAATTTACAACAAGACTATGGCAATGACGAAGATGATGATGATGAAAGATGATGATGATATGCTTCAATCAGAAGCACCTATGACAAATTGACGATTACGCATGTGACCAGAACAACGATCAACAATGAACAACAACAACAATAATAAGCAGCAGCAGCAACAACAATTTACAACAAGACTATGACAATGACGTAGATGATAATGACGAAAGATGATGATGATATGCTTCAATCAGAAGCACCTATGACAAATTGACGATTACATACGTGACCTGAACAGTGATCAACATTGAACAACAACAACAGCAACATCAAAATTTGCAACAAGCAGCAACAGCAACAACAATTAACAACAAACTATGACAATGACGAAGATGATGATGAAAGATGATGATGATACGCTTCAATTAAAAGCACCAATGACAAATTGACGATTACACACGTGACCTGAACAATGATCAACAGTTAACAACAAAAACAGCAACATCAAAATTAGCAACAAGCAGCAACAGCAACAACAATTAACAACAAACTATGACAATGACGAAGATGATGATGAAAGATGATGATGATATGCTTCAATTAGAAGCAACAATGACAATTGACGATTACGCACGTGACCAGAACAACGATCAACAATGAACAATAACAACAACAACAACAGTAGCAATAAGCAGTAGCGACAACAACAATTTCAATTAGCAACAGAGGAACAACAATTTGCAAAGAACTTCAACTTGACAGCAACTTTTGAAATGCAAATGACCGAAAAGCTAAGACCACACGGGAGATATGTTATTCAATTAGATGACAGCGGACACTACGGACAAGATGACTTTATCAACTAAACTCTTTAAAACGTGGCTGTGAGTAGCAATGACAAAACAAGGGCCTAACAGAGAAGAATGTGGGATTATGCGGATATCATCAATTTATTGAAATCATATTGACGAACTACTGACCAGTAATAGGAGCAGTGTAACGCTTGAACTTTACTATAGTAAGCACCAAAACAAGTAACATGATACTGAAAAAGAAGAAGACAGCAAAAAGAAGACGAGGAAGAAGAAAACAAGTGTAGCAGCTTCAAGACTGATACTTAAACGATGATTTTGAAGTTAAAGATTATACGACATGACTGAAAACGGCGTTGATTTTGCAGACGAAACGTTTGACTGTAGATTACTTAATTGCTAGGCGGGTTAGGATTGCTGAAAGAAAAGGGATAGGGTGATGTTATGCAAGATTTACCATAGCAGAGGAAAATTTATGTTCATATGTGATGGCTAGAAGCATCATCAATCGTTTTTGCCATTCTGTTTCTTTTCATTACTAATTTTTTCATATCTTTTCCTATCAAAGTCTCAATTCATAACCAACTGTTTATGCTACACATCTTCAGTCTACTCTCATCCCAGCGACAAGTTTTCTGTCTCAGATCTTAATACTAAGGATCTTATGTATTCAATTCGTGATCTAATAGCTGGGACTGTTTTATGTGGACTTAACGTAAACTTTTAACCTGTTGACGGTCTTGTCAGAAAGATTCGACCGACATTACATTACATTACATTACATTACATTACATTTTCGATGCTCTTACTCAACTCGTTCTGGACCATAAATGGTTTTCTTAACTAGCTTGATATCGATTTCAAGCTTTCAGTACTTTATTCAAATAGTAATGGATCTTTATAACTGCTATCATAATAGACACGAAGAGCAAATTATACTGTTGTCAATCAAATGCTTTCTCACCTTTGATGCTCCTGATCAACTCATTAAAGACCTTAAATGCTTTACTAAGCTAGCTTTATACTGAGTTCTAGCTTCCACTCCTTTCAAAGATCTTTCCACCTGCTTTAGAACATTATGATAAATGCTGATTCGCTGATCAACGTTAAAACATCATGATGCTGATTTGAAGAGCTTCATCATTACAACCCGTTTATTATTTTGTGAATAACCGTTACTTGTATTTTAAACCTCCTTATCTTGTCAATCGGAATGGTTTAGCCTCCCGTATCTAGAGATTAACTCTCGATGTTAGAAGGTTTGTGCAGGACTAAAGGGTTAGAAAAACAATGCGGTCACATGGTCAATGGCTGGAGGAGGGTCCACGAAAAACAATAGAAACTCCTTTGACACACCCAAGCTATGCTTATTTTCTATTGTTTTGTGAAAAAGTTGCCTTCCGGCATTTTCTGTCCGCAGTATGATTTCAAACTTTTCTAGACTTTGCCGGACTAAAATGGTGACAAAATAGCTATTCAGGACATCTGTGCATTAGATGGAATCGTTCTGAATTTGTTGCAAACTTGCATTTTAGATATATCTTATTTTAATATAAAATGCATGTTTTATTGAACGTTCGTCTCATCATTGCACAAACTTCGTCTCATTATTGCACAAACTTTTTAGCATGGAATGTAATTTAAGGTCGTGTCGTTTTTAGTTTTTATATTTTTATGGACGTAAATCCAAGAGATATGGCATACTTATTGGAACCATCTGTTAATCTGCTTCTATCTTTAAAAATTTTCTTCAGTTCTCATCTCTCAGTTCTCGATCAACTTTAAATTAAACGATGCAAACCTCTGAATTTGGTGTGAGTTAGTTCTTGTCAACAGCAAGACAGATCTCGGAAAACATTACGGTTCCACGGCTGACAGCCGTGAGGAAGGCTACTGGAAACAATAGAAATTGCAATACCACACCCAGATCACGCTCTATTTCGTTGATGAGTTTAATGAGGAAGGGTGACTAATTTGAAACATTAGGTTGGAGGAAAGTTCCGCACTTTTATGCGGTATTCTGCAAGAAAGGCTGCCGAAAAGAAAGTTGCAAATTGCAAGCAATGAAGTGAAAATGGTAATGAAATTACAGCATAGAGGGTGATGGGTAGATAAGCATTTGCTGATACCTGTACGCTTTTATGTTTACGTATGAAGCCTTTGGTGGTAATCTGTTTACACGACCAAACGGGTCGTTAGCAATAGGAACGGGTTTACGAAAAGTAAACTTTTGTCTAATGACCTAGTTTCGATTCAAAATTAATTCAAACGAACTCTTCAGTTCAGCAAATGAAGCAAATGATGAATATTTTATAACTACACTATTCGATGCTTGCCTGGTACAGTTTGTAAGTCAGAATCATCATTGTTTCGCTTACACCTGCTCGGATGTTGTAGCGACCGCGAAACTGAAATTTGCTTGTCAGAATTGCCTAAGGTTAATATTACAGATTATCGTTTGGTGAAAAATTCGTCTAACTGCAACCACAATAGTTTTTCTGATCAATGAAAGCCGGCCAAAAGTTTGAATTGCTTTCTTGATAAGATCTCAGAAATTCGTGTTTGCGCTAAGGATATTGACTCCCAAAGATCGGTAAACTTTGCCGTGATAATGCGATAATCTTCGACGGCTTTTTAAGAGATGACATCATACAACTTGGGGAACTTGAAGCTGATAGAAGAAAGTTTACGCATGGAAATGATCGAGAAAGAGAGACGAAAGTCTGTAAAATCAAACGAAAAAAAGAGGAAAATTGAGACTGCGCGACTGTTGGAGACAGCCCTGCAAGACGCTCGCTTGAGATTCAAGAGGGGAGAATATCGCGATGCGCTCATTTGGTTCACAAAGGTATGGTTTTGATTAAAATATGTTTTATGTAATTAATTAACTAAATAATTAAATTATACTGAATGAAGATTGATGATTTTTATGCAGGACTGGAATCTTTAATCGTCTTCTGATGCATTCGGTGCATGGTCTACATCTTAATTGGTGCCAATACACAAGAGGGTACAAAATGATAATTTTATTTTAAAATTGATAAATGCTGCGCCGAACACACTCAACTTTTCGTTGTTTCTTTTCGGTCTCAAGCCACGTTATATTGCTCTGCAGTCACAGATCTCTAGCATCTGAAGTGCTTGTTATGATTTGCCAAACCTCTGCTAAATTTTGGACTGTCCAATTTTCTAGTTAAGGCGGAAATGTATGCAATTACCTTGGCAAGAATGATTTAACCCTTTCCGAGGTTATAGGCAGCATAGATCCATACCTCAGTTTGGATTCAGAAAAAGGGAGAGATCAGAAGTTTTTTTTTCGACGTTTTTGTTCAAATTCAACAATATTTTTTCACTTTAAAACGTTGTTTTTCAACCAAAGGTTACACACAAGTTAATTTCATAATACATAGTGATTAGATATTTTGATTGGTTCGCTTATAATATGCATTTATCTATAGCAAACGTAGATTAATAAGTCGTTTTAAATATGCTTGTACAAAAGCAAATAGATATTTTGAACTGTTTGCGAGCGCTTATTATTGTACAAAAACGAAGTTGAAAGTGTGCTATATGTATATCTTACAGGCGTGTACAAAACCATCCAAATAACAGCTATTTAGACAACATTTGTCAATATTTTGGTAGAATTTGCGCACACAAAGCCCAGTATCTCCTGTATTGTTACCTGTAAATTTCTACCAACATTGCATATTATTGACTGCTATTGGCGAAGAGTAGGGGGCCTGCTCTAGGGGAAAAACTTAGGTACCCCCTTAAAATTAGAAAACGGATATGTAGAGGCACAAAATGACAGAAATGGCTCTTTTATTTCAGAATCTATTGACCGTGCTTCGTAACATTAATTCGACAGTATGCTGTTCGATCACTTTATAAAATTTCATTCACCAACTTAATAGGTTACTCCTGCTAACGGGGGGGGGGGGGAGGGAATTTAATACATTTTCTAAGGTTAAGGAGACCTTCACCTAGTACGTCAAACTCCAGCTCAACCCCCCTATTCCAGACTGAAACATCCATGCTTTGGAGAAACTTTTCCTCGACTGTCTCTCTCCTCCAGCACGTGTTATTCCCTTGTTGCTGAGTTTCTTCAAAGTCATCCCACTCAAGAAGTAAGAATAATTCATGACTAATTTATTTAAAATTGGGTCATTTTTTGTCTTTCAAAGCTAATTAAGGCTGTCGATGCTCTTGCTAATTTGCATAGGTCAGGTTTTGTCTCTGAATTACCTAGCTCCGTGTGACCTATAGCTTTCTAATGCTAGCTCTCATATAAATGACATCATTTAGGGTTACGAGCAGTTGAGATAATGCTGTGTAGACTGGCCCACAGAGTTCAGACGACTAGGTAATTTTCCAGGCAATATGAATATTCAAATTTGACTTTTCTTTCCCGATAAACAAAGAAAAAGGGCGTGTTATGGTGGGGTTTTGCAATTTTTGTTGTCAGCAACCTTCCTGATGGCTGCCAGCCTTGAGACCGCAATGTTTTACTACTTCTAAAGGCCTATCGTGTCTCAATTTTTGCCTGGATATCTGCAATATTCTTTACCTGAAATCTGTTCGGGCTCCAGGGAAAATTAGTGGCCCGAACCTCGATTCAGTATTACTTGTTTCACTCCACGAATTGGCTAGCCCCACTGAACAAAAGGATTTGAGGAAAGCTGGATGGGGTCCATTTTAATACCATTTTTGGTCTGCCCTTGTGGCAATCGTCACCGTTCTCGGTTGGACTGTTTTGACACGAGTTGTAAAACATTATGCTTTTCTCAAAGCTAAGGACCCAGGGGGATACTTTGCACACATATATACTGAGGGGCAGTCCGACTTTATAGGGTCGGTCCGACTTTATAGGGTCAGTCCGACTTTATTGGGTCAAATCCTTACCCAAAGTGATATATTTAGGTTAAATATTTGTCAGAAATGATATTTTTGGGCCCTGCAAAAACATTCGATACAACGATACAATTAACATGTGACCAGTTCGGCAGTTTAACAGCAACAATTCCAGTTTTTTAAATAGCAAATCTTACAAGATGCAGCTATGTGATAGCATCTCATCTAAATTGCAATTTCTGATATTTTTGGGTACAAGATATAAGTAGAGTTGATATTTTTGGGTCTTATTGATAATGAGCTGATATTTTTGGGTGCCCCCCTCGTATGTCTATGTGCTGAGTGTCTTCCTGGGGCTAAGGATGATGCTGCATTCCAACATATTGTCGAAGGATAATAGAAAGAGGTCCTGATATATTCATGGCAGATTGGACAGCCGGGAAGAATTTTTCTTCAAATGTATTTAAATTGAAATTCCCCTTCCTACTAACGCCAAACTTGTTCTTTTTGAACTTTATTGTTTAAGATCCACTAAATAGTTAAAATAAAAATTTACACAACTTTACAAAATAACTATAAACATAGAAGATTCTACTTGAACGACACCACTAAGGTGCAATGGGCTATGGCTAGTCCAGGGCCAACAGAACATAAGAATTAATAAAACAACTGAAAAATAGTTGAAAAAAGGTTTAATACCCTTTTCAAATGTTCTTTGGCCCAACCTCTTAATGTGATACCCACTTTGCTTTCAAAACTTGGAGTAAAATTACTTTTTAACACAACTGTGAATTAAATTTTCCCACTATGTTTTAAAAATTATTTATTGTTTTGTTTTAGTTTTTATAAATTTGATTTTCATTAACTACATTCAACTCTGCATTATTAAACTTAATTATACTTTTTAATTTCAAGCAAGTTATTTTGTCTCTTCTACTTTTTTTAACCAAATAATAATAATTCAATTTGTCTAAATTTGGTTTCACATATATTTAAGAATTGCTTATTAATGGAAGACAAAATACTAACAGTTTAATTCATAAATGGTGGATCACGGAGTTAAAAAATAACAAAATATTTCCAAATAACTTGAATTGAATTTTTCAATGTAATGCAATATAATGCGATATTGTGATATAATGCAATGGAATATAATGTAATTTGATGTAGGGTAATATAATGTAATGTAATTTAATGTAGTGTAATGTAATATATATAATGTAATACGATGTAATGTAATGAATCTTTCAAGTCATTTTAAAACTCATACAGCTGTGTTGGGTCTTTTTCAGTTTTTTTTCGTGTAATCAAAGATAACTACTCCAAGGAGCTCGTTTTCACTGTCTAAAAAGATGATAGAAATATCGAATTTATATTTTTTCCCATCGGCAACATTTGAATATAGCCTGGATGAACGGGCTCCGATTGGTCATAATGAGTAGCCAATCAGACCCGTTATTCCCACTACCATGTCTAATAAAGGTTTTTTATAACAGCAACTTTTATAAGAAACATCAAATTTTAATTTAGCACGAAAAATAAGAACAATAGAAACAAAGTTAGCTGAAATCATAGTCAAAAGAAAAGAACTTCGAACTAAGAGCATTGTAATAGAATTAGCGCAACAACATCAATATCTCTTTTTCTTATGTTAATTGCAATACAGAAATAAGAAAGAAAATAATAAAAATCTGAGGCTGATATTAGGTTTGAAAAATAAGAAATGCCACGTTTAAACTGGGGCGAAGAGATCTCTTAAAAATCCAATGCTAATCATCTGTTTGACGAGTGTCGCGAAGACAGACTGATATTCTGAAGGTGAGGTAGCTGGGTGGGCGTCATTCTCTCAAACGAGGCTAGTTTTGTTGTCATGGAAATGGAAAATCAAAGATTGTTGTTCGCCATTTTGGTTAGAAGGTTTTTTGCTTCAGCGTAAAATAATCTATTTTCAAAATGAAAGACTCCTATGAAGACGAAGAAGAAGAGGTCGAAGGACCAAAAAGCTCCTTCAGCACTTATTTAGCTGAAGGTGATGCGCTTTTCAAGCAAGGAGAGTTTAAAAAAGCACTCGAAAGTTACAGTATGGTAGGTTTTTTGTGTTTGCATTCACATTATCGCTGGCGCATTCATCTTTGATTTTGTTCACTTTTGATCAAAGCTGAGTATTTGGCTTGCAACGGCTGGAGTCAATAACTGTGCAAGTAGGGTCAGTTTAACGAAATTCTTAGGTTAAATTATCTTGTTGGTTTGTTTACTGTCTTTTTGATGCGCCGCGAAGTCCGAGTGACTTGAGGTTCTCTTGCAAAAATGTCAAGCAGCTAGCAGGACTTGAGCTGCTGCTGCTTCTCCCAATGTCTTTTCTCCAGATCAGACCAAATCGCTCTGTCATGCAAATTGGTGATCTATATTCATGGTATAGAAATTATCTCCTATCATTGCAACAGAATTAGGCACTTTTTGCTGGAGGTCACAACACAAATTCCATGCCATGTTGTATTTCATTTAATCTGCATATATCACATGTGCTATCGGGAATTTACACTGAGAACAGGAGAAGTTTCTAAAACTATCCATTCAAACAGGCTGATATTTCTCTCTCATAGTTTCCATGCCAAATGCTTATAAAAACCAAGTGCACATTAAGATCTTCTGACCTAAGTAAATGGAATGCTTTCTGGCTTTCATTTGATCAAAAAGTCAATATAATTTAAAAGGCTAATAGTATTTAGTAAGAAGCGGTAAAAAGCACCCTGGCTGGAAAGCTTGCATGGGCTCGCAGCTTCACTTTCCTTTGAGTCGATGTGTCGCACTGCCCCCTACCATACCTTACATTTTAATCATGAGCACTGTTCCCTTCATTCTTGCTGTTTCCATCTCCTGTAAATCCTCAAATAATCCTCTTCCTTCGAATAAGCCCCTACCTAAAAAATCATTTTTGCAAATAAGCCCCATGGGGCTTAATCAAGGGAAGCATAATTGCAAAATATTGTATTATTTTCAAGAAAGTTCCCACAGGACGATACCTACACAAGAACTGATCATTGATTTAGATGATGATAGTGATGATGAAGAAGAAATTATTATTAACTGTTAAGGTTCATTGGCAATGAAGCATTTTTGTGACCTTCAAATTTAGGTTATTGAGAAAATAATGTCATTTTTTATGTCACCATTTAAAGAAAATACCAAACTTTGGAGTAAGGCACCCCCTTGAATAAGCACCCATCCAAATATTAATTTTTGCAAATGAGCTCCCAGGGGCTTATTAGAGGATTGACTGTATACTGTTGAAAAGGATGGCAATTTCAAATTATTTATTATTCAACACCATCAAAGGTATTAGAATTAGCTTCAAAATGCACCCTTGATTGTATATAACCATCTTACAGCCAGAGTCCTAATGCTGGAGATCTCTGATGTGGAGCTTTGCTAAAACAATAAAAACTGTGTTTGATATTTTTCCTTGACATTATATCAGGTGTGGGCTGTACATTGAATGAACCCTTTAAAGTCCCTGAATTTATCCACAGGTCTCCAAAGGGACATAGCTATGTGTCTTGATCCAAGGGCATCCAGGATGAACATGCTGAAAAAATGAGGACACAAACCTTAAATTGCTGCTAGCAAAATTTGCAAATAAAGCACCCCTTCTTGGCCAAAAATGCATTGCTTATGAAACAATATTTTTGCCTTGGGGTGTCACACCCCTCACACAATGGTAACTATAGCCCTAGGCCTCCCCTGTGTTATCTTTTCAAAAATTTATTTTAATTTTATAGGCTTTGGAAATCAAACCAGATGACAAGGTATGCCTGGTATCAAGGTCAAAATGCTACTTGATGCTAGGAGATCCCCAAGCTGCATTGAAAGATGCAGAGGCAGCATTGGATGAAGACAAAGAATTCAACAAGGTATGAAGATCTGTGTTTTTTGATATAATATAATTGAAGTATTTCACAAGAGTAACTTGTAACAGAGTCTAGTTCAAGTACATTAGAAACAGTAACCTTTAAAAGAGTCTGAAAACAAACAAAAGCGGAGAAAAAACATAATTGTAAAAGGCAATATAGAATAATTTGCAAGTGGTTGTGACTGTTTTGCTCTATATGCTTTACTTCCCTTGTTTTTTCTGCAATTTCTGTATTTTTTGTAATATTCTTTGGATCTTATAATGCATAGCTATCATAACTGAATTAATTGCAACTGGAGGGACAAGGCCCACAGCAAGAATGCAGCAGTAATTAAATTAAATTTTTAATGCTGACATCTTGCCCTAGCCTGTTCTTCATCACATTGTACAATTCTTCATTAATTTATTTATGTTTTGCATCATTATAAGGCCATTGTAGATAATCTGATGGCAAGCTTGGTAGATTTGTTCTTCTCTTGACATGGCAATCTATCTAGATTTCATAACAAGTTGTAGGTAGATCACATACTATCTTGTATCATGCATAACTCTTATCATAATGCTTCTTGGCATTGATGCATCCATCTTTACAGGGCCTGTATCAAAAAGCTGAAGCCCTTTACTCAATGGGAGACTTTGAATATGCATTGATGTATTACCACAGAGGGCATAAACTGCGACCAGAACTGGATGAATTCAGACTAGGGATACAGAAAGCACAGGAAGCTATTGACAACTCCATTGGGAGTGAGTAACATTTTTTATCACTTTGCTTTGAGCAGTGGTAGACATTTAGGTTTTATTGAATAAAAAAGGATGAACTTTAATTGATAAAATCTTTAAATATTTCAGCAGACCTTGGGGAGGGTGCTCAACCAATATAGGAGGCTGGGCCTACATGCAACATCCATACTTCTTGCTTCTGGTTATCAATTCCCTGAATGTGGGCAATCACCCCAAAATGCCCCTATTTGCAATCACTTTAAATAATTTTCATAATAAAAAGAGCAGGGAACCATGGTGCACTGAAAGTAAATTAATTCCCTTTTAAATTTTATCATGATTGTTTGATGGAAAAATAGTTAAATATAAGATTATTTTTTAGATGCTGCAAAAGTAAAATTGGAAAACAAAGGTGATCTCTCATTCTTTGCAAAGCAAGATGACTTGGTAATGATAAATTAATTTAGCTTTATTTTATTGATAACAAATTTAGGCAAAAATTTTTGTGTTCCTTGTGGATTTTACGATTCCAGATAAAAGCAATAAGAAAAAAGAAAGTGATAACAAATTGTGGTTTAAAAACTATGCAAGCTAGTCCAAAAATTAGCCAGTTTGCCTCCTCCAACTTTTAAGAAAGTTATGTAATGCAATGTAATGTAAATTAATGCAATGTAATGCAATTTAATGCAATTTAATGTAACGTTATGCAGTGTAATGTAATGTAATTTAGTGTAATGTAAAGTTATGTTATGAAATGTGATGTAACTTTATGTAACATAATGTAATTTAATGTAATGTAATGTAACGTTATGCAGTATAATATAATGTAATTTAGTGTCATGTAAAGTTACATTATGAAATGTGATGTAATGTAATGTTATGTGATGTAATGTAATGTAATGTAATGTAATGTAATGCAGTGCAATGTAACAATGTAATTCAATGTGATGGAATTCATATTTAGGAAACTTTGACACTAAGGATATGTTTTTCGCATGTTTTTCTAATTTTTCTGAAGGGCAAGAAATCAAAAGGATACAGTAAACCAGCAACAAACAAACCAAAAATAGTCCCAAACAGAAATAAAGAGGCAAAGGCTCCAGCACCATCCAACAAGACAGTGAAACAGGTTAGACAATTTATGGTTTCAATTATACAAAATATAAGACTCCTTTCTGCTCTGCAAAACCGTACAATTGTCTAAAGGGGTGGATTATTAATTCTGGTTTAATTGTCATTCTAAATACTGAAAATCAACCATATAGTTTTTATTTTGATCTAAATTTTTATCTTAATTAATCATGGAATTTTCATGAATCACTTTATAGCCTTAGCCTGCTTCTATCCTAGAATTTTCTTTGTAAATTTGCGGGAGTAATTATTTATCAAAAAATACAAGGATTTTTGTTAACAATCAAGAAACTTTATTTGATTTCTCCAAACAATACTCTCTTAAAAAACACATTTTCTGAATATTCGTCTTCATTTCTGATAATTTTTTGTTGCTTTCATTAGCTTCTTGGAGAGCTTTATGCTGACAAGGAATACTTGGAGAAACTCATGGAAGATACAAGTAAGATTATTATGAGGATTAGTTCAGATGAAGAGGATCCAAAGTAATCTTAATCTGGATAGCATTCAATGCATTATAAGATGAGCACACAATATGCAAAATGAGCATTGAAAGATTGGCACAACTCTTTAAATGATCTGTAAAAATAAATTGTGATTCCAGCAGCGGTGCTAGGCTGCTCAAAGTTAGAGGCGAGATAATGATAGGGGTCAGCCACGTCTTTAACATTTTGGAAAACGCCCTTTTCAAAACAATGATACTGCTTTAGAAAATTTGAAAAAGGTAAAATCCCTTTTTGCTCGATCAATTTGCAGGACAATTTGTGAAAACTTAACTTAAAGAAAAAACTTAATAAGGGACTTCTCCTACCCAAAATTTTTAACGAATCTGCATCACAATATTTTCAGAAATTACACCCCCTCCCCCCTTCCTCATGCACCCTCCTGCCTCCTATGTGTTGCAGTTATAGAAGTTTGCTGATTATTAGATTTTAAAATCTGGAGAATTGTCTCTTTCCTGAAAAACTGCAATTAAACTTTTCAATTAAGTGAATTTAGCGAGAATTTTCTGCTAGTTTTAAACTGCACTGCTTCTAATTTGTTCAGTTGGTTGAGAAATTCATGTGAACTTTATGTTTCTGTATGTAACTTGCTTTTGTATAACCATACTTTTCCAATTTTTAGGAACTAAAAAGGGGGCATACAAATTCCAGGCATCTTTTGAATAAGATAAATACTAAACTGATATTCTTTCGTATCAAACGCAGTTCTCACCTTTGCGAAAAACTATCTTGTTTCTTTTTTTTCAGATTTTATTAAAAGTGATTCGAATAAAAAGGTGCATGAACTTGTCCAAGATGGCTTGAATTATTTGAACAAAAGAGCTGATTTTTGGAGGCAACAAAAGCCATTGTATGCAAGAAAAAAAGACAACAAGCAGCCACGACAGAAAAAGAATTATGCGACAAGAGACCAAGCTGCTGTGAAAAAGTTATCAAAATTTATGAAAAAATTGGAGGAGATAGATGCAGGTATGACATGTTTTTTAATTGAGATTGCCGTTTTTATAATGAAGGATATTGGAAGAAATGAAAGGAAAGGAGGGGGGAGTTTTGCAGAAGAGTGCTTTGATCATTATATTCACCATTATTGGCAACTTTATTTCGTTTTCTTTCAAATTTTGTATCATTTATATTTATTAAAAAAACAAGTGTAAACTCCGCTGAAGTTAGGTAGTTCACAGCTAACTTCTTATCGATACAAGGTCGGGAAGTAAAAAAAAGAATAAACGCATTAAAAAAATACTGTAAATATAACAACAATGACAATATTGTTGGACTATTTTTCCTCTTGGGAGGTGGGAAGGACCCTTGTTCCCTCCCCCCTTTTTCTGGCGTCCCTGTTTACAATTGATATATTTCTCACAAAGCTGTATATTCGATGCTCATGGTTCGCCTGGGATGTCTTTCAAGGGGTTACTGTCACCCTTCAAAGACCATATTTGGCTTCTTGCCTGGACTTCAAGCAGTAATTCAAAATTAGTTCATTGTTGATGCGTTCCCATTCACGTGAAACGCTACCTTACACATGGAAAGGGAAGCAGCGTGATCGCAAAGTGATCACATGAGAGATTCTATAAAAGATGTTAATTGGTGCATTTGGCTAAACAGAAGAATGCCCAAATGCTCCGATGTAATGAAAGCTTTTCTCAGTTACTACATTGTTGTATATTATGCATGTTCTCCTTCGCAGTGACATGCCATGCGACCTCACCCTCCCATGATCCTTTGCGAAATTTTTCTCATCGAATAATCGGAATCTTGGACGTAAGAAGTAGAAAAGGTTCCTTATTTTTCCAATGCTAATTCGCCTTTTCTTTACCTATTAAACCCTTCATTTGTGCATGTATTGCAACTATTTTTGTTTTTGTAGCATTATCAGAAGGACAAGCTGAGAAGAGTCTGAGGCTTGCAAAAGCTACTTTGAAAGAAGTGAATGAAACTAGCGCAAGTTCTGTGAATAATCGAGATGAAATCATTTCCAATCTTCACTCCTGTATTGGTAACGCCTTTTTGGATCTTGACAAGCCGCAGAAAGCATTGAAACACCATTCGGAAGATCTGTCAATCTCTGAGAAAAAGTAAGATCATTTTAAAAGGCTTTCAAAGATGCCATTCAAAAAGTTTTGGGTGCATGGGACTCGATAGTGACCTTAAGTTCGGGCCATAGCTAGACGTTGTGTTCTGGGGCTGGGATGTCTAGGACGAATTTTGCCGATAAAATGAACATACAATCCTTAATTTTCCTTTATCCCCTCTCACTCCACTGTAATTCCGGCTCTGTTAATATCCCAGGGGTAACTGCTCAATCAGGTACAGGGAAAAGCTCAACAGGAAAGCTATTCGAAATTATCAGTTCTCTGCGTCCAATTGATCAACTTTTTATCAAACTGTACTAAAATCGAATTCCCTTGCCTGGCTGTATCACAAATTGTCATCCTCGAAGCATTTAAAATGGAGACCACCTTCGCTTAAAAGAAGCGTTAATTGATCATGAATACGATAATTGATACTGTTTAATGTTTAGCAAATTCATTATCAGTTCATGAAATATTGAAGCGAGTCAACCATCGCTTATCTCTTACTGCAGCGTCTTTTTATCAGTCCTGCAAATATCCCACTTTTCAGTTCAATGCGCATAAAGACTCTTATCATTTGCCACTTGTCTGCTACATTCATTTAGTTTTGTAAGAGTTGAAAGGGGCAATGATTGATAAAAGAACCAGTTAGGTGTTTGTTGAAAAAACTGATATCACTGTGTGATGGAAAAGCCCACGCGGCATAAACAGTCCGTTGTTTGATCAGAATAGATTGATCTCTGGTTCCACGCACCTGTAGAACTAAAATCACGGCAATTGAATTAAGAAAATAATTAAAACATCATCATCATCATCATCATCATCATCATCATCATCATCATCATCATCATATTTTTCTTATATGTTTGAGTCTGGGACATTCAAGTACCCGTATAATTAACAAAACAATTCTATTTACAAAATATAAAACAGCAATTTTTTTCGAAACTCAACAATTAGTATGATACATAACTAGCTACATGTGTAAACATAATACTATAATGTTCGTTGATAATGAAATTAAGTAATTATAGCTATATATATATTTATATAGGTAAATAGGTAAATAACTAATAAGAGGATAGTTAAAGGAAATTTCTGCGAAGGGGGGACAGTAAAGGACCCGAATATTGCTAGTTCTTCAACTGATTTAGATTTAATCGACGGGTTCATCGTTTTAATAATTCTTCTCACGTGCCTCCACAATGAGTAAATTTGGGGGCATTTTACGAACAGATGGAGAGTTGCTTCGTTGGCTGTATTGCATCTGGTACATTGGGGTTATCGATATTCCATGGCGCTTTAATCTATCAGCTGTGGGTACAATTGACTGGATTATTTTCCATTGCAGGTCGTAAGATTGTCTGTCTTCGTCATTATTTATGAACATGGTCTTAAATAATTATGTCAAATTTATAGTGCCAAATCTCTTTTCCAAGAATAAGCGAAATTTTTGATTGGTGGCATTGAAGTTTTGTTCGGAAAATAGTTGCATTGCACATGTTAGTTGTTTATTTTATTTTGCACATGTTAGATGTTGGCTGTTGCTGCCTATCTCCCTTTGTTTAATCCATGTATTGTCGCTAACTACCAGTTCATTATTCCTCAACCCTTTCACTCCATAATAACTGGTGTACTCATACAACATACTCGCTTTGTCAGACTGCAAAAGAGTGGCAAAACGGATGATGCTGGGGCAAAGAACAGGTTAAATATTTGGTTGTGTGTGTCTCGACTTTAAAAACATTGCCTCTCCCCCCTCGAGAAATTATAGTTTCTTGCTGAAAGTCTTGGACGTCTATGGTCTCACCGGGGTGAAAGGGTTAAACACCTGTTCAGAGGCGTCACTCGATTACCTGTGTGAAGAGAGTGACGGCGCTTTAGCCCTATAAAGGTCACCATTTGCCCCGCTAACGTATGAAATTACTTTCAAATGTATTTTATACTCCTGGACAATGAGGTGCAGATAGGTCTGTATGATATACGGATACCGGGATACGGGATGCCTTGGCGCTTACTATTCGCCAAAAAATTAGAAAAGATTCAAGCACACACGATGGTGAAGTTGAGCAACAAATTTTAAGACTAAATGTCTGTTGATGCTGGGGCATGTTAGAATCTTACAAAGAGTTGGCCCTAGGTACAACGTAAAAGGAACTTCTCTACCTTACCGGTGTTTTGATGTAAAAATTTTGTGCATCTAATTGCCAATACAACACACCATTTTTAATGAGAAAATTTTCACATTTGCTGCTTTTTAGTAATCATGATGATGGTAAATCGCGAGCTTTGGACAATATAGGAAGGGCATACGCAAGAATTGGAAACTATGAAAAAGCAATCGAAAGGTATTGGAACTATATTAAATCATCATAATCATCATCATCATCATCATCATCATAACCAACATCATCATAATCACAGTGATCGTCATTGTCTTTATCATCATCATCATCGTCATCATCACAAATTCCAAAAAAATGCCAGTTGAAGTTGAAGTGCAAAAAAAAGAGGCAATAAATGCAATTCTCGAAATTTTTAGCTTGGAATCGGACCTGAAACCAACACTCTTAGAATTCGCTATAATTATTTTGCTGGTTTTTAGCTGGAACAAGAAGCTCCCTTTGGTTAAAACTCCACTTGAAAGTACCTGGTTGCGTCATGAAATTGGTCGCTGCCATCTTGAAATGGGCAACTATAAAGAGGCCCGTGACTACGGAGAGCAATCGCTGGAGGCTGCAGAAGAGGCCGAAGATGAAGTTTGGCAATTGAATGCCTCTGTTTTGATCGCTCAGGCGGATGGTAAGTCAGAATAATTCGATGTTCGCTATATTTTGTAGCCACGATCAGAAGAGACACATTTTGCAGTCAATTTGGTAAAATTTTATTCAGGCCGGAGGAACATACGGGGGTAGGGGACAGCCCCTAGTAATTTGCTAAATTACAAGAATTTCGACGATGATTAATCTTGGCAAATAGTAACTTGCAATCTACGCTAATGGTAACAAAGTCATCATATCATGTTTATATTCATGTTTGTTACAATAACATGAACGGAAAAATTCCAAAGGGCAAACCCAATAAGTTGTGTTGTCGTTTACTACCCCCCCCCCCCCACCCTACTGCCAAATTAAAGGCACTTGCTAACGGATACGAATAGAAGAGAAGTTAATGAAGTAAATGAAAACTGAAGAGAAAAAAGGAGAATCAGATTTGTTACACAATAGAGTGGTTCAGGGCGATATGAGAGTTGAGAATTTTGATTAAATTGAGAGGGAAGAGGGGACACACAAAAAGGCAAATTAGCTTTGCGATGTCGACCTATCGCGAACGCACTTTTCCAAAGTCAGTCGAAAGCGTTTTACCATTTTCCGCAACTTTTAGCATTTCATTTTACTAAAATATCATACGTTATTATACTTTTCTGAGAGTCCTTTAGCATGTCCTAGAAATATTCCAATGACTATTTAACATTGCTCAAATAACATTTCTAATCACAAAAATTTATTGTTACAGTGGATGTAACATGCCGCAGACTTATAGCAGCCAGGCTGATTTTAGCCATGTCTAATATCGACATCCTATCGATCAAATTGACAAATGCACCTGTTCCTAACCGGGCTAGGCCGCATCGAGGCGGAGTAATCCCTGAAAATCCTTCTCTACGAAGAAAAATACTTACTAAGCTTTATCTGACAGTGATAAATTTGGGTTTTTAATCTGTACAACCAAGCTGATTTATGTCAGTGTCATGTTATCGAGTTTTCTTTCTTATCAGAAAAGCCCCTCAGAAAAGTTATTTTTCATACCGACCCTCGTTAGAGTATGAAATTTCATAAGAATAACCAAAAGATGGACGGAAGTTAATCACCGAATGTGGATCTTCAACTGTCTTCATCTATACCGGATTATTCTATTACTTTCTCGTGCATTCTGAAGTTTGCACCCCCAAGCAGTCATTCAAGTGTCCCTTGTAAGCAGGAGTTTTGGGCGAATTTGTGGGCACTCTTGTTTTTCAAATAATCCTGTAACAGACATCTGTGATTAAAAAACGCCTCTCACATCTACTTAACGCAAAACCGTGAAACCGCCTATTTCTGGAACCTTTTTAAGCGACGCCAGATATCACCAGGACGACTACGATGTCAATGACTGGGTAACCAGATCCTTTTAGTGGTAATTATTATGGCTGAAATCATTGCCAAAAAAGCCGCAAAATATTCAGTATCAGAGGTGAAGTAAAAATCTGCGGAGCATTCGCCGAAACATGCGGGGCATACAATGCGAAGTATGCAAGTCTCTGATAGGCTGGTTTTAACATGTTACCCTAACAATTGTCGACCCTGACCCTAACTCTATCCAACCAATCAGGTTACAAGTTTTTCACACCAATCAGAATACAGGTTTATCCAACCAATCAGAATACAGGTTTATCCAACCATGCAAAATACAAGTTATGTTGGCTAGCTAACCAATCAGAATTCATATAATTAAAAGGACACTCAATTAAGGATATTTAAGCCAAATAGTGCGCAGAGGAGAAGGGCCTAACCCTAAGGCTGCCTCTCTACGATCCTCAATTTCCAAGGCTTTGTTACTGTTAGCTAGGCCGCAAATAATACGTCCAGTAGATTTGTCTGGATTGATACCAGGTTGCATTTCATGCCGAAGGTGCTCTGGGGGCTTTGGTCTGATACTGTGACAATAGGAGTTGTTTATAAAACAGCTCTAAAATTAAGACACACCGCAGCGCTTTGCTATTGCTTCTGAGCCGAAGAACTACGGGCCTAGGTGCGTGGAATGCGCATGGCTGTAGAAGCGGATGAACAAAATACAATTTTCACAAACCGGGAGATTCGCGATAAAGATAGTGTTTAGGTTACCGTCCTTCTCAGAACATCTTTTAAGCGTGATTCAGGTGCCTTAAACAAAACCATCTGCATCAAACTAGAAGGATGCAGCTTAACACATAACGTTTGAAAATTCCTCTCGCTTTTGGGCACCGTAGCTTGTTGATACAAACTTTAAAAACGTTCAGTGCGAATGGAAAAGCTGTCACTGGAGACTGAAGCGGTTTAGTGTTGCCACACTCAATAGTTAATCATTGCTAAATTGCTGCTCTAATTGGTTTATTGACCAATGCCCTCTCGTTTCCGTTGTACATTATCCAGTAATTCGTAAGCACTTCAGTGTATATAGATAGAAAATCTTATCTTATTAAACTGTAACATATGGTTAAACGGTTACCACGCCCACTCGCCGCAATTCCATCATTTTTGATTCCATTAAGTCGCATAGATCCCTTGCAATGTAGCTTATTTGCTTTTCTCTGTATTTTTCGCATGTTATGTTCACAGGGCTTTTATTT
This sequence comes from Catostylus mosaicus, assembly GCA_964019065.1. Classification (NCBI taxonomy): domain Eukaryota; kingdom Metazoa; phylum Cnidaria; class Scyphozoa; order Rhizostomeae; family Catostylidae; genus Catostylus; species Catostylus mosaicus. The sequence continues at coordinate 2,416,686 of OZ025188.1, read as the reverse complement.
GCCCTAGGCGATAACATGGAAACGTGAATGATCAAGGAAGTTGTATGTTTCTTTTGAGCCCCCCCCCCCCTAAAAAACCCGATAAATTTTGACGACCTCCCTGCAAATAATCATCTATTGATTACTTTTAATAATTTTCTCTTGCCGTCTGTTAAGAAACTTTGATTACAAGCCTACAGCCTTCATACAAAATTGCTTATAGCTAATTATAGAATATCGTCTAATATTCTCACTCTTATTTCGTAGTCAAACTGGACGACCTTGACAGAGCGCTGTCATCATTTGACAAATCAATGCATTTAGCGAAATCTTTGGAAGATGAAGCTGCCCAAAATGCAATTTCAAAAGCTGTCAGTGATCTAAAATCACAAATGGAAGCAGGTTGGTACAACAATCTACCTTCACTTGTTACACCGATGTTTTCTTTATTTACTCAATATAAAGGTTACAAACATGAATATAAAGGTTAAAACACTTCGAACCACAATAGCACACTTACAAGGACGATACCACGAGGTGCAAAATCATTACTACCCCCTGACATTTCATATAACCCTAAACGCCACTAGTTACACAAACTAAAACAGCTTCTAAATTAACTTCAAGAACGAAAATAATATTTAGGAAGAAGGGAAGGTTTTCATTCCTGACTTATTAGAATCATTTTGAGGCCTGGTTATATTCTTGTGCACTGTAAGAATTTTCACTCTTTGGTCCTCCCTCTCTCTTTAACTAGCCTCTCATTGAATCTCATGACGCGAATCACTAGTTCCAATTCACACCTCCTTGTAGGGCCACCCACTCTGTTAAGCTGCCCGTATTTTCCCTAGTCTTTGCGAATATAAGATAACCTCTCTCTAATGAGCCACACTGGCGGGCTCTTTCTAAGTGAACACTTATTCCAATACTGCACCCTTACTAAAAGGGCAACCTTTAAAAGTAAGCCTGTTCATAATCCAGGAGCAAATTCTGGCTTGGATGAAGAAGGAGCTAGCGCTGAGGAGGAGAAAAAGGAGGATACAAAAGAAACAGAGAATAACAACGAGGCAGGTGATACAGCTCCTGAACAACGTGAAACTGAAGAAATTCAAGGAAATAAATCAGATGAAGAGGAAGTAACTCAAAAGCAAACTACTGAAGATGAAGGAGCAGTAAACGAAACCGTTCAAGAAAGTAACCCTGACGGTGAAAAAAATGCTGATTCTGATAATCAATAAAAATTAACATGTACGTAGAAACCATTCATACTGATCAAGTCGTGTATGACGTCATCCTATGTATATTTCTGTAATTAAAGCAATGAAGTATGCAATTTTTTAAGTCAAGCAAATTGCAGTTTCTAACGCATTCGCTTTCTACCTTTCTACCTAATCACCAAGATCATATTTTGTTTACGCTAGTACTGTGAAACTTCATGCACTTGCATCGCTTGATGGAACTGTACAACTTCTACTACACGCTTTTTTTATAAGGAACCTACCTCAAGGCCTTGTTCCAATCTTCCTTATTCGTGGACCTCAAATCATCAAGTTGTACTACCAAAAGTTCTTTAATAGTTTCTTAATTTTCACTGCACATCAAGTGCCATAAACATAGTACAGAAACAGATAGTGAAAATCTCACTTTCAATGCTTTGACTACAATAAGCATTAAAACTTAATAGAAAGAGGGGTGAGACAGCATATGCAGAAACTACTCAATGAAGCACTTGACACACAAATAACAAATAATCTATGAGAGTATTGGCTGTAAATGAATGGAACCGGCTTTTTAGCTCTTAATGCTTGCAGTTAGAAATATTTTTCAAATCGAAAAGTTTCTCAGGTATTTCGTTTTAAGTATTTTAAGTTCTTTAAATATTTTGACCTTCCACAAGTAGGTTCCTTAAAAGTGGTTCCTGATATAAAAGCGTGTATATCGATAGAAAAATTCGAAGGTAACAGGTAATACCGAAACACAAAATCTATGTGACTCATCATCATCATCATCATCGTCATCATCATCACCATAAAAAAACTTTACATTCGAAACATCTTCATCTCACAGCAAAAACTAAAAAAGGTTACAATTCATCAAGTAATTCATACCTAATTAGTTATTACAGTTAGAAAGAGAAACATATAAACTTTGACACGACTGATGAATGAGTGTTGGTCATCATCTCTGTAAAAAATCGGAAATGATTAAGTTTATTTAATTTACACTTTAATTATACCGTAGGCGTGGGAGCTTCAATTTCCTGTCGATTAATTTTTTGTTTGAACGTTGAAAAAGAACCGGTTAGAAATGTCCAATCACTCTCTAATGAAATTTTCAGTCATTATGAAGTTTTAAGAGGTATTTTAACATTTCTTAAAATCAAGAGCTCTATGACGTAAGCGGCGACAGACGGGCCAAAATAATGCCACCCACCTTCGGAAACATGCCAAAATTTGAGACCATACTATGCAATGAAGGGAATTTGATAGCTAAATACATAAGTAACGGAGTGCGGACTTGGCATTGATTGCGGTTTCGAACCGTTGCCTTCTATCCTTTGGCCGAGTCGTAGTAAAACTTAGAAGCGCTTGCATTATAAGTTATAGTGTATACCTTCTCGCCAGGGCCTAAAATACATTAAGTATGAATTACATGAAGTACTGCCTAGGCCATTGAAATTCTCTCTCAAAAATGTTAGCGACAAAATGAACAGCGAAAAGTTATCGGTGAGTTTTGAAATTTCACCAGCTGCAAGTTAATTAATTCTTAACTTAAAAGAAAAATCGATTCTGATGTTTATGTTTAAGGGCTTAGTCCGGCGATTCTGTATTGCTTTTCAAAAAGACTGTATCGTGAAAAAGGGCGGCCTGTACGGAGAAAATATTTTCCAACTTTTCCCATTGTTACACACCAAGACGATGACGTAATTATCATTGCCGTTCTAGCTCACGGCAAATTTACAGTCATTATTTTTTAGCTTTTTGTTAACAGATATTAACAGCCGGTTTTATTAGACGGTCGCCTCAGTTCTCCTCCCAAACTGGCCTCTACTGAATTGAGCTTAAGATATCCGTAGGGGGGGGCATGAAAACCGTAAAACCGCGCAATGTGAGCCGAAAATACCTCGTCTAATTTTAATTCTAAGTCTAATTCTGTAGCCGCCACTAAATTTATTACGAAGGCTAAAACGGCAAGTCTAGAAATAAACTTGCCCATCTAGCCACTATACCAAGGTATTGTGGCAACAACAGTCCCCCAGTATTGGGATAAGTGTCAAAATTACTATCACAAACATTCAGTGTCCTTGCTTTTCTTTCCAACCGCATATTTCTTACGTTTCTGTTACCGACAGGTGTCTAGCAGAAAGAGCACACCAGCCATATCTATGTTTTTACGATCTAATAAATTTTTATTTCAGTGATTTCTTTGTCTTTGTATAGAGTTTACGAGGAAAACTCACCTTTTTTTCTGGGGGGGGGGGGGTTTCCTAGATGACTTTGAGTAATACAGGACAAAAATTGCTAACAGCAATTTTGTAATTGTTGACGTTTTTATCCTGTTAAAACTTCGCTATTATTGTTATTCATATTACCCCTCGGAAGGAGAATAATCACTTTTGGCCCTCGATGCAATCACATTCCCTATAAGACAGGTTAGCGATGTCTACCCACAAACCATAACACAAAGACCTCGTATTTCAAAACTATAATATTTAGAGATAAACGATATTGATGTAATAAATCATCTTTAGTTAACGACGTATTGTTGATAAGAGTTCCTCCACAGACAACCAAATCAGAAAGGAAAATATCCTTTCTCGGCGCCTGGGCAACTAAAAGTATTCAGACCTCATTTTACAAATTTTGCTACGAGCAATTCACAGGTTTTATGGCAGACAGGCGCTAATTAAACTACCCATAAATCAACATCATTTGGGAATTAGTTTATTATTAATGTCATGTTTATTTCAATGAGTTGACATCTCTAAAGGACGAGATAATTTGGTGTTTTCTACATCAAGTAACTGATTATGTCCAACTGCAGGAAAGAGGCCACCCATAGTCATCAAATGATTGAATGATGGACTGTGATGAAACAGGATGCCCCGTAAATGTGTTTTTGTTTCAATACATAGTCAAAGATAGCACTTCACTCCAATAGAGAACCAGCTGAGGGAATCCGAGTAGTGACGTCACAAAATCTGCTTTAAGAATTTTTACTTTTTGACCACATAATCGTAAAGAACATTAAAAGTTAATCTCACGTGTGGAATTCCAGTCGACTATTTTGAAAACTGGATAAGATAGGCGGTTTTAAAAATAAGAACACAGTTTTTGAGAAGATTGAAACTGCTACTGGGTAAAAAATTATGAGCAAAATAACAACCTTTGGTGCTTAAAAGATTCCCGAGGGCAGGATTAAAAATTCAAGCAAAATGTTCAACATGATGCTACATAATGATGGGGCATACCAACAAAGGGTGTGGTAAAAAAACAGCCATCATTTACCCTTTCATTCACGGAGGGACCTTTAGCAATCATTTGCTATTTCTTAAAAGAGGGGGGGGATCTAATCCCTTCAATATCTTGGCACACCTGGTTTTATAAACATTCGTAAAGATTTTTGCTCCAAGATCATCAGTTCTTGTACCCCCTTGCAATCTGAGCAGACGGTTTTAATGTTACTTTACAGCTGTATAATCACCGGGGGTTGAAGGATGAAAAAACACAGGGTGCTCACAGCCCAATCTGGAGCATAATAAAAATAATCAAAGCCCAAAAAGGAAAAGAATTCACCTAGGAAAAATTCTGGTAGTTCCTTCAAAATCCTTCAAAATGATTATACATTGAAGAAACAAGATTTTGGTGGGGTTTGTTTCGTGGTAATCATAATGGCAATGTGCGCCTCCACAAGCGACGTGCCTTGGCTGCGTTTTGTCAATGCACAATCATATTCACTTTGGCAAACATTTTATCTGAAAATTCATTGGGATTTCAATGCAAAACATGAGTCCATAATGTTTTCAATGTTTGGTTATGCGAAAGCTGGCGACAGGTGGTCCTAATATGTGATTTAAATTGCAATGAATGCAATATAAATTCGATGCAGAATCGTTTGGCATTAGAAATCTAATTAGCAGCAATTCAATATTACCTTAGATACTATAAATCATATCTGCACTACCTGTCTTTCCAACGACACTCTTTTTTTGTTTGGAGTATTATTGTTAAAGTCTGGTGTAGATTATGCCAGGTTTTAATACGCTCAAGAACGTTACAAGATAACACAAAAAATTTAAATTAAATTAACTCAACCAGAGAATTTAAAACATGTTAAATTGGTCCTAATACATTATGGGGTGTGAGAGGCCTAAAAGGCAAGGAGGAAGCCTGTATGAAGGGTAATCAAGACGAAGAAGGGACAGGAATGGTGCTTCATAGGCTGCAAGCCCCTCCCTGGCGTCCAAAAACACAAATTTGAATCGTCTCTATTGGGTTTTTGCAGACAGGGGTCATAAATTTTTGACAATAGTTCATAATCAATCTTTATTGCCTTGAAAATGCTAAAAAGTATCTTACAAGCATTTAGGTTTGAACGGCGATCAGTCTAATAGGGCCAGATCCTCGTGACCCTCGTTGATGCCGACTCTGAACATGGGGTACAGCAGAAGCAGTTTCAAGGGTGTAATCGCCGACGGTTCGTAACGTTTCTGCAAAGAGAAGCCCTTTCGAAGGCCTCTGTTTCTTTGAATAGAAAGAAAAACCAGATGATTCAGGTTTAAGGATGTCTTTGTCTTAAATCAATCTAACCCTTTCAGAGCAGCATTAAATTGCATTAGGCAAACCAGTAATTACAGCAGGGGGGATTCGATGCCACGCAGCGCAAATGCATAAAATACCACCTTTTAACTTAGTTAGTTCACTGGTCCTGGCCATAGAGAATCGAATGTTTAATTCGCCATAGAATGCAGACTGATGCCCCCAAGCATCGCACTTAATACCATTAATACCTGAGATACAAATGTCATTCATGTTTCAGATGCCTGATTGCTATCATACAGTGTAAAATTGAAACTCAAGTGGCGATGGGTTAACCTTTTTAATTCCAAGAATGACTTGTGGCTGTACAAGGCTCTATTGATGTTGCTTCTCTATATAAAAATGCTAATTCCATTACAGGTGACCTGACCCCTTGACTGAGAGAGTTTTTGTTTTTAATGAATCACAGTTCCATGTCATTACGTTTATTTTGCATTACGTACTTATTTTAAATCACTTAAAAATGTTTGTATCGACTAGACACACTGCTTGCGCAGGACACATGACTGTTGATTCGGAATTTTTTTAATTACTGACACGACTTGCCTAGTTCTTACTAATGTAAGATCATAGTAAATGTGTCGCGGTGTAAATATTGGTTGTTTTGGCATTAGGAAGAAGGCTTAGGTGCTCTGTGCCTAGAGTTACACAGTCAGGATAATTTGTTTCATTACAAATATGAGACAAAACTGAAAGTAATTCCGTATGTTAAATTGGTGACCACTATAGGACATTGAACCCTTGTAACCATTCAATTGTTACAATTTTTACAGCGGATTAAAAGTGAGCCAACAAGGCTGTTTCTTGGTCAGTGAGATTGATTGGTTGATGGAATGCTTGCTTGAATGATTGATAAAATGATTGATTGATTGAATGCTTGATTGATTGATTGATTGATTGATTGATTGATTGATTGAATGATTGATTGAATGATTGATTTTATTTAATTTATTTAATGATGATTGCCCTTTTCAAGGGGCTATCAGCTTAAAAACAAAATTAGAATAAAATAATTTATAAATATACAGAAACTAAAATACTATTTAATACAATAATAATAAAAACGTTATTAAATTTAGTTTGTAAGCAATATAACTTACAATAAATGTAAGTTTCATCAATTTCTATGGCCTGCTTATGATTATACTCGATGGTGAGGCCTTTCCCTAAATTGGCACATCTATAAAAGGAAACTTTTCCGTCCATTGATCCTGTTAGATAAATTGGTGTGCAAAGAAATATGGCGTCAGAGTGAGGTCAATTTTGCAATTTAGCATCTGAAAATTCCTTGAAATAATTTAGTACAAGGCCTTTAAGATAAAAACTGAACTTTTTTGGTTTGGATAAGTGGGATTGGTTTTTAAGTATTTCTGGCTCAATTGGCTTTTCATTCCAACATCCGGAAATTTGGCATTTAATTTTGGAAAAAACCACTGCTTATAATTATTTACGTCACATGTCTTCGTTTTTCCAATGACTGGTTTTAAGGGACATGTTTCCAAAAAGGATTTCACGAGCAGAAGGAGGACGTTTAAGAAGTGAGTAACGGTTAGGGGAATACAGGTTTCCGCCTATTTCGCGTAATAGCTAAACTTTTCGTAATAAAAAGGGGATATCAGAACAAGTATGATAGGCCGTTACAAAGAAACTACCCCTCTCTAAATCGCATTAAAAAAGAAGTGAAACAGCTTCTGAGAAGCGGAGATGGGTAGTAACAACCAAGCACGACCCCCTGGGAAGAGCAGCTTTGTTACTTTTGGTTTAACTTACTTTCATAGCTGATTGGGCATCGTGCCTGAATATCTAGTCATACATTTATACTTATACATATTACATTGGGGGAGGGGTAGAGATAAAATTGTTCATTTTTCGTTACACACATGTTGAACGATTCGAAAGACGACTTCAGTCAACCACAAAACTGCTGATATCCTGGAGAATTTTTGGAGCTTTGGGTCATTGTTCATAGCTCTGGATTTCTTATCCAGGTTACGATTTCCAGAACACTAGATGAACACAGTGGGAGCTGGCAACTGATAAAGTGATATCTCATAGATAATGATATAGATAATGATTTCAGAGATAATGATTATAAGTTATATCTATCTGACTACACAAATCAGAGCTTTAAACAGAAACATCCCAAAGCTTCCCAATGAAAATGCGACCTTGCTAACGCAGTTTTTGATCCGTAACAAGTTATGCATTTTTGTTAGCTTTACAGTCATTACACGACGCTCTCGTGTTCTGAGGAGTCCTTTCCTAACAAGCAATCCTTCTGCATGCTTTTACGTGCAATATCTAAGTTATATTTCTTGAAGGGGGGTGAAGGGGGGCGAAGGGGGGGGGCAAGTTGACACTGTGGCGCAAGCGTTCTTGATTGACTTAGACCAACTGATATCAACATCTGCCATATTTCGCCAGTTTCCTGTCCTCCCCCCTATCATACTTTAAAATACAGTTTACAACAATGCTGATTGCAAATGCTGTCTTTAGGACTTCCTCTGTTTCTTTGTCTGGTTAACTCCAACACTATTTACACGGATAGTTAGGAGAGACGAACAGACGAGCATAGGTTTGTTGAAACATTAATTCGAGTCAGACAATATTGCACTGTCTCTCACACATATTGATATGAGATCAAGCCTGAGGTAATGATTATTAGTCATGATGAAGAACTCGAACCAACATGCTTTGCGTGCTGAAGAAATCAGGCCTTACTTTAACGGAAAAGAGTTAAGTACAGGGGCGTATTTTACGGGGGGGGAGGTGGTAATTTTCTACATAATTATATGCTGAATAAGATATAGGAGATTTGTTGAGATATACTTGCTTGCTTGTAAAAAAGATGCAAGGTGACTCACCTGGGCTAAAAACGCTAGTTCGATGGGCTCTTCCCTTGTATGCCTTAGTACGCTTTTGAGGTACGCAAGCGTTCGTACTTCGGAAATACAATCTACGAGATTTCCCCAGGTCTTACGGGAGTTACGTGAACAGGCTTAATTTGATACCATTCACATTCCAGCACAATGAATTGGGAAACGGTTTTCGATACAGTCCGCAAACAATATTTCCAACTTTCGCAAGTGCCGACAAATTTTTCCTTTTTTCTACTTGGCTTCCGACGTGGTGTCATTAGGAATTTTCAGGGGTAGCTGCTCCCCATGACACCCCATAACGCCATCCCTGCCCTTTAGTAGTGAGTTACATTGCCAATATCGCTAATTTGTGATAATTTCTCTACTCTAACTTTTCCGTCTTTGGCGTTGAAAATACACAATATTTAGGACATGATGTGGAAAATTTTCCCTGAAAAGAAACAATTTATTGCCAGAGAGAAGGACGGTCACTGTACGTCACTGGTTAATGATAACGGTTATCTATTTTTGCTCTGCTTTTTGCCAGAGTTCGGAAAACATTACGGTCACACGGGCATTAGCTGGAGGAAGGTCCACGAAAGACAATAGAAACACCTATGCTACACCCAAGCCATGCCTATTTTCTACTGTCTTGCGAGGGAGGTTTGCCTTACGGTATGTTTTTGTCTGGAGGAAGGTTAACAACTTTTCTGGACTTTGCTTTTTGCTGATTCGATAGCCCGTCCGACCTGGCGTGGCCACTGATGATAAAAAGTGTAAGCATGCTTGTCCAGGAATGTTCTGGAGGGACCCTTTTCTCTGAGATAGTAAGTATAAAAAAGATCCCCTTTTCTCTGATATGTTTGTACTGAGCATTCCTTTTCTCTGAGAAATAACCATTGATCTGGTTACTGCTTTAGCATTTCAAAGCACCCCTTTTCCTAGATTTCCTGATATATTGAAAAATACCCCTTTTTTCTGGTTTCTCTGTCCTTGGATTTTGCAGAAACTTTACCCCTTTTTCAGAGATTTCCCGGACAAGCATGTTTACACTTTTACCTGGTAGTGGCCACGCCAGGCCGTCCGAGAAGTAAATCTTTGTCTTTCAGCAATCTTTCCTTAGGCCGTTTTTACTTCCAATGATGATGTACTGACACGCAACTGGGAACATATGCTAACTGCTGGCTTACACTTTTAAAGGGGCCTTGGGGGTTACAGCGCCGTATTACATTTCCAAATGAGTTTGCCGGGGTCTTGTAGCCCAAATGTGTAGGTCTCGAATACATTGAATTTATACATTTTTGTCAGAGCATTGATTTGTGTGGTATTTGTTTTTGTTATTTGGTATCAGCTAATAATGATAATAATGATCAATTTGAGAGGGTTTATCAAGGCTCCCCTGCCCTCACAAAAAATCTGAATTCTTTTAATTTGCAAATGTTTTTGCGCTGACTACAAGGTTTACCCCCGTTGCCCCGGGTTCAGCAGACATCCTTGGGGCTAGCTAATGAGAGGAAAATAATAATAGGTCCATGGGTGCCGATTCTACAAAATGACATTGCGCATCATATTAGAATTCTACAGGCACTTTAGCCCTGGTTCATAATTTTAAGGGGATTCCCAAAGGGAGTAGTGGGGCAATCCCCTCCTGTGCAGCAGGTGCCCCCGGTTGTCATCCCCCTGCTCAGGACTAAAATAGCCTGTCACATGAGCTAGTTGCCAACCAGTATTTGGCAGGGGGGGGGTTATTTTCCTCCACTTTTCTGAAAATATGGTAATGAAGCTTTGTCAAAAACTTGGGTAGAGCTAGGCCCATATCACGTTTCGTTTCTCAGTCACAAACTGTCTTTCAAGTGGATCTTTCTAATCTTTTTAGTAGCATTGTTTTCAAAAAGGGGCTTTCCTAAAATCTGAAGGGCATTGCCAGAACCTTATCGTCACCTTATTTTCCCACTTTCCGGAGGCTGGTGCCGCCGCTGGTTCCAATCAAAGAGTAATTTTTCGATCTGACATCCAGATTCTTTAGCTCCACGTCTCATTTCTTTCAGAACCCTCATACCGTTAATCCTGTTTACACCCTTAACTCCAAAGCAACAGGCACCCACAATCAGCAAATTATCAACCTTTTTTAAGCTTCATCTTCCCATCCCTTAAGACTGATCGCTGTGCCGTGAAATGGAGGAGATAAGCAAATCTCGGTTTTAAAGAAATTAAGGATCTCCTGTTGCTCATGTGCGAAACTCGATTTTGGTTTTCTGAGATAAAGCACTTCGATCAGAAAGCTAAATCACAGTGGGAAGCAACTGATAAGACATGCTTAAAATCACAGCTCCTCCCCTTTCACTAGTAATAGCACACACGGCGGATAATGGAGCTTTTGTTGTGTGCACAACATAATAAGCTGGACTTCCTTTCAATAGGTTGAGGTGCAATATCTCGAATTCTAAATGCACTGTGGAGAGAGAATTTCTGTGCTTGGAAAGAGTGATGATGGAAAGGCCATAGCAGACAGTCTGTTTTTACTGAAAACAAATGTTGATGATGATGATGATGATGATGATGATGATGATGATGATGATGATGATGATGATGATGATGATGATGATGATGATGATGATGATGATGATGATGATGATGATAATGATGATGATCACGACGATGATGATGGTGATGATTATGATAATGATGATGATGATGATGATGATGATGATGATGATGATGACGATGATGATGATGTTGATGTTGATTATGCTGATGGTGATGATGATTATGATGATGATGATTATGGTGATGACGATGATGATGATTATGATGATAATGGTGTTGTTTATGATGATGTTAATGATTTATAATTGTCATTATAATGATGATCAATGAATGATCATAATCATGAATTATAACAATTATCATCACATAAGCATAACCATCATTACCGTCACTTAGTCCTGCCAATCACGACCATTATTTTTATCATTTCACATAATCAGCATCATCACTATCTCCCTCACGTCCCATTCAAATCCAAGGACAAAAATTTGATATTTCTATTCTTAAAAGATTTTAGCAGTAAATATCTATTGAAAACAATAATGTGCCCTCAGTTGAATGTTAAGCCTTTATCGCATTCAACATCGTGTCTGAATGCAGAAAGAATCTTCGTGTGTAAAAGAATTTTCCAGGGAATAAAGGAATCTAATCGATCCTGAACTGACCAAGACAGATTTAATGAATTTAATTATAGAAGTCTGATGGAATTCCTTATCAAGTCCTTGCAGCATCTACGAGCTTAATTTGCTAAATATGGGCGTTAAGTGTTTTGATCACTGATGACAAGATTATATTCTCAACATTTGAGGCACGTTTAGCCGCCAGCCCTCGGCCCCTTGCGCAACCATGGTAGCAGAGCGTGCGGCTGTGGATTTATGGTTGGATAATGGCCACGCTTGGTTTTAGATCCGAAAGGAAAATAGCAGATAATAGATGGGAGGCGGAGACGAATGGCTTCAAATGCGAGAAGACAGGTTATTAGTTGAATTCTATAAGCAAATCGTATATGTGTAGCAGAGCCCGCGGGTTGAGGCAGTGCTCTTGTGACCTTGCACTAATCGGAATTACGCCTCCATTGTCTAATAAAGGATTTTGAGCAAAGGCCTGACGGGGAAACAAAAACCTGCTTTTCTTTGATAATCATCTTTTCAGTTAAGAAATGAATGTTGAATTAGACGATGACAAACGCTATTACTGAATCAACATTTGTGGTCACACGCTATGTGATCAAGCACAGTGCCCTTGTAATAGCCTGTCAATCACTCACGTCCGGTCCTCGCTGATTGGTCAGTGGTGTCTAATTTGCATATGAATCACGTGCAAACGAACCCATGCAGCTGGTTGATGGTTGTGAACAATTAGAAACGAGGTACATGCAGAGAATATGCCAAAGCTGTAAGGGAAATTCGTGCTTAGACCGTGCACGATCTAGCCGATCGAATTGTCATTCTATAGCATGACATTACTAACCACGATCGAAACAGGGGACAGTTTCCTTAAGCCCGAAGACTGCGCCAAGGTAGGCATAAATATTCAATTATTGAACATAATTCTGTATCGGGTAAAATAATTACCATTTTAATTATTTCACACTTTATTATCTTACACCCCTCTTTAATTATGCCCACCCCCTGATCGCAGGAGTATCAGCCATCACCGTTAGCTTTGCTGGCCGCAGCTTGTAGCAGAATTGAACAGACATTGCATGAAGCAGAGCCCTGTAAAACTGTCAGTACTTTACCTTCGAACAAGGGCAAAGACCGATTGTATACGTCAAAGGAAAAAGAAACTTCAATTGTCAAGGATAAAACATTCGTACGTGGGAACATGTCACCTGAACTTCAACGAAATTTGTGTAAGGATGTGGCTCAAGAGGTTGAAGGGGAACTGCCTTCATGTAAACATGCATCTCAAAATTTTAACTATTTTAACCAAATCTGTGAGCAACAGCGTCGATACGCCAGATGCCAAGAAGCCCAAGGTTATCAAAATGCAAATCGACATAACAGTTTAGCAAATTCATATTCACCGTATTCACTGCAAATGCAAACGAACTATATAAACGCTACACCGCAAACTTCCCCTCAACAACATATCTTTGCCAACGACAACATTCAGAGGCAAATGTCTATGCCTCAAAGACTAAATATTAAGCAAGAACAAGGAGATGCAATGTCTTTAAAACCCGCTTGTATGTATGGATCAACAGCTAATAATCATTCTCCGCCTCAAGATTTGTTACCACAGTTTTATCAGCAAACGATAAATTCAAATCAAGTGAACTACTCACCAACCGTGTATCAAAACTTTCCAACACTTCGCCCTAAGAACGAAGTCAAACCACTCTCGCATTTGCCTGTGCAAAATCGATTGAACTGCTTCTCAAATACTCTTCAAATTCCTTCTCAAACTCGGGATGGATATCAGCAAATGGGCGGACATTTTCAAGAGGCACTTCCTACCCAAGAACAACAGGTTAATTTTAAATGGCTTCGGACTGCTCCGCCTACTGTCCTTGAAAACACAGCAATGGCTTCACAAACTGTCGCCGTTAATCCGCCAATGAATTCGAACTTATGCGATAACTTATGTGATAATTGCTCGCAGAATCCTCATGTAAACAACCAATTACTTGATCCACAGATCCAAACTCAATTTCTACAAAATAATTTCGTCGATAACGAGTTGTGTTCGAACGCTGTAAACACTATGAGTATGATCGTCGGCGTGGCTGATCATAATTTCGCTCCGCCTTTTCGGGAAGGCAGAAGGCCGCGAAGAATTGCTTGCACGTGCCCTAATTGTAGAGATGGTGATAACAAATCTGTAACTACTAAGGATGGAAAAACAAGAAAATTACACATCTGTCATGTTCCTGGATGCGGTAAAATATACGGGAAGACATCTCACCTTCGTGCACATTTGAGATGGCATAGCGGGGAAAGGCCGTTCGTATGCAATTGGATATTTTGTAATAAAAGGTTTACAAGATCAGACGAGCTGCAAAGGCATCGAAGAACTCACACAGGAGAGAAAAGATTTCAGTGTAATTCGTGTGGAAAACGTTTCATGCGAAGCGATCATTTGTCTAAACATATGAGAACTCATCAAAGTCAAAATGCGAAGGAAAAATCTGAGGAGAGAGAGGCAACTTCAGATATCAGCGATCAAAACAATTCTATGACATCTTTTTCTGATTTAGAAAACAGTGATGCTTTAAATAACTCAGAATCTAAAAATATCGACTCGTTTGAGGAAAAAATCGATACTGAAGTTGTGAGAAATCCCTTCGAATGAATAATAGTTTTAACTCAGAAATCATCGTTATTCCAAATGAAATATATATATATTTTAACGGGTTAATTTTTATAGAAAATAGTGTAGATTTTTACTCTCATTTTGTGAATATTTTAAGAATTGTAAATCGACGTTTTTAGGACGCATGGTAGAAATTGAATATTTGCTTCTGTTTGCGTTATATTATATTGTCAAAGCTGTCATTTGATGAAACCGTCTTAAACCAAACGCAAATATTTGCCGAATTATCGTGAAAGCATCCTGCAATTTCGTATTGTTTTCATCGCAGATTTAATTATGATTTTCAAGACATGCTTCCCCGTGTTACGTTTGAGATCTTTATTTCTTAACAGTGACTATTATTTTTGAAAATAATTGATCTACCCAGGATATAACAGAAGAATCGAGCAGGTTAAATTGTCAGTTATTTGCGTATTCCCAGGCAAATGTATTTTTAAACACCATTGTTTTTATCTTTGCTTGATTTTATCGTAAGAAATACTGTTATTCACATCGAAAACACAAACGGTGTTTTCAATAGCACTGTCTCGCAATGGAATAGGGAATTATGCATTCCTAATTTCGTTGTAAAAATCTCACAATCGTTTTCCCTATTTTTACACAAACCGATCAATCGTTGCCTTTGATTATAAACGCACTGAAAACACAATTTTACAAGCAATCAGCCCATATCTGGTCTTCCATACTTTTTGGATTTTTCCTTTGATCGAAAAGGATAACAACCTTGTTTTCTCAAAGA
The DNA here is from genome assembly GCA_964019065.1 of Catostylus mosaicus. Taxonomy (NCBI): domain Eukaryota; kingdom Metazoa; phylum Cnidaria; class Scyphozoa; order Rhizostomeae; family Catostylidae; genus Catostylus; species Catostylus mosaicus. The sequence continues at coordinate 2,401,426 of OZ025188.1, read as the reverse complement.
ACAAGGCATTCAACGATTTTTTAAATTTTTTTTCGTCTTATTTTGCCTTCACTTTCTTGTAAAGAATAAGTTAAGCTCAAGTGAGCTTGATTCAGTTGTCCATACTTTCAAATTATTATTTTGATGTTTGAAATTTCAGAACACAAATTCTTTTGAAATATTATTTCTAGACAAACCAAAGCACGCAGCTTAATAGAAAATGAGAGTTCTTCCCTCTCAAGTTGCTGTTTTTTTTAAAGTGATCTTTCAAAATGACGTGAAAGTGTTTATGCCAAGTTCTGATACTGTTTAAGTAACTATATTATAAACCATTCTCACCATATTTGACAACATTTTCACTGACAATACCTTGAATGAATTCGATGCAGAAGGTGTAAGATAAGGCACGAAATAACCCTAAAGTTATCGACCTAATTTTCCACTACTAACTGATTTTGTCAAGGAAATTTAATTTGAAGGTACAGCCTTTGAGATTTGAACGTGAACTGTATTTATCAAAACATGCTTTATTAAAATCGTTTTCACAAATATTGATGTTTTTGTGTGATTCTTTCTTATTTTTTTACCTAGGTAGTGAAGTTGTTTTCTTTTGGCCTTTGTGCTACTCTTAAGAATTTTATAAGAACACGTGTCTCAAAATTGATCAGAAACAAATTATGAACCAACTAAATACAAGCTGACAAAGACCCATTGGCTTTTCAATGACATATTGAAAATGTTGAAGTACAACTGCTTTAAAATGATACTATTTAAGCTCTAAATCTGTACGAACATTGTCATTAATTCGATTTTAGTTTAGGTTAGCTCAGTTTAGTTTAGCTTAGTTTTTAGTTTAGTTTAGTTTAGTTTAGTTTAGTTCAGTTTAGTTCAGTTTAGTTCAGTTTAGTTCAGTTTAGTTTAGTTTAGTTCAATAAGGTAGCAGCCATAACTCACATGAGGTGATGCTTAAACGTTGATGATTATGTTTCTCTTGACTACGTATGTTTATAATATTCTGCTGTTTATAAATACAGGGACTGTTTTATTAAAATCCAACCTTTATATTTTCTGACTGCCTACACCCTTTTTGTTAAACTTAGGGATACTTCATATATAAAAAACTTATGAGTAGCCAGCCTAACTTTCAATTTTTACTGGTTCCTGTTAACATAAAAATGTGGTTTCAATGTTCTGCAATGTTGTACTGTAATTTTTTAAGACTGGCAACCAATTTATAGGCTACCAGAGCAAGGTTGACTCAAACAATTATCAAATTCTTTAATTAATTCTAACAGAAACAAAGCAATATTGCTTTTTAGTTAGAAAAAATTTCCTTGTGATTTTTCCATCATGATTTGCACTTATAACTTTCCACTAACTAAATATTTTCGTAAATTAGTTGTATTTATTAAGAGAAATAATTATAATTAAACTACGAAAAAATAAACTATTGATAAAATTAGGTTCTACACAACTTGCTTCAAAGCTTTTACATGAAATTTTTACTTTAGTTTAACTTGCGCATTCGTCTTATTTATTACAGTTCTTGCGGCATCGAAGTCTGGTAGAAGAGGCATGAGTTCTCTCCTTGCAGCAAAAATTTTAGCAATTTTAAAGGCTGCAGTTGAGACTTTTAACACGTTTTGGTGTAGTTCTAGAGCGTAGTTACTTAATTAACAAAGTGTATTTTTCATGTGCTGCAGACAACCAGTAAATCTCAAGACCTCAAATGTACCCAGTTAAGTTTAAGATAGTTCGCGTAATTTTTCTTGAGAGATGTGTCGCCAGGATTAGGGACTTTTATAATCTTCTTCGGTTTTCAAGGTTAGGCAAATATGTAATGTTCATACATAGAACTAAAGGTCTTTTTTGACGTGCTGTTTGTTCAACATGCCTTCTTTATCTTTTAAGTTACGTTTAGTTTCTTATAAGTGTACTATTGAGCTCATACTTAAAGACGCCTGTTGTATTGTAGGGTAAGGGAGGGGGTGCAAAACCGAAACAGCTTATGCCAAAAAATAGCAAAATCAAGGAATTGCGTTGTTTCTGAAAGACTGCAATGTTTTGATTCTTGGAGAAAATGCTGTTTATATGAGGGTTCGCACTTGCTTTGATTTATTCGCAAGATGAAGCTACATTTGTTCTGTACAATCACTTTCAGTCACCATATCATATCATATTAGAGCCTCAGCACTAACTCATATACGGTATTGCGACTAAATTATTTTTCAACTGAACCAAACTAAAACTAACATAATAGAAAATTAATCAAATAACTTAGCTTATTGGTAGATAACCAATTGATTAAAAAGGAAAAGCTTGCTATGCTCAGAAATAATTTGCTTTGCTCAGGGAATATCTGCCGACAAATTATTCTTCGTTTGTAGGGGAAAAAGGCGATGATAGGCATTCCGATTTGACACTCTTAATTTTCAAGGCCCCCTCAAACCAATTTTAAAAGCATACAGGCGTCATTTTCAAATCAAGGATTTCAAACCATTTTGCAGGATGAAAAAGCAAAATTCCTCGTGGTATAAATGAATGTAAATTGGCGATAACGTGTACGAAATTCAGTTTATTTAAACACTTAAAAGAATTGCCATTTAGCACCTTTATATACAGGTGTTTCATTCGGTGCTAAGTTATCACGCAATTAGCACATACATTTATTGATGGCGTTATGTCCACTTACTCCTTTGCAAAAGCGTTAATGTTATTTCCCATGATGTCTGATGAATCATTTTCCTATTCCCTGCAAATGGTGACGCAGGAAACGGGAAAGATTGGAGAGATTCTAGTCACGCCGAACTTTCTCGAATCATTTACGAGTTTCTATGCCCAGATTTATTTATAAGAAACTTTTGGGTAACTCAATAACTCAAACGCAAGATTTCAGTATTTAAACTTTCTTAAAACTTTCTTAACACCAGTCAACTATCTCTACCCCTGCTCCCTTCAGCAATTTAAAAGTACTCGATAATTCTTTGAAGAATTGAATTTTCTAAAAAAATTGAGCCTCGCATATTTCACCATTGAGGAATGGATGGTTTTTCTTACAGCAGCTTTTTAGAAGGGATAGAACAGAGTAGTTTCGAAAAGAGAGTAGTTTAGGGATAGAACATCTAAGTTGCATACACTCTTTTTTTTTTTAATAAGAATACTCAATTTTTTGCTGAGCCTCAATATTCTTAATTTTTTGCTATTTTTAGCCTCGGAATATTCTTAAATCATTCTTAGCACTGCAGAAAATACGGATACGGCAACAAATTGTTATAATTATCATCAATGCCAAAACGCACACTTTTTAAAAACATGAACAAGTAATCAAAATAAAATCTTAAAATAGACTTACAGAATATCAAAGAAAAAGGAGTTAAGAAGTACAAGTAATTAAATGTCATAAAAAATCAGAAGTAAAAAAAACACCCGCTAAAAATAATTGTTTCACAAGATTTTGAGCCTGACAATATTCTTAAAATATTCTTAAATTTCACCAAATTTGAGCCTCATTATTCTTATAAAATTTATTCTTATAAAAAAAAGAGTGTACATTATCAAGTTGGAGAAACTCAGTAGTAAACTTTAAAATATCTTTAAGGAGCCGATTTCTTCTTTCACATATAGTATTTTTTTATAAGAAAAAGCCGTGTAAACCAAGACACGAAAGCTGACTTTAGTTTGTTGAGGCTCATCTGGGCTTGGCTAGACTGGATTGGACTTGCCTGGGCTCTTCAATCAAAAATGGCAGAAATAATGGCATAAATTCTTCCTCATAGACAAAATATTGGAAAGCCTTCAGAAAATTAAATGCCATTCTGAGCTGCAGTATATTCATGCATACCAAATGCTTGTGCTCTCTTTGAAAACGAATCCTTATAATATCAGATAATTGCAGTTTGGCATAGCTTATCGCACGCTGTAGCTTGGCGTGTAATATCATATATTGTGAAGGAAAAATGCTAAAATTGCCACCACTTGAAGAAAAAAACTGGTGCAAAAATGCTCGACTTGCTCAATTGAAAAGATTTATTATTTCCTCTCTTCTCCTTTTGATTTCAAAACTATCTATGAGGTTTAACATAAGCATCAGGCTTAGAAAGTCTCATTCTGCATCCGGTCTTTTATAACATTGATTGCCTCAGCTATGGGCAGAAGATATATGATGTGTTCTAGATTTGGTGATATAGCCCCAGCGTTGCCAACTTTTCAGGGGTAATATTTCACAGACTCGTTCAATTTTACACCATGCATTGGAGGTCACATTTCATTGCATTCCTCAGTAAATCAAAAACAATATGACGTTCCATTTTAGATTATTGTTTTCGACCAAGACTCCCCAGGCCCAAAATTTGGATTTACCTAGTTTGTTGCAAGAGTGCAGAACTGTGAGTTCCATTGTTGCCTTCTATCTCTGATGCGAGCGATTGAAAGCTTCATGTTTCCTAGCTTCAAGTAAACAGAAAAAGTAAACAGAAAAAGGGGCCAGAATTAATTTAGAGTTAATGAATAATTACTATACTAGCCAACAGTTGTTACCGTCTCTCACAGTTTTCAAATTTCTCGTCCCTCATTTTGAACCCCCTGAAAGCAAATATGTTTCTCAAGTGAACATTTTTTTTTGACTAGTCGATAGGGCAATCCCCTTTCTGCCCCCTTTGACTGTGCACCCTGAATAAATCTCAGTATGTTAGTTCATGATTCAAAAATAAACTTTAATAGCATCCAATAAGTTTGTACCCAACACCCTCTCCTTATTCAACAGCTTGAGTTTGGAACTTTATTTTATATACCATTAAGTATAAAATTGCAAAAATATCTTTTACAAAGGTAGTTTGTGCCTGGCAAGCCTGTGTTAACATCATTTTGTTATTACCAGCAGTGGGAAAAAATATCATGAGAAACTAAGGGAAGAAAGACAAAACAAAAAATTTCAGTTTGATATAAATGCAAATGTTTCTTGATTAAAAACGCTGGTAGGTCCTTTCAGGATGTGTCCATTCTTTGACCTTTTGGTAGAAAATGTAACAAGTCTTTTTATGGTGAATATTAATAATAATTTTTTGTGAAACGTGCATATAATTGGCTCAAAATTGAGAATACAATTAAACACCTCACCGTTATAATGCAATATATAACTGACATGTCTCTTAAAAATATAAAAAGGAAATAAGGAAAAAATCGTTTAGAAGTCAATTATATTTAGATTGGTCCATTTTTGATTGATAATAATCATTGATGATGATTTGCAATTTATCCACCTTATGAGAAATAAGAGTGTGCTATTGATATATGCCTTAGCCAAATTTCTGCAAGAAGCAAACGCCTTGATGCCCCCAGACATTACTGTTGCTGATATTATTTTCTTGTCAGCTGGTGCTGGTCTTAGCTTTGCAGGGCTTCCGACAATGGGGGAGGCAGGGGGCATGGCCTCCCCATTTTCCAGACCCGACAGGTATATCATCTATCAACTATCAAAGTTTGGCCCCGTTTAAAGTCTCGTCGGGGCCCCTGTCTTTTAGTTATAATTTTGCTTGTGTTGTGTTTCTGCTATTGTAGTGCTATCATACTTTCTATGAAGGTAGTGAACTTTTCATTACATAATAGTTATAGTGAAAATAATAAAAAAAAATTATAATAATAATGATGATAATACCAAGGTTTAAAACGGGAAGGGAATATGGCAAGTCAAGAAATAGTCATTATCCCAATCATCATAGGAACATTAGGCACAGTAACCAAAAACGGTGAATTTCAGCATATTACAGAAAGCTTGTTTACCTGGGATCAGCAAAAAGTCATAAGAAAGGTTCTGGATGCCTAATGTCGTGGGGTATGGCTTAATAAACAGTAGATTCATCCAACAATAACCAGCAATATGGTGTGATAACCTCAATCAATAAAAATATTAATAATATCAATAAATTTCTTATACAGGGTTGAATTTTCAGCAACAGTGCTGTTATCAATAAGGTACTAATCTGATGCCCTTGTACTCAGCAAAGTGCATACACGTTATCAAAATTTAACACCTATTCAACGTTGGTTATCACGAAGATGATAGAATTCATTGAATGAAATGCAGGTTGCTTCAAATTTGAATATAGTAGAGGCGAGATATCTTTTTCCACAGCCTCATGATTAGCACCTGCTTTCACTGAATAAAATAAATGAATAAGCGTATATGTTGCTTGGTAATCAGAGAGGAGAAACAAACACATTGCCTGATAAATTAATAATGATAAATAAGTAATGAGAAGAAACTCATAACACTTAGGTGGCATTGATACGAAGGCGGGCTAGCCATGGTGGCCGGAGTATACGTTTTTTGTGAGAAATTGGTAAATAAAAACTAGTACTCGGATCTTGAAAGTCTAGTTTTGTCTACTTCTAACCGAAGGAAATGTGTAATACTAAATTATATTCTAAAGAAAAACAAAAGCACCTGCAAGGAAAAATATCATTTTAAAATCAGGCATGCCGGAGTCTTTGGGGGGGGGGGCTATAGCCCCGAAATTCTTTGTCCGATTTGTGTGTTGAAGGCAGTTTTTTACATCAAGTAAATAAATATTTTTAGTTAACAGTTAAAAACCCTAACTACTAATTCAATATTTTAGTTAACAAAAATTTAGCTAAAAATAAAAAAAAAAGGTAAATTATAATAGAAATAAAACAAAATTAACTATTGTGTTAAAGGCATACGTTTCTAATCGCAATGCACAAAGGGATGTTTGACCTATGCACATTGCACTTGTGTTCTACTGGCCATTATCCCCATCAAATAGCTGGGGCATGTCTTGGCATTTTTATCAAATTCTAAAGAGCACTAAAAATCTGTGTTTACAACACTTTATGAAAAATGGCAGACATGGAATCAAGTGATGCTAAATACCACCGAGTATCAGGTCATTTCAAAATTTATATGAAACATTTTTCGAGTATGTCCGTTTTTGTAATGATTTTCTGGTGATCTGATTTAGGCAACGAGCTCCCAAACAGACAGTTTAAAAGTGTGTAAGACGTAAGTGGCGTTTGACTGTTTGTAAAATGTCCCTTTGCTATTTCATCAATATACAAGAACCCGGTTAAATAGATGTCAAACAGCTGAGATTTTTGCCTGAAATTACAATTGCAGATGTTTCAGATGCATGGGCCTCAGTCAGATTAATACATTAACAAGACCCAAGATTTGTTTATAAGCTCAGAAAACATTTTGAAGATGTTTGTCAATTCATGCTTCGTGCTCAGAGGGTGGAGGCACTATTGCTTTGCTAAGATAAAGTTTTGTGCCTTCCCAAAACAGTATGAATTGTCCTTTTGTAGAAAAATCTTGCATAAGAGCGATGATTTTCGGTGGGGGAATTATTGGGGTCTTGTGGAGGGGGTCGATCATTGTCTTGTTGGAAAAATCAGGCGGCCAGGAATCAATCTCCTTTACCTTTGATGATGATGACGATGCTGATGACGATTGTTGATGATGATGATAATGATGATGATGATGATGATGATGATGATGATGATGATGATGATATGATGATGATGATGATGATGATGATGATGATGATGATGATGATGATGATGATGATGATGATGAAGAAGATGATGATGATGATGATGCTTAACCTCGTTTTAAAAACGAGACTTACAGCAACAAAGAAAGTGTTGTTGTCGTTGTGTGTTGTTGTCGTGTGGATTTTTTTCTGGCATCAAATCTAACGTCATTGAGCGAGAAACTAGTCGAAGGGATAAAACCTGAAAATGAAAGCAGAAACCGGGGTTTAAAGACCAAAGTTTTGTATCATTTGGTATGCCAGTTGTTTAAAAGGCAAAGAAAGGAAGTTCAATTTTATGATGACGTCTTTTGACCCGAGAGAATGTAAGAGTTTTGATGTTAAAAACGAAACGAAAAGTTTGTTTCTCAGAACCTGTTTCTAAGAAGTCAGTCCATTTTATTGCAATTTTCCTATTTAACCATTTTCTCAACATTTTTTGCAAAATTCCATAAAATATGGACAAGGGAAGATTGCAATCGCATAATTCTTGCTTTGTATCTAATTTAAATTTTTTTTTTGGTGTGTTCTTAGGCCTTTTTGAAAGATAAGAGTGAGTCTTGTTTTTACGAACTTGAAGCAACGATTTTTCACAATCGTTTTGAAAACAATAAATTGGGTTTTAAATGAAACTGCATGCTCCAAAAGTATTCTATGTCATTTCCACAATCTCCTGGGTGTTGTCTAACATTGATTTATTCTTTGGTTCCACTGTAAATGTACCAAATTCAGTGGCAAAAATTAAGGATAATATTTGAAGGGCTTGATCCCTCAAATTTTGGACAAGATTATGCTTAAGAAGCACAGTACAAAGATTCCTCCATTGTCTGTTCTCATGTCCTGCCTGGCTGGAAAACTTGCATGTGCTCGCAGCGACACTTTCCTTTGATGTTGATGTGTCGCACTGCCTCCTACCATTTGTCACACCTTATTCTGTTACATGAAGAAGTACCATATAGGCGTTTCATGCCTTTTTTAAAACAAACATTGCAACGGCAAACAATGGGGGGCTGGTTCAACTTGAATGAAGTACTAATAAGAAGGGAAAAGGGTAATATCACATGCAGCTCATTCAATATTGGCTTGGTTTTGCTAGCAGCTCCTTAGATTTTGTTGCATGTCGGCGCAAAATTTGCTTTGTTGGTCCCAACTATGCGTAGGCAAAAACAGGCATATTTTCCAACCCAGATGTCCTGCATTCCTACCTTAGGAATAGCATTTTAAGGATGTTATGTTATTGACTAAGAAATAAATTAGAAATTAAAGAAATGACCAATTTATCTGGAACTTAAATTTTTGATGAGATCATGATTTTTTTGGGGGACGGGTGTTTGAGACCAACACCCCTATAATTTCTGCCACTGAGCCAATTAGTTGGGTACATAGAATGTTATATGTGTCTCAAGTACAGGTTATGTCACCAGTCTTCAAAATCAGGAAATAAGATTTGCCAAGTCCTTTGCAAATTAAGCAAAAGGAAGGACAAATATTTACAATTTTTTTAAATTTGCCCCATCATGTACTACATGATATGTTTTAATTCCAACAAATTCTGTCTTCATTATTTGTTGCTCATCAGTGGCAAACAATTGGGGGGGGGGCAAGGGGGCTGGAAGACAATAGTCTTTTGTTCTGAAACAATGGAAATATGTGATGTCATCCTACCAAAACAATAGGCTTGCCCCCCCCCCAATATTTGGCTAAGTGTCTGCCACTGCTGCTCATCTCAAGCCAGGTCGTTATGGTATTACTCCCTGGCAACATTTTGCCCTACAAAAGCTTAATAACTTTAATTTTCAAAAAAGGATTAAGTTGATTTTCAAACAAAGAAAACTGTTTTAGATATTATAAGACTACTATTAAACAATTTTTAACTTGATCTTTTGCATGACTAGCAATTATTCCTTTGATATTTAGTTGCAACAGGTCCGCATCAGCTGTTGTGAGTTGCTAGACTTATTAACGTAGAGTAACCTGGTTTGTGACATAAAAATGTGTATGCATGTATGCATCCAATTAATGTCAGGTATATTCTGCCCTGCAGTAGTAATAATGTGTATAATTCTATTTCATTTAAAGGGATTAAGAAAGATGAAACTCCTGTTACAGTTTCAAAGCTTCCACTCCAGAGATTGGAGCCAACACTCAGGAAATTCATTCAAGTTGCCATACCAACTGATCTCGAGAGGCTTAAACGACACCAGATTAACATTGAAAGGGTTTGTAGTTTCGAAAATTCAGTACAATGATTTTCTTCTTGTTTAAAGTGTGTTTAGGCATTAATTGGGTAGTTTTGAAAATCAATTTATATTCAACACTTTACCCTGTATAAAGAATTTTAAAATGAAATGTTCTTTGAAAAAATGAAATCTTGCTTGCTGATTTATGTTCCCACCTCATAATGCAATCTTGATTTCTGATTTTTTCAAAATGATCATTGTGATTGAAGATGTGATTTGTGATTTTCTTTCAGCACTTGCATGCAGAATCATGGAAGGACCTCAACATTGAACAGATTAATGCATCACGTACAGTCCAGGTGAAAAGCTGTTATTGCTATTGAAATGTGACTGAAATGAGCATGATTTAAAATTTGTCAGGCCCTCCTACAGAGCAAAGCTATTCTAAAGTTGAGAATTTTCATTTTTGGCTAGTGCCAACAAAGGGCTTAGATAATTTTTGTCAAATAGAAGGCAATTAATTCAGGTTTTCTTTTTTTGAGAATATGATTTAACTACCTCTTGTTGTGCAACAACATTCAATTCAACAAATTGCAAAAAATAAATACAGGTGAATTAGAAATTTCTTCAGTCCGTATTTGCATTTTTTTTTGGGGATGGCAGGGATAAGTTTGTCCAGTGGGTTACACTGCCCTTTGTTCTTGGCACTTGTTAGCAAATGAAGCATTCATGAAATACATTAATTTAATCAGCCTTGTCTGTTCTCTTTTTTCAGCAACTGAAAGCAAACATGAGAGAGCTTGAAAATACAAGACTTAAAATAAGGGATGAGGATATTACTGCATTTGAAGTGAGGATTAGGCCTACCAAGAAGCAAGCGGTTGATGCTATTACATCTTTTGGGGATCTGCAAAGAAGCTTAGCAGATAAGTTTGATGTCAATAAAGACAATGTCTCAAATGTTGGTAAGTCTCTGTTGAAATCTGATATCATTTTGAAGACAATTATGATTTCAAATTGCAACAAATATGATGATGATGATGATGATGATGATGATGATGGTGATGATGATGATGATTATGATGATTGTGATATCGCACAGACATGAGAACCAGGGGGCAAGGGATCCATGGCCCTCCACATTTTCGCAACCATGCAAAAGTGCCCCTTTTAAACCATGCTATGTTTTAAGTCTAGGTGCCCCTTTTTGACCTTCACCCCTCTCCACTCTCAAGATGCATCATATTTGTTTTTAATCAAAAGGGATTAATTGATCTAAAAAGTGTCATGATTGTTAAGGATATTATTACTTTCCTATATAAGTGTTGGATCATTAGTGTTATCATTTCTTCTAAAGTTTTAATAGAAGCTGAAAAGATTGGTTATAAGCATGGTCAGGGGGTGATGGAGCAAAAATTAAGATCAAAGGAATTTATTTAGAAAAAAGGGACCAAAACACATCTGACCTTCCTTTCTAAGAGTTCTTTTCATCAACTTTCTACTCTGCAATAACAATCTATGTAACTAATTGCAAAAAGGGAAGTTGCAAATAAGAAATTTCGAATTTACCAGCGTCCCATTGTATCTGCATCTGTATCTGTATCTGTATCTGTATCTGTATCTGTATCTGTATCTGTATCTGTATCTGTATCTGTATCTGTATCTGTATCTGTATCTGTATCTGTATCTGCAGGGCTGCCAAGAGGAAGGGGCAGAGGGGGCAGTTTGCCTCAGGGCCTCAGGGTCCAAGGGACCTCATCAACTAATTTAAATTTTTTTATTCATACCCTCTTAAGTGGATTCAAGGAACCTTCCAATAAGAGCAGCCTACAGGGTTCTAAGGGTGACTCCAGATTCATTTTCCCTAGATTCCATTGCTTTTTTTCTTTCTGCTCGCTTCAATCAAAGACACAAGGGACTTCATTTAGCAGTTTTGCTCCTAGGCCTCAAAAACCTCTCGGCGGCCCTGTGTATCTGTAATGTACTTAGCTAGAACTCACTATCAAATATATTCGCTCAGGGTTGTCGTTGATTTCTGATTTACACTGAGTATCTCCATTCATGTGAAGCGAGCTCAACCTTCAACATAGCCCTGTTCCGTTGGACCATCCCCCCTTGAACATGGTCTCTCCAAAGAGGTCACAATACGACCCCCTTTCAAACCTGATAAAATGGTATCTTTGCATCAAGAAAGAATGATAAAGGTAGATTGCTGTCTAGAAAAGTAAAAAAGTTGATGATCAGGAAGGAAACTGCATATGATGTTAAATTGTCCCTTTCTAGAACTTTATTGAGTTTCACTTTTAAAAAGTTTCTCTCTATAACGCATTTCTTCTACAGCTAAATATAATATTTATCTTCCAGATTTTGTAAATGTTGGCAAGGTCAGCTGGCATATTCACACCTAAACAGATCCAAAATAAATATCCTTGTTTGTCTACATTAAGAATTGTGTCAAGAATTACCTTCATTTGATTTTTTGCAGATCGTGAAATTGTATTTAATACCAATAAGACCGATGCTGCGCAGTTACAAACTCAAGCGAGAGCCGACGAGGCAGCGGCTAGTGCATCATGGGATGAACTTAGAGAGGTTTGTTGAAAGTTACAGACTAATATCTAATATACAGGGCTTGCAGGGCGACTACTATGTCGGATGTTAAGCCATAACTGTCCAGGTGCAAGGCCCCTTCCTCTGATTTTTGCAACCAGAGAAGGCCCGTTCTTTTCTTTTCTCTGAATGAAAAAAACTAGCTAGCTACCCCTTTTTCTAAGAAGACTAGGGGATGATGTCATTTTCTTGTTTTGCTAAAGCAATTCATTGCTTTCTAGTTGCTGCTGATACCTTCCTATGCACTGGCCATTTTTGGAGAAAATCTAGGAGATTTTTTGAAATTGTCCACTTATTTTCAATTCCTGTCCTAAACGTTATGGAAATGGTAGACCCTTTTCCTAGTTTTTTCTAGACAAACATGTGCACAGTAAGGGAAGTGGTCCTGCCGTGTATACAGGTAACTTACGTAATATTGCGCCTATTCAATGATTAATGCATAAGGTAACATGTTTAATAAAGTACTACTTTCATTATCAGAATATATAGAATTAATCAGAGTGAAAAACATTGGATAATGACTGTAAGACGAGATGCGAACTGAAAACCACGTGAGACAAGGAAATAGCGCGTGTGATTGGCTTTTGCGCTGACCAATCAGCATCCACTTATTCAAAGCTTAGTGTAGGTGTCCTAGAGGGGAAACGAACTCACTCCTGTCTAGGATTGTGTGTTTCTGTCTATAGGTTCATTGTCAAATAATCAGAAAATCGCCATGGTTTTGAGTTTTGGCATGATTTGGATTTCTATAGAATAAGTGTCAGCGCCCATATTTATAATAGCACGTTAGCTGAAAAGGCAACTCTGTATAAAAATGTTCTATATATACTGTTTTGTTATTGTAATACGCTGTTAATACATGCTTGCCAGTTAAAAACTGCCCTTGAAATTGTAGTTTCAGTGGAATATAAAACAACGTTTTGATATGATATGGAAGAGAAGAGAAACTGAGATATGAGTTTTAAGATTGGGACATGTTCATCCATCTTTCCAACATTGTTTCAGGGGGGAGGGGAGGGGATTGTCTACTTGAAATTCGTTAAGGAAGCGCAAAATATGAGGCGGCGGCTGATATTCAAGCCTACTGTTCTAACTACTGTTCCAACTACTGCTCCAACTACTGTTCAAACCACTGTTCCAATTATTGTTCCAACTACTTTTCCAAATACTGTTCCAATTATTGTTCCAACTACTGTTCTAACTACTGTTCCAACTACTGCTCCAACTACTGTTCCAACTACTGTTCCAATTATTGTTCCAACTACTATTCCAACTACTGTTCCAATAATTGTTCCAACTACTGATCCAACTACTGTTCCAGCTACTGTTCCAACAACTTTTGGCAGCAATTGCAGTTACTTATAACTTATAACTGACTGCTTGCTTAAAAACACATAGGATACTTACGCTATGGGTGATTTAGTCGCCGTAACCGTGATGGGGTTAAGCTACATTGCTTCATTTTAAGATGCGGTATTAAGAGATTGATGCAAATTCATCTCCATGATTAAGCGTAAACAAATTGTATCGATTTTTCGCATTCTTATGCAAACCATCTGATTTGCAGTGTGCTGAAAACCTATCCTTACTTTTAGCATTTTGTAATACGATATTTATTTGTGACTTAAGTTTTCTTATGATATGGATCTTATCAGGATTATATACTACGAAAATACGTGTTGCAAATCGAAATTTTTACAATCCAACTGCTGTAAAGCTTAGCGGCTCAGAAAGCTTAGTTTCCTCTGACGTGATTCCAATTGGTTGCAAAAGCCAAGGTGATAAATTTCTTGCTAAATTTTATCACCAGATCTGGGTATTTTCAAACATAACGTCTTTCATGTGACGAAGTAGTCCTGTAATTTCTCATGTTTTTTACCGAAAATCATCAAAAACAAGACAGTTACTTTATCTTTGATTTTGAGAAAGCGTTTTCAATTTACCATGTTGTAGTTCCTGATAACTTTTCAGTGTTGTGGTCCCTTTGATTGCGTTACATGTGGTACATGTAAATTCTTGTGTTATTGTTCTCTGCTACACTTTTAGTGCTAAAAAGGAGTGATTAATTCTGAAGAATTTTTCTTTCAGAGTTTAGTTGACCTCAACTCCATCATTCACCAATTTTCAGACATGGTTCATGTAAGTAGATTTCCCTTTTGTAATGGTCGTAATAGTCAGATTTTAATGATATTAGTAATAACAACCGCAAGCAACACCATCATCATAATCATCATCATCATCCCCATCAACATCATCATCATCGTCATCATCGTCATCATCGTCAACATCATCATCATTAATCATCAACATCATCTTCATCATCATCATCAACATCATCTTCATCATCATCATTATCATCATCTTCATCATCATCATTAATCATCAACATCATCATACTCAACATCATTATCATCATCTTCATCATCATCATCATCATTATCATCATCCTCATCATCATCATCATCATTATCATCATCTTCATCATCAACATCATCATCATCATCATTATCATCATCATCATCATCATCATCATAATCATAATCATAATCATAATCATAATCATAATCATAATCAATATCGTTATGATTATTTTTGAAGGATTATTTTTGCCCAACAGCAACAACAAGAGAAGGTTGATTCAATATCTGAAAATATTGACAAATCTCATCAGGATGTAAGAGACGCTGCTATACAACTAGGCCAGGTAAATTATGCCTACTTCTTATCGAAATCCTTAAGATATCATGGAAGCTTAGAAGCCAAATAAATTTGTGGAATATAACAACCAGAAGTAGCAATCTACTGCAGCAACAAGATACATCCTCTGTAATCTGTTACCTCCAAAGTTCCATTGGACTATCACAGGAATCGAACCTTTCTTTCAAATGATTCTATGGATACTTTTGAGTTAAGGTTCTGTTTTGCACAGGGAAAGTGCTTCACTACCTCCATAGTTAGCAACTATCCAAGGCAGGATATGAAGATAACTGTCAACCACATTGGTAAAATAAGGAATTGTTGTTCTGCAAATAAATAGTTAAAAGCTTTCACTTTTTATCCTGCAAATTTTCTTCATCTTTTGTTTTCTTGTTGGTTTTTAAAAACAGTTTCAGCTCAATGTATTCTGTAAAAATTAGAGTGAATAGGCCGTTTTTTAACGTTTCGTAGTATAAGTAGCGATCCTTTTGCATAAAAATAACATCTACATAATATTACGCTGGAGGTTTCTCCAAACAGCTTCTTCTAAGTTGAAGAGAACTGGTTTGGTTTTTGAATCAGCTCGAACTTGTGTTTATTTTGTGATCCCTTCCGAGGGGCATTTTACTTTTTAAAAAAAGCGTACGAGATTTTTTCAGAACAAAAGGATTTTTGAGGATTTTGATGGATTTTTTGTAAGGTGTACGAGATTTTTTGGAGTGAAATGCCCCTCGATCCCTTCTAAGCTTGTTTCATGGACACACCTAATGTATCAGCAACCTTCAGCAATAGATCTCGATCGTATTTCTTTGTAGTTGTTGAAAATAACAGTCGTTTAGTGATGGCATTGTTCTCAGCATTTTACCCACATTTTCTGCATACATTTGCGATGTATTTTGAGGATTGTGCATGTATGCATTCTTCTAGAGCTTCTGTTGGCTATCAAACATTGAAACTAAATCCAAGCCCGAGGCGAGATAACATTTTAAAAATATTACAATATGTGCTATTTTTCTATTATTTCTTTGCTTTTATCATTCTGTTTGGGGTAAGCCCCCCTAGCCCCCCTCTGGCCTCGGGCCTGACTAAATTTTTTTCTGGACAACCCCCTTGACAAATACAGAAAACAACGAATCTGACTCATTGTGCCCTTTGTTTTCGCTAAAATATAATTTCATTTCATTTTTAGGCCAGTAAACTAAAAGCTGCGATGATCCCTGTTGCAGGGGCGGTAGTCGGAGGGCTAATTGGCGGACCTATTGGACTAATTGCCGGATTTAAAATGGCGGGCGTTGCTGCTGCTGTCGGAGGTGGAGTACTTGGATATCAAGGTGGAAAGGTGCTAAAACGTAAACGAGATGAATCGGTTGATAATGCATTAACAAATCTGAGTGAACAAAATATTCCTTTAAAAGAAATTAAAGATAAGGCTGCATAATTTACTAGTAGGTATAGAATTATTACCGACTGGATTTTGGATTATGGGGGCTAAATGTGTTTTTATGTGAGTTTAGAGAGGCTCATTTTTTCCACCAACTCAATATTCGGCGATAAGACAATTTTGCCAGGTCCCTTAAGTTAAAATAACCCCAAATTACCACTTTTTAACTCGAAACTTGTCAAAATAATGGATATTTTTAGAACTCGTTTGTGCCAAGAACTATAAGCATTCAGAACTTTCTGCCTGACTCATTGGTTCTACGCGAGAGAAAATAGGACTGAAAAGCTGGATTGACAAATTTTCTGAAAGTGGTCTAAGGCCTGATTTGCACTTGACGGAAGTTTAAATGTGAAGCCACTGTTCTGTTGCTAAATTCACGTTGATGCAAAGTGATGCCTATTAGCAAATGTTTTTGAAACTTCTCCAGCATATTCTACAATGCCCGCCAAAGTGTTGGAACACCACATCTTTTGTCAATGCACTCTCCCCCCCCCGAACAATGTTTTAATGTGATTTTAAAATGAATAGAAAAAGAGATGTGATTCAGGATTTATTGAATATGATAATCTTTCTTCTCAACGTTGTTTAAGGGGGGGGGGAGACTTTCTTTTTAAAAGGACAATGAAGCGGAACATGTACGGTTTGTTCTAGGGCTGCTAATCAAACTTCGTGAAAATTTAACTTCTTGCGAGCCGTCCAAATTTCATTTTTGAGCAATACTGTATATCGTGAAGGTTGGGAAAGCTTGCTATACGTGAATAGAGGCGCTGAGTGGGGATTAGCGATAAATAACAACCTTTAGCGTCTATACAAGTTAGTGACTAGTATCTGAGTACGATAAAGATACAGATACAGATTGTATCGATTACCTTTAGAGGCAGGTTAATACATACTTCGTGATAAGGAAGAAAGAACAAAAATGGCGATAAATTGCGAAGGCTTTTAGAAGAAATTTAATTGATTTGAAGCGTGTGGGCAATTCAATTTTATGAGTATCGCAAACATCCTATGGCCCTTTCTTTTGGTACGATGTTTATTTTATCCTTTCATAGGATGCTATTTGTATATAAAACAATAAATTTAATAATAAAAATAAATCAATTTATTTATAGCCAGTCTGCTTTTCAGTCATTGTCATTGCCCCTTCTCAATATCCTTTTCCTTGGCATCATTTACCCTTTTATATAATCTAAATTTTTAAGAGTTATTGCTCTCTGCTTTCAAGGCTGCTTTGCTCTGCCACCCCCTTCTTCTCTTACCCTTCAGTAATTTCTTGCAGTCCCTCCTTCAGTACTTAAACTTGTCCAACTTAAGGCTTCTGAATTTCGCTCTGTTATAATTTATTTTCTCTCATTAAATTATTAATCATATCCTAGATTTAGAGAGAATTTACTCCGTTCATTTTTATTTTGTGTAAATTGAAAATAATCCCAATGAAGTTAGACACTTATTCTTTGCATTAATGTAAAAGTGTGCTGGCCTAGAATGTTCCCATACGATGCTCATAAAGCTACAAGGGACTGACTTTTTCGAAATAGCAGTGGTTACCAAGGAGAAATAGTATTTTCTCCATTCATTGGGGGCAAAGCCGACACTGCAGCACGATGTCACAACTCTGTTTAGGACTGTAAAAACAGAAAGTATTCAGTCCAGAGCAAAATCGGAACCGATTTTATCCCAGTCAATTAGCATCTGGGACCGAACAGTGAAATTATTAGGGATCTTGCCGCCCCATAACCCCCTAGTTTGCATCCCTGCTTGCTATCCAGTGCAACAAGTTGTTTTCTTACTCTCGTTCATTGTTATCAAAAATTCTGATTGCTGTTAATATTTCAAGACTCGTGTCGAATATTCCCTGTGACCCATTGCTGTTCTTGGACTCGCTGCTTGAATTACGATTCTGTAATTAAATTTGTGCTGATTGATGAAGCCTTCAGCGTTGTTTTGACCCGGGTCGCTCTCCTAATGTCATTAGACCGTCTTATAACCGCTGTAAAAGGCTTCATAGTTGTACTCAACCTAGCAATCATTGTGTGCAATTTATGTTTTGGAATTATATTTAAACCTGAAACCCATCCGAAGCAGTTTAGAATCCTAAGGGCTTATACCCTCTACCACTAATTTGAAGCCAAAATCCAAATGAGCTTAAATGGTTCGCTTATTTTAGTCCAAAGAGCCTTATTGTATCAGTTTTTTCCTTGACACGAGATGGGCTTGAATTCGGTGTAAAGGGTTAAAACCACGAAGGATATTTCCATGGGAACATGTGACTAAGGGCAAAAATATAACTGAAGGCAAATGAAAATTAAGATCATTTCTAAAAGGTTTAAATTTATGATAACAATAGGATTTGTACACCGCTTAACATTAAATATGTTGATTATTTTATGCGTTTGCCGTTCAAAAGCCCAGTAACAAATCACACGTTTAGATATTGAATTTAATAGCCACAGCTCTAGGAATTCCAAAAGTTTGACGTGTCTAGTATTCCAGTCCTCACAAACCAATTTCATATTTAAAAAAATTAATATAGCAGCAGTTGAATTTATTGATTTGTACGTATTTATCAAAGTTTTATTAATGATTGTTAAAGATGAAAATTTCAAGGCGTTTCTTACACCCAAGATATTCACTTTCTTCTATCGATGTGTTGGAGAAGGGCATGGCCGTTGAATAGAGGCATAATGGGTGCTGCCTCAATAGAAGGATAAGTTTGAAACGCGTGGTTATAGCCGCGTAGATAAAACTTGTTTCAAAGTTGTCCCAGCTTTTCGGCTTCAAGATGGCAAGTACATTCTGTCCTGGCCACCCCTCGCACAACCTGGTAGCTATCTACGGAGCAGAGATTCTCACAAAACTCGCTTATCTTGTTAAGATTAGTTAAAATGATATACTAATGAACAGGTTGTTTACCTTCCAAAAAGACACCAGTTAGCTGTTACAACTATGCGAGAGCCCCGTTCTCCAGGGTAAAATATTAGAATATATACTCGACTCGCAATATTTGGATCTAAGGAACTGCCTATCAGCGCGGACATTCTTTTGTTAATCTTTAGTTTTGTAGTTTGTCGTTGGCACGCTTCTGGTCTCCAACTTATCAAATGGATACTTAGTTAAAGAAGATGATTAAAAGAATTTTATTTCAGGCTTTCAGATGTTTTCTTATTCAAACACAAAGTTACGAGAGCCGCGCAGTGTTTATTTAAAGTGATCTTTTCCATGCAATATGTACAAAAGACATTGAACTTAGAAGTATAAACATTGGGGCTAAAAAGTTTTTCTGTTAAAACCGACAAACAAACAAACACTGTAAAAATCTGTATGGTGATGAATAAAAGTTTTAATTTTTGCGGGATAAAAATTCATTGTTTTACCCATGTGGTTCAAATATATCCTCACACCCCTCCCCTGAGATTCTTAAATTTGTATGGTAATGTAGCGGTTTCCCATGGGGTTCAGAGGCTTTGCATCTAATTTGGCAGCATGCAAATGCGCGCCCGCTTCGCAGATTATCTGGCAAATAAGGTCGACGGGTTTTGTTAATGTTTTAATGGCCTAAACATCAGATTGCGCAAGGCTACCCTTTAATATGGCTTTGGACTAAGATGTAGACAATGGAGGCAGATGTTGCAACAACTTCTTGCAGTTGGTTGATGCAGATAAATAAAATTTGACAATGCTAGTCGAGGGAGAATGTGAGGCGAGGAATCGTTCAATTTGTTTTACGGGCTGGTAAGTCGATGGTCATTCTTTGGACTTTCTGTGTATAAGTATCTGCCTGTAAAATCACTCTTTGCCATCTCAAATTGTAAAAATAGACCATTTCATAGCTAAAACCTGCCCTGCAGCGCCTAGTTTTGCCCTGCAAGAAGACGATATTTTCATAGTTGGGAGGGTGAGCCTCCCCACCCCCAACCCCCAAAAGTGACGCCTCTGATTGAAGGGTTGACGGATCTGAAGGGCACTCAGTACTCTGCTGGCAAATGCTGGAGTAGAAGGAGTGGTACTACGTTCTTAGCCCAAAAATGCCCCCCCCCCCCTCCTCTATCTCAATTATATGCTTGATACTGTGGCATTCTCACTAGAACCTCAACATAGCTTCATGTTGCTGCCCTCAGTATTTAGCTATAATTTTGCGATTTAAAGAGGGCGTGGTACCTTAAGATTGCTATCTAAAAATCAATTCATCCCTTGTTTTCATTGGCGTAAAAACTACTTGCATTTGCTACAACATAACCCTTCTCTATATTTCCCACGTGTCCAAACTTACATTTCTAGGGGTGGGTTTATAAGCTCTTCAATGGCAATTTAAAGTAGATTTGCTGCACCATTAGTAACGCTATATTACCGGCTGAAAGAAAAAGCTGCATGTATTTATGATATGATGCTTATCTGCATCAAAAACATCGCGATATGAACTGTGCCAGTAAGTTGTATGACTAATCCACTATTGAAAACAGTCATACCTTATCGACAAGGCAGCAGATTTCAGAAACATAAATACAAACATTTAGAAAATCATAATGACCCCAATACTTGAGAAGATTAGCTTCACAGAGGTCAAAAAAAGTTCAAAGTCTTCGCTGGGCATTAACGCAAAGCCCTGCACGTCGTCTCAACTCTTTCACCTCCGTTGACAACTCTACTTTACTGTAGCAAGTAACGGGTTTTGTCAGATTGCAAGGGGGTACTTTAATTGATATTACCTGACCAAAGAAGCATTAAAAACGTTGAAATACAAATGAATCAAGCTATTGAAGCATTAGCCCTCCCTCTTAAAAAATCTTCGCTGAAGATGAAATGACTATATGGTCCCGTCAGGGAAGGAGAGGGTTAACATGGGCTATCGGTTTATCAATCTTGTCTACTGCGACAGGATAATGTCTTCCAAATATTCCTTGTAAAAGAGAATCCTTATCGTTTTTGATTGGTTTTTCTCTCCACGACAACTAATAAGCAACCAATCGGGATATAGACTGCTCCGTGATTTTCTTTTTAAGAAACAAATGAGGTAGAGAAATGAATACCAGGCTGCCAACCTGATTCTGCAAGATCGCTTGCAATATAAGTGAAATATAAGTGACATGTACTTATATAAGTGACAGATATAGGGAACAACACAAAGGGACAGGAGAACACAGCAAACATTACTAGATTATAATTACATATTCATATCTCATCTATTTATATATTGGCAACATGATATCTAAACATAAAATTGTAATCTGGTCGTATCTGCTTCGTATTCCTGTTGCATTGCGCAGCTCCCTTTATCTGTCATTTTTAATAAGAATTGTGGTAATGAGGTAATGATGTACAAAGGTAATGATGTAATTATGAAAACACGATGGACAGCATATCAGTGTAAAGAAGTGTTCAATCAGAAACACACTTTAATACAGGAAAGATTTATCCTTAGATTTTACGACTCAAAATAATATAAACTTTAATAAAACCTTGACTACTTGTGAGACATTTTATTACTAGTGCTTCGATCATAATAGAATAAATGGTACTTAAAGAAAAACGAAAAAAGTTGAGACAATAACGTTATAACTTCCATGTATCATTGACAAGATGTCTTAACAACGCCAGTTGCGCCAATCCAAAAAGCGAGCCCGGTCATCCCCCTCACCCTTATCAGATTCACGTCTTCC
This sequence comes from Catostylus mosaicus, assembly GCA_964019065.1. Lineage (NCBI taxonomy): Eukaryota > Metazoa > Cnidaria > Scyphozoa > Rhizostomeae > Catostylidae > Catostylus > Catostylus mosaicus. The sequence goes on along the minus strand of OZ025188.1, from coordinate 2,379,315 downwards.
ACTCAGTTTGTCATTTTTCCCATTTTCCTAGGTTTCTGGTCGTTTGATATTATTGGGGAAAGATATGATCCAAAATTTACTACTTAAGGAAAAGGGCACGTTACAAATTAAAGGGGTTTAGCTAGAGGAGGGGGGTGTGCATCAGGAATCTTCCTATAAACTATGAAGGTTTCATACTCATGTAGGTTAAACTTTCGATTGCAGGGTAACAGCTACTTCCATCCGAATGCGTACAAATTTATGCAATGGTAGGATAAAAGGCGATCTTTTTAGACAAACCTGCCATCAACCTCGCAATACAATGCATGAATGACCCCCCACTCTTGGGATAAATAGCATAAGCTACGACGCTCCTTTGTTTTGTAACAATCCTAAAAGATGGCAAGCAATTGCTTAGAATCTAATGTGGCATCTACATTTCATTTTCTGCCACTTCGCTTTATGTACCATTCAACAATGTGCTATTGTCAGCGTGAGATACGTTAACATTGACATGTAGTTTTTCTACCAATGGCTCAATCCAGCGGGTTAAATAAACGGCAGATGGGGTGGATACGTGGGAGTCAAAGGCGCCAAAACAAAGAAAGGGGGGTTTCGATTGATTTGAAAACGGAACTATGTTTGTCCAGATTTCCAGATATTAAAAAATCTTTCCTTACGCTGATACAAGCCGTTATAGTTAGGCCTAATTGTGCCACGCAAGCTAGTTTAAGAGATAAATAAATACGTAGAGCTATTTCTAAAACGGTCCTAAATTACTAAAATTACTGTCGTTCTTGTGGCAAAATAACAACAAACATAGTGCAGAAATCTTTCGCAATTAGTACGGTTCGGCATGATTTAAACAACGAGGATTATAAGTAGATTCTCTAATGCAACGATTATTTGAAAACTTGTTTCTAGATGAAAGCACTTAATTTCAGTGTGCAAAGACATATTTCTACTCTATCTTGTCTCAACATCAAACTACCACTCTCGCTTCTAAGGATGTGATCTAAATTGACTATGTAAAAATCTTTGTAATGCTCTGGGGAACAAGAAAACTACTTTTGGCATTTTACCTTGAATCGTCATATCACGGAAACAACATTGGGTTAACTGAATGAATGGGACAAATGCCATTTTCGCTTTTCAATAATACAACAAACAACAGACAAAATATGTAGGCTTAGCATATGATATATTCTGAAAAATGGAGATTTTGAAAGAGGACAAGACCCACGATTGGGCAATCTAAGCAATCGAAGCCTTATTCATTGGCTGCATTACGTCATACAAATACCTGAAATTTGAAAGTTTTCTAATAACAAAATATCATCGCTTTATTTCTATCGATTAAAGTTCATCTCTGTATCGCAAAAGTGTATACCTATTTTCACTTGGCATTAATTTACTAAAAACAGTCTCAGGTGGACCGGTTCTCGCGCCACTTCCGCTACCGTCAGCACTCTCCTGGCCATGTTGTTGTTGTTGTTCTTGCTGTTGCTGCTGCTCTTCTCCGTGCTCTTGTGTGGGCTGCTCCTGGGAATCACCATGAGTCTGCAAAAAATTCATTTTAAACAGTTTAAAATTTGGAATAAACTACAGGCAACGAGGATCAAACTTGCTAGTCTGTGTTGCATGCACCTGATATCGTTACAAGAAATAACAAACGCCTCCAGATCCATAAGCACATGGCAAAACATTTTAAAAAGAGTTTCAATCATTCAGCTCTTAAGGACTGGAATCAAACAACGTACAACATACGTGAGAAACCATATCTGAAAGCTTATTTGGAGAACAAGACTCAAATAAACCCGGCCCCCTGGAAACAACTCCACGATGGTTAGGTTTATGTTTAGTTATTTCAGATAAATATATATATCAATAAGTATCAAATGTATGCTGAAAGGCCCTGAAATATGAATAATATGAAAACATGATTCACAAGATGGCACTTTATTGAAAAAATGTTTTGGGGAAGATTCTTTACCTCTTCGCGTACTTCGATTTGAGGTGCTTCTGTTGGGTCTGGTCCATTGTGATATTCTCTATGAAGCTTTCCTGAGTGCAAATCATTGATGAATTGCTGCAATTTGCCAGGTGTGCTGCAATAAACAACAATCAATACTTGAACTCACAAAATAAACTTTAGGTCTCCGTTAAAAGGTAAACTAATGCAAAAACTGCTTAGTGCCGTTTTAGAACAAGATTTTTGGATTCTCTGGGAATACGCGTTGGTGCACCAATCAAACATATATTTTGTATCAAGAACAAATTTTGCCTCTCATAACCAGTGTCTCTTGTTAGCTTACGAACTTTCAATTGCTAATTGTTTAGCCTTGAACATCTCGCAACAAAACTTGATCTATATCATTTATTATAAAAAGAAGTAAAAAATTAAAGGTACTTTTCAAACAAAATAGTGAAACGAAGAAAACGTTAAGTTTTAAAAGAAATTTACGATGCAAACAGAGGTGCATCATTTTCAAAAAATGTTTTTGGATCAAACGGAGAAGTCCTTTGATTCAAAAAATAATCATTCAGAAAGTAAAAAGATCATGTTTTTTAGCTATCGTAAAAATGTGCACAGTAACCACACCGCTATACACATATTTTCCACCGAAATACCGAGGACTTATTTTGTAAAGAGTCAGATTTTACTGAGATGTTTTGATGCTTTTCTATGGTTGTTTGTCAGTTTATAATAACAACAGTATAGAAACTTTAAAACATAACAATAAACATAGACAAAAATATAGAAATGATAGAGATGCATTTGTTTGTCTCCTAAAATGAATTGAACTTGAAATGTAATTCAATTTAGAATTGGCAAGTATAAAATCACAGTTGCAGGTTTGGACACTGCAACATCAGCCAAAACCTTATGATGCTAACCTTTTCATCTGACACCATATAGTGCATCCAACGTCTAAATACTGAAGGTATAATCTTCTTGAAAAATTATGTGTTTCACTTGGAAGTCGTAATTATTCAAATCTAAGAAGCTTTCCTTGTTCTTAGAAGCGAAAATATGAGATTTAATATACTTACTTAATGTCTTCAAACTTTGGAAACAAATACATGTGTCTGAAGCTGTCAATCGCAATTAATGGTAGATCCTAAAAAACAAAATATTTTGACTTCATAACGGCTCTTTCATCCACTTTGATTCCAATCTCATCTTTGCAAATTATTATAATATAAATATTAAACGGGGTATTGCAGTAAATCTGGCGGCATTTGTCTATTTAAATTTTACAGCGAAACGAACTAATTACACTGTATTTAAACGAACGAACTGTAACAGAATAATATGAATAATATTTATACGAACGAACGGTGATAGAATTATATGAATAATATGAAAACATGATTCACAAGATGGTATTTTATCGAAAAAAAAGTTTTGGGGAAGCAGGGGGCAAAATTAGGCTATAAAGGAAAAGCAAGCATCCTATTAGCAGATTTTAGACCGATGTCAACTGTAACAGAAAATTCCTACATAAAATAGATAGGCCAGGCTTTACAACATTAGATCCTCCCAACAGTATATAAAAAAAACTAATATTAAGCGCAAATACCTGTTCTGATTTCTCCAAATGATGAAGTGGATGAGAAAATTTTGTACCGTCAGCATGGAGAAAGTTTATTCGATCTACAAAACCAAAGAAATAGTGAAGAATTCAAAACGTTAAAGGAGCAATGATAAAAATGAATAAATGCAAGAAATAAAGTAGAGAACAAATAAGCCGGCTGTCTACTTGGTTCTCGAGGAGTGGTTGGGACGATGGATGTAAGTGATAAATGTAAGGAACAACGTGAAGAGACAGTAATACGAAGCAAATAATCTGAAGATGCCTATTTAGCGGGATGAAATACAAATAACGAATTAAACTTAATAACAGAACACGACGGTTAAAGTTGTAACTTAAAGTTTCACGCTTGATGCGATCTTCAGACAAGGTCGTCTGAAGATCGCTTCAAGAGTGAAAGTGTAGTTAGTATAGCTCTGCTTCTTTGGCATCGAGCAAGACTTTTAGCAGACCGGTAAACAGTAATTTTCATCAATAAAGAATTATAAATCATGTTCTTGGCGCATTTGTTGGTAGTCCTGCCGCTTTGGGTTTTTCCTTCTATCTATAATAAAGACCATGTTGACCTCAAGGCCTTCTTCGCCACAAATATCAAAGTGATTGCAGTTCGTTTTTATTGTTTACTTTGATTTATTAACAAAATTAAAAATTATTAATCCTACAATAAACATAATAAAATACAATAATAAAATGAATATTTTTATAGGATAAAAGCTTTAACAATTGTTGTTTTTATAACTGCTTGTCTTGCTTGAAAAGAGAAGTAAAATAGAATAAAAAACATAGTTTACATATTTACCGAGCCTTATTAATCTATTTGTAAAAAGCGTTGTTAATCTATGCTGTTAACAAGCTTATTTTATCTTTAAAAATGAAACCAGTTTCTCCTTAAAATCCTTTGCATTTTCAACAGTTCTTATGTTGATAGATTAGTACTTTTTTTCTATGATGCATTTACGGTATTTGTCGCATGTAGAGGTCAGGGCTGGTTCTGCACGCGAGAGAACGCAGATTTGAGCGCGCAATCCAGTAAAATAGAAGACTTAACATATGGAACATAATGCACTTTGCTTGGCATCAATAATCCATTTTAAATGACTGTAGTAGCTAAAAATAGCAGCTACAATAAGGTTAGCCAATTGATGCAGCGTTTACTGCATTTGCACAGAAATTTTAGGCTACGCGTTAAAATCATAGTCAAACTGTTTCACAAAATATTCACATAGGTACATAAGAAACTATCGCTATTGGCTAAGCTCCTTCACAACGCTACCACGAATAGCAAGGTGTCTTCTATGACGCATTACCTTTCTCATGGTAGAGCTCCTTTGCAACAATATCTTTGTACCTCTTCAGATTCTCCGCGTCATCAGGCTTATGAAACAGTAACATGAAAGGCAACCCTTCCTCCGTCAGCTCTTCGCCATTTTCAAATGTGATTTCACGCACTAATGGCACACATTTATCACTTGCCCAAGCTTTGATGAGATCATAACCTGCAAGATTGCCAGTGTAAATGAGATCTTGGTCTTCTGGGGCCTACGTTGGAAAAAACAAAGGAGCTTACTGCACAAGCACAACGTCTTACAAAAACTTTTCTAGAAACTCTATCATAGAACTATATTCGAAACTCTACTAGAAAACTCTATCAGAAAACTCTATCAGGAAACTTAGAAATAACGAAAATGATCTTTCCCTACCCTCATGGAAAACTAATGATAGACAAGAGTATACATTTTTCGTTGGCCTTAGCTTTGGAATACCCTTGAAATGAAGGTCAAAAAATCACCCTCCAAGCAGCATTTAGGAACAGAATTCAGTTAAGCCTATGAATTTTTCTCGCCTTATCGTAATTTGCTCTTGGTAAATTGTTTTTTATTTGTAGAGTTGTTAACTTTCCACAACGTAGAAAAATAATTAGATTTTAACTCAAATCAAATAATAGCATGTTTTAACACCAAATGGCTCAACTTTGGAAAAACTGTTTATTGAGAGTAATAAGTAATAAGTAATAAGTAATAAGTAATAAGTAATAAGTAATAAGTAATAAGTAATAAGTAATAAGTTATCTTAGAGAATTTCTTTTAAAGAGCATTAAAACTGATCATAGGTCAAAATGCCATTAAAAAAAAGTTGTTACAAATTAAATATAACATGAATCAGCTTAAATCAATCTGGATGACAAACGAAATTAATGCTGCTGCTTAAGCAGGAACAAACTTTAACACAGTTTTTCAATTGGATACAGCTATTAAGTAGAAAACTTATTCTAAAACGTCTTAACAATATAAAGTTTTGTAGATATTTCAAAAAATTTTCCACTTTTCCACATTCAGAACTACAGGTCTAGTCCGTTGTGCCAGTGACAACCTTATGGATACTATAAACTTCACATCAGCCAATGCAGAATTGATATTATAGTCTCTCGAGGTGGCCAAACTGCGTAAAACTACATCGGAGTTTTACGACTAGTTCATTGAGCCTGTTTGGCGCAGTGGATTGGTTGTGTGCCTCCGAATGTGGTGAGCGCGGGCTCGACCCCTCCAAAGGTCGAGATTAAAAATTACAATTGGGTAGCACCCTCATGGTTTATATATTTAAAACAATATAGATCCTATGTCAAAATATACTGTGAAATGAGATGTAATATAATGTCGACCTATGAAGCCGGCAAGCGGATGTTCGCTTTCCAGGGAGCCCAGATCTTTAATAAACTTCCCAAGGATATTCGTGATGAAAACTCTCTAGTGCTATTTAAACAAAAACTAAGCCTTTTCAAAGGATTATAACGAACCAACTTTGAACACAGTTTTTAACTTTGATGTAATTTTTGTTCCCTTATTTCATCCTTTTTTGTTCAACAGGTCCTTGAGTGATAACAGGATTTCTATCCTGAACAAGTCAACCTGTATAAATATTACTTATTATTATTATTATTTGTCTCTTTTCATCAGAAATTAACCTTGATCTCCATGACGAATGATTCTAAATCTTCTGAGACATCTTTGGTGAGTATCAAAACCAATTCTACTGGTAATAAAATGGTTTTAAATCGAACAATATCCACTCACCTGTTTTCCACGGAATACGACCGAATCACCGAGAGCTCTTTCTTTTTGAGAAGCTTCACTATAAGTGAACAATTGGCTTATATTAATGACAATGAAAGCGAAGGGATGGTGAAAGATACACTTATTGACAGAACGTGTTTTAATGCACTGGTGTCCGATATTTAACAATAGATCAGTAAGATTAGTATTCAAAAAGCAGAAAGATGAATCCTAAATAAAATTCATATGCAGCTGGGATTCCTTTTGGAAATGGTACTTGTTTTAAGTACAAAAATATGGTTAGCTGGGATACCTAGTGCCAGTGGTGGAAACTATAGGGGTCAAGATCCCGTCAGAATATTAAAGCAGCAAAAAAATACTTCAATTCATAATTTTTTAATTTATTTTCTTCTAACTTAATAGACTCAGAGATGCTATTCTTAAAAAGGCCATTTCAAGAGCAGGAAAAAATATTATTGTCAGAAATTTGAGGGATCGAGCACAATCACATTGAATTTTCATTACTGCCTATTGCCTTTGGCTGGTTTTCTCAGGGTACCCCATTGTTGTTTGGCTTCACAGGGGGCAAGTGTCCAAGTCACAGATTAAATGAAAGGCTTCAGCATCACTGATGAATGCCTTTAGTGCTTGGACACCTCATTAAACAATGGTTAACACTTTTAATTTGTCATAATTTTGAAGGGATTATGTACTCACCCAAACCCAACCCAAAATGAACAATCATCTCTCAAATCATCAGCAAGCTGAAATGTTAAAGATTGTTTCGTAAAATGTTAAGTCATAAAAGTTCTTAATTGTCTCAAAGTATGTTCAATAAAATGATAAACAATTAAAAACTTAAAATGTAGATTGATAATTTTTTAATAAGAAGGGCAAAGAAAATATTGGGTGTAACTACATATCAATTATAACCAGTTTAAACTTATAAATGAATAAATTACTTTTTATAAGAGTTTCATATTTCTTTTTATAACTATGGATCCCATGCAATTAAAGAATGTGTTTAAAAAAATGTGGCAAAGCTTAACATCAATTTACAAAGGAAACACAGTTAAGAGAAGATTTTTAAACTGTATTTCAAGGAACAGACAAAATGTTTCTCCCCTTGGAGAATAAATAGATGTTAAGCAATAATAATAGATGTTTATCAAGTGAGAACAAGGGGTTATAAAAAATGGCAAAAGAAAAACAGCAAAATGATAGGCGGGTAATAGAAAGGAGAAAACTAAAAGGTTGAAGTGAGATTTACCTTTGCAAATACTTTGTAGTCTTCTGTATTTCTCGATTCAAAGTAACCAAAAATGTTGTTTTTGTTTGCCTAAAAAGATTGAAAATTAAATAGTTGGGAATCTTTTTTTAGAAAATAATTAGGTTATTATGCTATCAGCATTCTGAATATCATCCACCTATTTGTTCTGCAAGATGTTTTGATTATACCTTGTAGAAAAGGGATATCATTTTTTGATAATTTGCATAGCCTTCAGGCAACCTATTATCGTTGCAAACACTGAACTCTTACACCAAAATATAAAAATAATCCACCATTATGATCATCTGTTATTTATTGTTATTTGCATCTAACTAATTTGATTATAGATGCAACTAAACTTTGTGACACACTAAAAATTCCAAACTAGGCCCAGACTGGATGTTCTGTTATGCCAAACAATACAGTTTTGTTAAATCTTCTATAGTTTTCTTTTTCATTAAGTCAGTTTAGTCAAGTTTAGAAATGTAGTGACATAACTCAAATGAGATGGTGCTTTAGCTCTGTTGATGATGATTTTAATGGTTTCAATTCTTCAGGGGCCATAAAATTTTCACTGAATATAAACTGCATAAAATCAGATTAATCATCATTGATTTCCTCCCTGATCTAAAGAATTTTAATTCAATATTTGGTGACATGATGACTACCATGAAACCTCTTTGCAAAAAACTCCCTGGGGCATGGCAAAAATAAAGGGCCTGAAAATTTTTTAGAAAAAGCACCCAACCTAATATGACCTTCTACCTTTTCTGAAAATTTGATTTATCAATCTCTCGTCTACTATAATAAGCAATACATTGAATAGCAAAAAAGGTGAATAAGTAGATAAAACGTTTTTAGGACCCACAGGAAAATTGCTGCTTTTCAAGAAAGGCCTAAGAAAGGTGGAGCAAAACAAACTTACATCTGGAGTGAAATCCTCCTTTGAGTGGAACTCTTGAATGCTGGGTTTCATTTCAGCCCTGATGAAATTTGTGAATGCATCAACTGATCTTTGACCTCTGTATTCTTTACGCATTGCCTACAATATGAGACATTTCTTGTCAGCAAAATTGCTAAGAGAACAAATGTCTTTTAAAACAACAAAAACACAATAAAAAGCCAATTAAATTTAATAGTGTTCGTACTACTAAAGGTAAGAAAAAATTTTAAAATTAGCTGGTTTTAATCATTGCTGTGGCTAACAATATTTAATTGACATAAAATGTCAAAGAACTTGAAAGAAAATTGTAATTGGGCAAAGTTAGCTTCACATAGTTTTTCAATTTGTTTATTTGGGTATAGTTCCAAAGTGGAAAACCAATTTATTGCTTAGGCATGGAACATATATCATGATGGAAAATTTTAATTTTGAATTTGCATTACTCAGTAATTACAAAACTCACTATTTAAAAATCTCAGTCGCCAGGTAGCAATGCATGAAATTCAACATGTCTACTCACTTTTCCATTTCTGTAAACTTTCAAAGTGGGGTATTTTGAAATTCCATTATCAGAGGCAATTTGATGTTCTGCTTCACAGTCAACTTTTCCAAGTGCAGCAGAACCCTACAAAATAAAAAAAAATTCATTTTTTCATAAAGGAAAATGAGAATTTACCAGTTTCACAGAATCTGTTCTGACAAAAAAGGCTTTTTATCTTGACATGTAGAACAAGACTGATTTAGGAGTCTATCTTATATCTATCCTTGACATTACTTTTACATTGTTTAATAAAAGATGTCTAACAAAAGAGTTTATACAGCAAAATACTACTACTGGATCTTAATTGGCATGAAAAAAGTAGGTTGGCCAGCAAGAGCTAATGGGGTTCATGGGTATGGATATATCCTGGGGAGACAAGATGCTTAAAAGAAGTGTCCTTTATTTGTGGAAGAAAGAGACAAAGACCCATGAAGAACAAGAGAATGATAAAAATTGAAAACCCTGACTTAGAAAAGTAGATGCCAAAAAAGAATAAAATGTTGAGACGGAGTGAAAAGAAATGCCTTGGGGCATATGTGAATGGATGGGAACTGGATTCATGATAGAACAGAACAAAAAAAGACTAAAAATATAGTTTACACATACTTGGAATTCTTCCTTTACAATTTCTGCAGCCTGATCAAATATTGGTTGGAGCATCTGGCTAAACCGGCACCTATAAGTTGGAGATAAAATATCATTTTCATTTTAGTATTTGCACAAGACATTTTAATAATTAAAGTATATATCAAAGTATAAGATATCTGCAAGCTGAATGTGGCTAAAATCTGAATTCTGCAATATGATGAAGATTAGCATGACTTACAAAACTAGCAGTATTTGTAAGTTGATTCAAATTCTGTGATTTCAAATTATTAACAGTTCAAAACTTTTTCCAACCAACATTTGTAGATATAGCTAGGCTAAAAAAGCTTTTACATTTACATAACACAGTAGCATTTGGTGATTAAATACTCATATCAGTAGCAGACACTGGTTTTCTAGTGAAATCGGTTGGGTCTTCAAGGGATAAAATTAATGAACAACTTACCAATCAGCATAGAAATTTACCAACACAATTTTGTTGGAATCTGAAATGGAAGATCATTACTATGGATTAAATTTGCAAAAAAAAATTTTTTCTTACTAGATTTTGAAACACAGTTCTGGCAACATTTTGGGTGTTTATCAAAAAAGATTTCAAAATTGTTTAATTGGCTCTTTTTAGTGGAAATGAGACATAATTTGCTCTTCAAAAAATTATAAATATTTAGGAATACTCCTTAATATCAGATCAAGTAATAACATCATTTCCTTCTAACAGTTGACCTTAAGCAATTTCAATGGACTCCCATGTGTAAACTGAGATAATTTTGAAAGCAGCTGGTAAATTTTTTTTGTTAAAGTTCTGATTAGGGTGACAGTGATTGCATGAACTATGGACAGAATAGGTTAAAGGTGGTCAGGAAAGGGGGGACAAAATTTCCACATGGTGAAAATTCATGTCTGCCCTGTTAACTGAATTATGCAGAACCAACTTTGCTGGATTGGGGGTCAGCAAGAGTGGAATAGGATGTTGTCTTGCAGATTTTTGGTGAACAGAGTTGCTAATAACAAAAGGACAAAACAATAGAGCAATAGAAACTGGCATAATATGGGGCTGATGTTCCATATTATTCTCCATATTATTCCATATTATACATACAAATTCCACTAGGGGGGTCTGTTGAAACAAGTCACAAAATTAATCATTTATTAACTTAAAAAGCTGAGGGAAATTTGCATAACAAGTTGAGGTGAGATGAACACAATATTTATGGTCTGAACCACCTGCTTTAAAGCCTCCATTGATCACATGCATTTGTTTGAGAAGAGACAAAAGATGGTGACTTTGCTGGTGTTATATTCAAACTGGTAAATTGTTTCTTAAGATAATTGAGAGCCACTACAAAAAACCATGGCCAAAAATGTCTTTAATTTATCATCTACCAACCAATGAGTATTAATGTGAGTTCCCCAAAAGTTTCATGTTGAAGTGATATCATTGTCTAAGTGAGCCTAATTTTCAATGGTAAAATTCCAAAAAAGTTTCCTTGATAGAAATGCTTCTTACTATCTCAAATGGTCTTTCAAAGCAAAGTTACAGATTTTTAAATTTCACACATAAAAACCACTTCCACAATATTCAAAGCAGTGTTCAATCTCAAATTTTTGAATGATATTTTAATATCATTTTCTGCAAACCTCAAGGTGCGGGTACAAGAGGAAATTACAAAAGGAATCAAAAGCAATATGATAAGAGATGTAATATTTCTCTATTGAAACAGAATTATTTGAAATAACACAAGCCTTGGATAAAGTTTTGGGTCCCATGTTGCACTAGATAGGCCCTAGATTAGACCAATGAAAAACAGCACATTCCTATCTATTACTATTTGGAATTGAAGATAAGGTTTGAATAAAGCTATAGCAGTGTGCTTTAGTGAGTTGATTTAGCTTGACAGAGCACACAATAGATGCGTCATTTACTGTCTTAAAAGCCCATGGGGCCAGTTTTTTCTTTGTATATGTTAAAAATCAAGTTACTACGGACAGCAAATATGGCACTCTACGCATTCGATCTTGCCATAGCTGTGATTTCTCCCTTTTTGGTTAAGGCCAGAAAGAAAAAAGGATTTCGTATCATTAGCCTGCCCTTCTCTTGCAAATCTTACAGATAAGGCATGTGTACCAATAATTGAGAAAAATTATGATCAAATATATTTAGAGAAGAATTGTCTTCAGTTCCTCTGATCAAATCAACTGAACTTAATTCGGGCTGCTGTACAAATATCTTACCTAAAGTTGATTGATAATTTGAGCTATCCAGTTGAGTCGCCTTTGCTGAAACTCTTTGTGTAGATAAAATCTGTAAAATATAAACAGCTATTTCATTAGTGTAAGATAACAACAGATATCTCATGACTTTGTAGATTCAAGTATCGAGTTAGTGGGCCTAATCCTCAAGGCCTAAATCGAGGACCGGTTGCAGGGTGTTTCATTTCTAACATAAAAGCACGCAAAAAATCGATCAAAAGAATTTCAAACATACCAAAGCGAAAACAGAAACTAGCTGAATGAACTTGGTCCACATGATTTGCTCCATCTTAAATATATCGACGAAAACAGGAGAAAGATTGATGGGCCTAAACCCTTGAACCACTGCGATGTTTTCTTCTTATCATGTGTGATGTGCTGACGTATTACTGGTCAATTATTCCGCGGGTTTCTGCGCGGCAAAACGTGAAACAACACGTGTTGATGCACCAATCATGTCAATTCAATGTTATGGTGGCAAATTCAAAATTGAAAGTCGCATTACGCATGAGCGTTTGAGGTTTGAAAAAGTTGGTTGATAGTCTATTATTATACAGAAGCTATTCTATCGACTTTATACTTTAACAGGGTGCAGCCAAGGACGGCGCTCAAAACTACAGCCACAATATTACAGAGGCCACTGTATACATTCCCTTTGGACGTAAATACGAAAGAGAGGGGGATATTTTTCCTCTACCCTAGGTTTTTGGAAATTTTCTCTTCTTCTAGGGGCTTTGAGAATACTCCCTCTTTGTGACATTGTACCCCGTACATGAGCCCCCGACTTACAAGGGGTATAGTTAGATATAAAGCACAAAAAAATGATGTTTATAGATTATATACAATGGAAGTATATTGCTCTACTGTTAACCAATAAATACAAAATGCTACTTTTTAAATATCGACTACAAAAGGCTATACAACAACAGACAAGTAACAAATATTATTAGTTGACCTATTGCCTAATGTTGAAATAAATAAATCAATGCTCAGACTTCCAAAATTAAGAGCTATTTTACCAAAGGCATTTACGTAAAGTAATGAATCCGCTAATGATAATAATACAACATATTACACTACGTTTGCAAGAAAGCTTTGTCGAGCTATCTTAATGGGTAGGAAAACGCACAAGGGGAAGGTTTATAATGGGGTAAGATCTGAAAGTGAGGGAATCCGTTCAATGGCCATTGATCAAATCGAATTAAAAACCGTTTGCAAATCGAAAAAGATGATAACAAATAGTGGCATATGTTACCTTTCAATAACAAACCAATAATGAAACCAACAATCATTTATTTAATTATTGATTTTTTTGCTCAAAACAGATATTCTTACAGTTATGCAAAACACATTATTCATTGAGAAATATGACTCAACTCTTGAACTGTTTTACATTTAAAGTCAAATATCATACCATAGAGGTGTCTATACATATAACTAGAAAGATATAATTATGGTTTTTGTGTCATATACCTAAACATGTATTTGCTGATATTTTTGTCAGGATAACATGTTTAAACTGGATAACATAACACCTTTCTCAAAACTGGAGGATGGAAGTGAGGGTGGGTTAAGCTCTGTATTAGATTAAATACACTAGGCTATAAGTCATATCAATCTATGTTAATGGAAAGTGTAAAATCGAGTACTATGAAAGTTGCATTACCTCTGAGCTAAGAATTATTGCCTGTATACAAAATTTGTATCAAAATGTCTGCTGCGCTTCTGCCCTTTAATCAGAGAAAGGGCGTTATTCCTTGTTTCGTTAATAGTTTGTCACGTGAACAGTTCACAATCACGTGGGCAAATCACGATCATGTAAACATATCACATGTATAGAGTGCATGCAAAAATGATATATCTTCTTACAAGGAGTATTCTCTTAGGATTGGCACGTGGACAGATTTCCTCCCAATTGCTAATAGAAATTGCTAACTTTTCAGGTGTGTCTGTATCTGTATGTTAATTAGACCTTCAGCAGGAGCATCATAATACAAAATTTCACTGCAAAATGAAACTTCGACAACCAGCAAGAAGTTAAATTTTTACGAGAAGGATTTACACCCCTGGGACACAGCTAGCATATGCGGAGGAGATGCAAAAACATTTGCAAATAGGCGTATGCATAGGTGATTGACGGCTTTAAAGATTGACACAGGCGAACAGAAGACTTATTCCATTACACTTATCACTCTCATTACCGAATCTTTTGCACACACTAGCTACGGTCATGATTACATTTGAGCTAAATCCAGGAGGTATCACTTGAAAGGCGATAGCGCTTAACTTTCTCCATTACCAGAAAATAGAAACTGCATATTCTTTCTGGGCAAAAACAACTCTTACAGGGAAATAGTTCCTTTCGCTTGCTTTTAACGTTTCAAATTTAGCCAGGGAGAATCATATCTTACAGGGCAAATGTGTGATGATCCCTATACATAACATGAAGTGATACCCCCGGCTACATTGACTTTTTACTATCATGAATTAAGATAGCTTATTCAGATTAAACAACATCACACTATTTCTTCACTAAATCCTCATTTGTACTCAGCCAACGCTTTGCATTGCGTAACTTTGTTCCCATTCAGCCCATCTGGACTCATGTATGACATCAGAAGGGTACTTGGACCGACTATTAAGTAGCCTTCGCAGCTACACACCTTTCAACTTCACTTGCATGTATAGGATGTAATATTCTTACTGCAAACTTCACAATGGACATCACAGCAATACTGAAACCGACAGTTACAATGTTCCTTTACAATAACAAAGTTTTCCTCTTCGCCCTTGTCACAGCACAAGATTGAACAACTGTTTATTTTGTCTTTGCCAGGAACGCATCGCCGGCCAGAAGTTCCCAAAGAGCCCATAATTGCATTAGGAACACAGAAATCAGGGGAATCATCAGTGTAAACTAAATCCGTTGGAGTGTGACGTTTCAAGGATTGTTCTTTGGGCAACAATTGCATCCCTTTGTTATCAGCCATGACTTGGACAGCAGAGTCATACTTCTGTAGGAGAAAGGAACCAATGTCTCTGAAATCAGGAAGTTTTCTAACGCAGGTTTTGAGATGACAGGCTCCTGAAATGCCATGACATTTGCATTGGGTCTGATGTCCTAGTTCCATGGATGTCAATGCCTACAATGGAATGCAGCAAAAGTGAGTTTTAGATGCATATACTATTTTTTCGCCTGGAAGCTTTAAAACATGACAACGAATCCACCCTTATACGATGCGATAAAGTATTATGCAATGCAATGCAATGTTGTGCAACATCATTGCAATACAATACAATACAATACAATATACAATACAATACAATACAATGCAATACAATAAAATAAAATACAATACAATGCGATTCAATGCAATGCAATACAATACATAACACTATATTGCAATGTAATTGCTCATAGTCACCAGTTTTATCTCAATCAACTGCCTTAAGACATCTTGAATCAGAGAAAACTTAATCTAAAATGTTTAGTCTTACATGCATTGCAACTAAGCAGTTCTACTTGCATCTTCACCCTTCACCCTTGTTCCTATTCACCCCCTCCATTAAGTCTCCTTCCATTGCACCCTTTCCTAAAACAGTATGTTATCATGCGTCAAACAAGACAGTCAAATAATTCAGCATTGGATTATCAGGTAAATTTGTGTTATCATAAATATTGGGCTTAATCATGGGAAAATGATAAGGTATCATGATGTGTGTCCTACAATAAAAATTTGATGATAAAAGCAATCTTTTAATACTTTAATCTGTAACGCCTAAAATTATCCTGTCGATGCATATTCTGCATATAAACGTCCTGGTGATTGTAGCGTTCATAGTTAAAATCATTTAGTTGATGAGAATACCTCTATAACGGACGGCGCAGAGTTATTTTTCTAATGGGCTGTCCTTAGCATTGTAAGACGTTGGTGCTCATGGTGTGTGTTTACAGCAAGCAACTTGGAATAAGTCATGATAAAAAGATGCCTGTAGTGATAGCTTTTGAGAATGCTTTTGACGTTTAGATGGTCATTCAGAAACTCATCGCAAAATCTAACGCATATAAAAAAATTTGAAACTTCGTAACAAAGGATGCAATTATAAAAATCAAGGAGCACTTCTTAGATATCTTGGAGGACATTTTCTGAAAGGCTTTGGGAATGTGCCTCTAGTGTTTCCTCCTTGAAAAAAGTGTTTACGCTCATTTAAGAATTATTAGAATATAGCGTCAGAATGTAGGACCTTGAATGATAACAGACTGTACTAGTCAACCTGCTAAAATGGTAATTATTATCATTACCACTATCATTGTTATAATTAAGTTTCATCCTTCTGCTATAAACATATTTGTTTTTATCTGTCTTTTGATTATGAAATACTGTTGGTAGCAGTAAGGATAAAACTATCCGAAATTAATTTCGGTAAAAACTTTTCATGTAAGTTTTCACTGCGACAATTAACAAAATCAGTCTGCCCTTGGTAAGCGGGAACCGTTGATGACACAAAGCGGCAGGAATATTTTGAGTGAAAAAAATTTTAATTATAATAAAGAATTCTCCCTAAGGATGTTGCTCTAGGCCATTCCACGTTTTTCAGTGTCATCATCATGGGCGTATCTTAAGTTTACTGGCAGCACATTTATACATAATGATTACCGATGAAGGCGAAAGTCGAAACGTTTAAAAGTTGGAGTTTTTTTCTGAACATCTATTTACTATTTAAAACTTTCTATGTGGTAGTGCTTATGAATGTTATATATACATAGTCATATATAATGATATTGAATATGATAATGATAATGATAATATGGCCCCGTTTACTCTCTACACATCAATTTTTCATCAATTTTAAGTCATAGTTATTGCACCCTAAGCTTATTCAATTACCACTTTCAATCTTCTAAAAAATAGGCCCAAAAAAGGATTGTCTCTGTTGGAATTCTATTAACTTGTGTATCCTAAAATGTTCGTTTGGAATTAATCTTCCAAAAGCACTCACTATACACTTGCAAAACTAATATCATATATAACACATTACTTTCTTATCATACCGTTAAATGCAGATTAATGAGTGTTTAGCTTACGCAAGAAAAGTGCAGTCACTTGACTGCCAATCTTGCGCTTTGAAATAAAATTTGCGGGACTGCTTGCTAAATTGGCATCTCTTAAAATTGCAGCTTGATGCCTGAAATGCATCAAAAGGGCACCGTAGGGATGCCTGTTTGAGGCATAAACGCCTAATAGATACTTTAAAACATCCCCGCTGCAATGCTAAGGCATCGATTCATGAAATGCTTAATGGCATTAGGGTGTATGCTCTATAAATCAAATTAGCGGGATGGTGGACACTGATTTTAGTTAATCTCCCATTGCGTCAGGCATCGCTGCTTTGAAGTAACGTTTTCGAGTGGATTCCTTGATTGTTATCTTAACGAATAAGATTAGATGATTTAAAAAGGAAGATAATATGGATTATTAGCATTTATTGCCGCAAGATTCATGTCGTCAAATCCATGTCAAGTATGATTATTTTAAGTCTTATTGCAATGTTTGAAGTATGAAAAATTCCCTTGCAATGTTTCTTTCTCCGATCCAATTAACTTAAAGATCATGGGAAAGTTTTCTGCGGTTTTATTGTTCGAATCTGTGATCATTTGCGAAAATTTGCAAATGCAAATATGCGAAGAGTGAAATAAAGTGATAGTTTATAGTCGGTTATTAGCTAGGGACTACTTTAACGACCTTATACTTTCCCCAGTCGCTATGCCTTGTTACATAAGGTGGATGTAGCCACAGACGGCGCTCATATATATGGACCAGGTATCTATTTATGCTCCTTGGTAGAATTTTGTGTTAACATCTTGCTCAGGGCTACTATTCTCATAAATGGTAAGGGCGAATGCTTAACCGGCAACAATGAAACGCTAGACCAAAATCTTAACCACTACACTACATTGGCAAGAAATAACCTTTCTCTAACTGTTAGTGACTGTTCCATACAGCGGAGAATATCAAGTTTCAAAAATGGTCACCTCTTAAGAACGGAAAACAACAAGCGTCACACAACAAGCTTTATTCTTAAGCAACTGGTTATAGAAGTCACTTAAACATTAATTTGCCAATATGTGTTGAGATAAACAACTTAAACATCAAGTTGCCATATGTAATTAATGATTATATGGAGCAGTGATGACGTCACATCATGTTTTCGAAGAAAATTTAAGGTAAGACCTCTGAACCCAGAACCAAGAGTTCATAAAACTAAGAAGAGATTTATCATTTTCCAGTACTGTTGCAAGGAGCAATGAGGACTCACAGTTAAGCACATTCGGTGCAGATTTCTAATGCATCGCTTGCTTAACTATTTAAGTTTCTGTTTAAGCATTCACTTTAAGTGCTATGGTTTCCTTATCTAAAATTTCCAGTTATAAAACTGTGGTTTAGGTGATCAGCAGGGTTCTGCGTTTTTCTTTTTCATCAGAGAGCAACATGGTGCATTTCAATTTTCGTTAGAAAACGTCTCAACAAAGTTTAGGTACTGCAAGTAATGGATTGTTAAAAGAGCTCTGCATATTTCTGATGATGATAATAATTTGTGTACAATACAGCATATTGATAGAAATGTTTAAAACCTGCGCTATATTTTTACTTGAGTGTTAAAGTATCAAAACTCTAGCTTATCAAATTTTAGATATTACCATGGAACGGTCAACTTCTAGAGCAAGATTTTCAATGTCTAGACTGAAAGATAATATAATTTTTTATTTGATGATCGGTAGAAAAAAGGTTTTGATGTTGGGAGAGAGAAAACTGCACACTCATAATCAAAATTAATTGGCTTCTGGCTCTCAGACGCTTGAAGGTTTTTAGAAAGCCCATTAAAGTATCGTTCTAGACAGTTTCCGTGCATATCTTTTGGCTTAGTAAATACTTACTGTCTTCAATATAGTTTCAGATTTATTAAAAAGAATCACGATGTCTTATCCACAATTATTAAGTGTTGGCTCATCTGCCTGAGAATGTCTAACCAGAAACTTATTCCAGCTTAATTGGAAAAAAACCTTGCTTATTACAAAATCCCTTTATTGAGATGTATAATAGCAGAAAATTACGTTAAGCATTTTCTCTTACGGATTTGTTCGTGTCAGAGTTCAGAAAAGCGTTTAATCTTTCTCTATCCAAGAAGAAAGTTTCAAACAATTTTCTTTGAATAAAAAGAGGCCTAGCCTAGGAAAAGGATAGTAATTTCTAGAGATTGCAGCAAACTAGTGCAGCATCTCATGGTAAGAATAATCTCATCTATATTATAAAAGGAATACTATAAACAAAGATATAAAAATATTAACAATCATACGTTCCTATTATATAGAAATTAGAAAAATGTTGATAGATACACAAAAGAAAAAATTAAGCTTGTTAAAAGTGTCACTTTTCATCTTCGCCAGTAATCAAGTTCAAGATTCATCTTTGCCTTAGAAGACTAAAGTTGAAACTTTTTCTATGAGTATTAACACACATACATTTATATATCTATATATAGATATTGCTTGCTCAAACACACACACACATATGTATTTATATAAATAGCTATCATAACTCATAAATTTTAAAATAATTAACAATTACTGGTGAAGACGAAGGTCGAAACGTTTAAAAAGTTATCTGAGGATCTATATACTAAAAATTTATATCTAGGTAGGAAGGTAATAAAATTAAGAAAATCATGAGGTCGGGTGCAAGAAGCAAACGCAGTATTGAGACCAAATAAAGATCCTTAGCATGCTTTGGCCTTGCAAGCCAATGCTATCAACAATAACATATATCTATCTATAAATGCAAAGAAATTTATGATATCACGCAACAAAAATTTTTTTAGATAAAACAAATGTTTTTAGATATATATGCTATAGTGGCACGGAGAATTCATCAGTATCAGAAAAATATGTCAGAAAAAGTACCTGAAGGACAAAGAGAGGGAATGGAAGAACAAGAACTGTTAAAAAGAACAAAGGAAAGGAAGCAGTGGAAAGCCGTGATCTCCCAAGCCTTGAAAGGACATGGCACATAGAGAGAAAGAGAGAGAGAGAGAGAGAGAGAGAGAGAGAGAGAGAGAGAGAGAGAGAGAGAGAGAGAGAGAGAGAGAGAGAGAGAGAGAGAGAGAGAGAGAGAGAGAGAGAGAGAGAGAGAGGCACGGAGAATTCATCAGTATCAGGATTTAGTTATAGGGTATAATGGAAGAGGTACTTACGAGTCTACCAGCTTCTTTATTATGTCGATCTACGAGTGCTCGTACATCTCTCACCCTATCATTGCTCATTACTTTTCTTGAAAGACCTTTTCCAAAACTGATTGCTCTGTCTAGGCAATTATCAGACCAATCGAATATGTTGCCATTATAATGGAGATTTCTCTTCTCGTGTTTTGCCAACTTTCGCTGTCGTCTTTTCTTCTTGGGCACGCATCTGCAGTTGGAGAATAACCCCATGTGACAGCCTGTTGCAATTGCATGGGCAACGCCAGCTGATTGTATGGCATAGATATACGCTGCTTCTCTGTAGCCTTTTTAAAAAAATATTTGTAAGAATGGACAGAACTCACAGTAACAGTGTATCAAATAAAAAGATATTGTTGAATAGAATAGAATAGAATAGAATAGAATAGAATAGAATAGAATAGAATAGAATAGAATAGAATAGAATAGAATAGAATAGAATAGAATAGAATAGAATAGAATAGAATAGAATAGAATAGAATAGAATAGAATAGAATAGAATAGAATAGAATAGAATAGAATAGAATAGAATAGAATAGAATAGAATAGAATAGAATAGAATAGAATAGAATAGAATAGAATAGAATAGAATAGAATAGAATAGAATAGAATAGAATAGAATAGAATAGAATAGAATAGAATAGAATAGAATAGAATAGAATAGAATAGAATAGAATAGAATAGAATAGAATAGAATAGAATCGAAACTATACGATTCAATACGAAACGATACGATACGATGCGATACGATGCAATAAGATACGATATGGTACGATCTAAACAAAACGATACAATACAATATGATGCAATATAATACAATATAATACAATATATTACAATATAATACAATATAATACAATATAATACAATATAATACGAAACAATGAAATATGATAGAGATGGTTATATCAAGATTTCACATCGGGTACCCATTTACAAACAGATAAATGAAGGCAAGCCGGGATGGGGATAAATCGCAGAGATTGGCCCAGAAGAAGGGCAATTGGCTTGATAGTACTGAGCCTTTATAGAAAGGTGTTCTTACATTTTTAGTTCAACTATTGCCAGAGGCAGCAAAATCAATGGGCTTCTGTCATTCATTGTCCAAACACGAGCAACGTCATACTTTATAATTTGCCTGTCAAATTAGGTACTTAATTTAAGACGATTTCAAATCATAGAATAGATGAAAACATTCTTTGTTTAATGAAAGATCTTGTAGTCTCAGACAAGATTGTGGTACTTTGTAACGGAGGCCAATATATCAAAATAAAGACTTCTCAAGCACCGACATCAGTATCTCTATCATTGAATTTAATGCCCTTAATTAAAAGAGTAAAGATTTTTTTATCAGCTTTGCAATAAGCCTATTGAAAGCCTAAACTCTTTACTGATTGAGAGAGTCCGCTCTTTGGCTACATAAATACATAAAAGTTGATAGATTGGTGTTGAAATATTTAGGTTTAAACGTAAATAGATTGATAACTGCCCCAACAAATGAATGAAAATAATAATTACAAGGTGAGAAAATACAAGGCAGAATAAATTTGGGCAGGAGACTATGACACAACCTAAAAAGCATTGACTTGGATCAAGGTTAAACTGGCTAAGTTGGACAAAATTTCCTTGCAAAATTGATACTTTTTCATATTCCTATAGTGTAACCGTCAGTTTTGAATAATATCAGTTCCATTTTTTCTTATGTATGGAATATAAATGCCCTGCAGAAAGAAAAAGAACGGCTTTCCAAAAATTTACCCAGAAAAAGAATAGTTTCGCAAACACTGCAAAATATTGTGATTAAAGTGAAACTGCGATAACCTTTTATCAAAAGATTTGTTAGTATCAACCAGCATTTTATCTGTTGCAGTACAACATATGGCATTATTGTGCCTTGTTGCATGTTGCTGGAAAACACCAGAGAATGGAAACTGTTTTTTTGTGGTTTCCGTGCTAATAGTGCTGGTTTCATCCACGTTCCCCCAATTGAATATTTGTCGAAAGAGCAATACCTTTCATTTAGAATTGATTTCAGGCAGATGAAAGTTGGTTTAAGCAGTATTATTATTATTGGGGGTGGGGGGGGGGGGGAGACAGTGAGCTGCAGATAAAAAATGAAAATTGCGGTTAGCATTCCAAGACTTGGCAGTGATTGCATCTGCATTTTAGCTAACAGGTAGATCCCGGGCTGCCGAGAGGGAGGCGCAGAAGGGCAGTTTGTCCCAGGGTCTCAGGGCTCAGGGGGCCTCATCAACTAACATCAAAATTTTATTTATAGCCTCTTTAGATTTATTCAAGGAATCTCCGAATGGGAGGGCCGTCAAGGTTTTAAGAGTGTCTCCAGATTCAGTACTTCAATCACAGGCACAATTGGCCTCATTTTACAGTTCTGCTCCTGGGCCTCGAAAACCTCTCGGCGGCCCTGGGTAGATCCAGCACGTTGCAATGCAAGCGCTGATTTTCTTTGACCGATTTGAGGGAGTTTCATCTAACGTGGACGTTGAGATCTCACAAAAGGCCCGTCTGGGTCAGACAGTATAACATCTTATTCTCTATTCAATCGGTGGCTCTTTGCAGTTGATACACTTTGTTTTTGCTAATATATGCTGCATAACACGAGGCTACAATCATACTTTTAGACAACATGAACTGTCTTATTAAATATCAAACTATGAGTATGGTTAACTTATGAATAATTCGAATGAACTTAATTGCAAAATAACTTGGATAATCACGAGCAGCTTATGAATATAAAAAATTGGATTGAATGAGCTTAACTCAACGGCTTGCTACAGAATCACATGAATAATTCTCCTTCGCTTTAATTCATTGTGAAGGTTTTGTGGCATAGTCAGAAAAGCAGATGGTTGAATGCGGTAGATTATGTCAAGAATGCTGTTGCAAGTGATGTTGAATGATGTTGCATATGATGTTGAATATCATCGAATATTGTTGCATATGATGCTTAATATTGTTGCATGCTGTTGCATATGATGCTTAATATTGTTGCATGTGATGTTGAATTTTATTGAATTTTGTTGCATACGATACTGAATATCATTGCATCTGATGTTGAATGTTGTTGCTAATGATGTTGAATTATGTTGAATATTGTTGAATGTTGTTGCTAATGATGTTGACTGATGTTGAATATTGTTGCATGCTGTTGCATATGATGTTGAATGATGTTGAATATTGTTGCATATGATGCTTAATATTGTTGCATGTGATGTTGAATTTTATTGAATGTTGTTGCATACGATACTGAATATCATTGCCTCTGATGTTGAATGTTGTTGCTAATGATATTGAATTATGTTGAATATTGTTGCATATAATGTTGACTGATGTTGAATATTGTTGCATACGATGCTTGATATTGTTGTGTATTGTTGCATATGATACTTAATATTATTGCAAGTGATGTTGAATATTGTTGAATGTCATTGCATATGATGTTGAATGTTGTTGCATAGGACGTCGAATGATGCTGCATATGATGTTCAATGAGGTTGATCATGTTGACTCTGCAATTGCTGCGTGGTTGGTAATATGTGAAGTTTTGATTGATAATGCAGTGTTTAGTATGACACAAAGTGTGTTGGTTCTACCGTTGTTGTAAATGTTGTAAAAGGAAAACATAGCATAGATACATGTTATAGATTGCACATTTATCACGTATATGAGAATCATTTATCAGTAGAACTGCTAAGTAGATGTTTGTTTACATACCGTAGCTAATGATTGCCTCAACAGAATTGGTTTCATGTGAGCAGTTCCACCGCCTTGCACTGAACTGTTTCTGGCATTCCCTCACGGCCATTTGAGTTCCATTTAAAAGCACCAATCCAAGCATTGTATCCTTGACGCTCTCGCATAACTGTGTGTTTCGTCGCAAATAAGCAGGGAACTTCATGCACACTGACAAATGGCTCGTGCGTTGGAAAGGGTTGCGAGGCCTCCTTGCAGAGAAAAAACAAGCTTATTCATAAGGATTTTTTCTTATTCATTCAGTAGCGGAAATAATAGGGGGCTTGGGTTGGAGGGGGAGGGGGCTCAAGCGCCTGAAATCAGTTTCAGTTTTTCATTTCTAATATACTTTCTTCTGATTAAAAGAGCTTAAAAATTCCATCCTTGAAAAAGTCCTCTTAAAGGCAGAAATACAGGAATTAGAAATGGAGAATAGAGGAATCTATGCAATTCTTTCTTAAGAATCTTCTTGAAGGAAATTTGAGCCCAGTCATCGCAACTTCTACACGGGCCATCCTTTAACATAGTGTTCATAATGTTAATCATAACATAAAATATTTAGAGTGGGTAGCCTATAATAATTTATCTATAAAGAGACAACTTCTTTACAGCAGGGCCCACCGCTTTACAACAGGGTAAACTGTGGTATACTAGCTTTGATAAAGAGTGCTAGGCCCACTTGGTTATGAACGCCGTCGGCGGCCACATCCTGCTATCTGCTAATAAGGATAACGACAAGGGGATATCATTATATTGATGGAGTAGTATCTGGATAATGACTGACTATAATCCAACAACTTTACCGTAACTAATGAAATCACGTCATTTTTGAAATGAATCTCTATAAAAACGTTACAAATCCTTTTAATTTCAATGGTAGATCCTTTCACGATAAACTGTGGCGTTATTTGCCCCTTGGCCAATATTTGTCAAATAGAAGAAGAAAACATTAATAACATAATTTGATTGGAAATCTAAGGCGCCTTTTAGGAATTTTGATAAATTTTTTGGGTTATCGTGAACTCTACGGTACTGTACCGTACTGTACTGTACTGTACTGTACTTTACTGTACTGTACTGTACTGTACTGTACTCTACTCTACTCTACTCTACTCTACTCTACTCTACTCTACTCTACTCTACTCTACTCTACTCTACTCTACTCTACTCTACTCTACTCTACTCTACTCTACTCTACTCTACTCTACTCTACTCTACTCTACTCTACTCTACTCTACTCTACTCTACTCTACTCTACTCTACTCTACTCTACTCTACTCTACTCTACTCTACTCTACTCTACTCTACTCTACTCTACTCTACTCTACTCTACTCTACTCTACTCTACTCTACTCTACTCTACTCTATCATTCGCCTAGAAGTCTTAGATCCTGATAACAAAAATAGGGCAAACTACTTTCATTCGGTGGGACGAGGAGGGGCTATAGCCCTTAACCATGTGCCCCTTTCATGCCACGCCCTATCCAATCAGATGCAAGGCAGATCTGCACACTTCAGCCGGCGGAAGCTTGACAAGCAGGATTCTGACCATGTGCTGCAAGGGGAAAGTGCACACAAAAACACTTTCCATTGTCTAAACTCTAAGAGTCGATGAACGATCATAGGTACCGCCATTTCAAAAAAAATTTCGCATTTTCACGGTTATGTCGTAAGATGAAGAGGGCCCATAATCGTATTTGCTATTTCTTTAAACTTAATCTTACTAAAACGATTACGTATAGTATGGCATTTGCGTATTAGCTTGAAGGATTTATCATGTCTCTAGATGTTGTTTTTCCCATCTAAGTAAGAGTATTTAAAGAGATTTAATAGCTAAAAAGTATGCATGCAATTATTTTGCAACGCTCAATTTGGTTTTTGAGCCACGTATCACTGTCACTGTTACCAAGTTACAAAACTTAGAGTCATTAGGGGCGGTGTCAGAGCTGGCAGATTATAGACTTTGATTCTTAATAAATCTTTTGAGCTTTCTGTACAAGATTGTCTAGAATTGACCCTTTTTTGAACCGATTTTAGCAGCTACAATCAATCTACATATATTCTATGACCGAGAGTAGGTACAAGAGAATATAAGTGAAAAGCATCGTCACTCATGAAAGCAGCACCCTTTCCTAAATTCGAGCAAAGTATATAGCCAGAACATTAAACAAGCTATGACTCGTCTCATATTTTATCTTTTATTCATTTATAATGATTATAATTAAGTTTATTCAATATATTTAGTTTGCTTTGTGACTTCATTTTTGCATGGCTCTTTGAAAAGCTGTATGACGTATTATTGAGTAGAGTTCCATGGCCGTAATAAAGATAATAAAGCATTTCTTTTTTACAGGATTGCCTTTCTAGCAATAGTGCTGTTACAAGTAAAAGCAATTTTTTAAACTCACATAAAATATAATAAGTTGCAATGAAAAAGAATTCAAGATAGTTACAATAATATAAAATTTCAAAATATTGTTCTCTATTTATCAAAGTGTTTTCACGATAAGAAGTGTTCTTTTGCATTGGATTTAAAAAGTACAATTGATTTTATAGAGCGTATATCTCTAGGAAGTTTATTGAAGCAGTGTGGTCCTTCAAAGTAAAAATATCATTTTGCAATTTTAGGTCAAAAAGTTATAATGAAATGAAACGCTGATACAGTGTTTCATCCCCCTCCCTATTTACTTTGTGCAAGGGTATTTTAGAATGATTGCAGGTCGGGGCAAAAGCTCTGAAGCAATGTTAACAAATAGGCGACAAAAAGAGCAAAACAAATAAACAGGTTGTTACGAAGATGGGATCTCAATGGCCGGTTTTAAAAAGATAGGGACGATACGAAGAAATGTTTGCTAACAAACCCAGAACAAATCTACAACCGATCATTTTTACTGAAGATAAGTGCCGAGCAACAGAGCTCTTCAGCTTAGGCATGACGTGGGTCTAGGGGACTGCTTTTCCATTAACTTTCTTGCTTGGAAAATGCTTTACCTCTTGCGGGGCAAAATAAAAAGCATTTCTTAGATGATAGCAGGGGGGATGGTTAACCTTATCAACTATGAACATATCAGTTCCCTGCAGGACAGAAAATGACCGCTATAAGATAGCCTTAACATTCCATAAGAATGACTTTAGCATGGCAAGGATGCAATGACCCCCAAATGTGATCATGAAGCGATGCTCATAAGCAAGTGTGACATTTGAAGTGGTAGACGATGCTACTAATGTATACTTCTGACAATAATTTTAAAGGAATACCATATCAGTGATACCTTAAACTAAGAAGGGACTCTATCGCAAGAAATACCCAATAATCTCAAACAACTTTATTCTATGGCAGCAGTGATTAACAGAAAAAAGTAGTGCTTGTGTTATATTTACATCATCAAGTCGCAAACACTGTTGCAATTACAAAGTTTAGCGGGGTATCTACCTGATCTACAAATACGTCCTTAGCTGCCTCAATAGAGAAAATAGAGAAGGGGCTTAAAGAAATTTCTTAAAGGTTATTTTCAATCAAAGCAAGAAATCATGATAGAGGAGCGTCAAGCAAAGGTTTTCAGCAGTTTCTTACTTATATTGATATATACTGTAATGGCATATGCCTACACCTTGATAATACTGCTGTAGCATGTTCAAATAAATCGCCTGAATTTTGCCATCATCTTACACAAAAAATCTAAGCTTAAATTTTACGATTCTCTATTTGGGAATCGCAGCCCCCATCTTCCCAATCTCATGCAAAGATGTGTAGTTACTGTAAAGTTTACTTACAAGATTCCACAGCTAATATGGAGACACATGAGCAGCCAGAGCAAATGTATCATGCCTCTTTTGCGAAAACCGTGCATTTTGCTTTATTTGTTAGATAAATGATCAGTCGCTCTTCTGCTAAACTCTATTTGAAATCTGCGTGAGGGTTCGAAGTTGAAACAGGACCTCTTTCTAATGTGATCAATAAATGCTCATGATCCGAAGACTTCACTTAGAAAACTAATCAATTAAATGTACAAAGGTTCACGTTAAGATCCATTGGTTTGCAGAAAACACATTCTCAGCAGTAAATCTTTGACGCGCAAACGCAGAAAACAATTGCTAATTAGTCTTTCACGGTCTATGTTTCGTCAACAGTTCTCTGAGATCTCCGAGAATTCTTCATGTATGCGCTATTCCTATCTTTTCGCTCATTGATCAGCGCGCTTGGCATCTTGCGGATTATATTTGCGGATTTGTCAAATCGTACAGGCTGGATGCGTCAGAATAAACAATTTGCTATAAGAGACAGCTAAGCAGCGTGGAATTCCTCTAGAACAAAGGACAATAAGCTAATGCGCTCAACCCAATTTGTCTCTAGCTATCACCTCAGACTGATGATAATTATGTTGTAATAGATTGAAGAATCGGTTAATCAGCAGCCACGAATCGTGTATTTTGGAACTCTTTGCTTAGAACCCATCCTAAGCAAATTAGATGCTAAGAGGGATTGCCGTCCCATGTTACATCCTGTACAGTTAAAAGGACAGGAAAGGGAGGAAAGGACATGCAAAGATTTTCTTAAAGGATTTTAGAGAATCCTACTCCAAGCCACAACAAATATGTTAACTAAAATTGGCATTATAATATTAAAGTTTAATATGTTAATCCTATGAAAAAAGTTCAAAGGTAAAAAGCAACTATTATTTTGTCTGAATCACGGACAGGGAATTATTTTGAAAAATCCGACATTTTTTGACGGACATCCGTAAGAGGACAACTTAGGATTGATGCTGCTTCATGGGAACGTGAAAGTGAATCGAAGATATTCACACTGAAAACTGTGAGGAATGTTACTAAAAACAATATAAATTAGAACACCATGCCTACCCCACGCCCATTTGCTCTCTTGATTAGAAAAAAACTGGTCAGATCTTAACTGTTGGAACGAGAAGAAGTTGAATGCTTTCCAAGCTCTGAACGAAAACCCCTGAAGTGATTTATTTGACTGGTTTTTAGAAATGTCTGACCACGTTAGATGCTTAAAGAACTCAGCTTAGCTCGAAAGAAATCTACGAAGAAAATTCCGCAAACTTTTTTATCTATTACATGAAATTGTGACTCGTGAAAATCTTGGAAAAGCCAAAAATCCGACATCGTTACTACGAAGATCTAAATCCGAACAACCTTTAGAATGTCTAAATTCGACCTCTTAGTTCGAATTATAACTCAGAGTTACATAGAATTTTGCGAATTCTTGTTTTTATTTTTCTTCCATCAAGATTTCTCTTCATGTATAGTCAAAACCAAGGATATAGAGTAGTCTACAAATTGAATTTATAAATCAAGGTAGCTTTTGGAAGGTCCCATAGCCTTGGGCCCTTAGGAAAAGATATTACACGCGCATTTGCAAAGTACAGTGAAAGTGAATATTTTGATGCCAATTATGAATAAATGTTTTTCTGTCCCAGGTTATTAATTCAACATCCAATTAAAAAAATAAAACATAAAGTAACGTCGCCCTTTTGCCGCACTTTTTTGAAATGATGAGAGTTCTTACTTGAATTTTTACTAGTTCAGGATCCCTTATAGTATCAAAACGGTGTAATTGCCAAAAAATTTGAATTTTTCTTCAAGAAAATTAATGTTGCAAAGTTAGTCTTGTATTATGACCGTATCTGACAGCGCACAAGTATACGTATTCAAGATGGCCGCCAATGACTTGAATGTTAAAGATGATGGTAAAAGCTTACCTGTTTCTCTATTTCCCTTCTGTTTCTCTACTTTCCTTAGTATTTATGCCCATGAGACTTCTACACATGTAGCAAGCTACTCCCATAAGAATATCATTGATAGTCTGCATATATTCTGCCTCTTATACTGAGTAGAAAACACATGAGCGTACCAGCTTACCTTAGGCCCATCAAAGCAAAGAGGAGTTCCAACCGTTTATTTCGTTCTTTCATTACAATGTATCCATCACCTTCATAATCTCACTGTGTCTCGTTAGCATGCTGAATTCTAATACTGATTTGTACTGAAGTGGTATTCGAATTAATTAGCTATTTCAAACAGATACTGTATCCTAGGAGAAACAAACGCTATCAATTTAGTCCAGGCCAGCTAGTTTCCGCAGACCCTACTTTCTTTCATTATTTAAATCTCTTGAGATGACTGCAGGATTAAGGTTGTGTTCCATGAGGCGTTGTGTTTTTGTGACAACTTGTGCAAAGATAACCAATACCAGTTTTTGTTGCAAATGATTTACAGCGTGGGTAAAATTTAATTTAAAAGTGGTTAGATTCTCAAACTTTTTAATTAAATCATCCTCGACGGTAACTGTACTTTGAATTGAAGGTGAGAAATATTGAAGCCATATAAAGTCGCCTTACTCTGCTAGAATATCGATAACTGAAGCCAAGGATCTATTTAACCTAATGAGGTTTAAAGAAACCCCTAGAGACAGAGAAAGCCGTGCAATGGGAGCGAAAAGAGAAAAAAATCAAGAATGAAAAGATCATTTAGTATTTGTATTCTAAGTATCTGCTCTCTTTTTGTTACACTTGGTATACTTGAGTACTTAGGGTAATAAGAGACCATCCCTATAAAGGGACCTACATAAAAGGATTTAATGAGAAATGTTAACTTTAAAAATTCTATTCTTTATCGTAATAAAAATTGCATGCTCTTGTTTGCATCTACCATCGTTATAAACTTAATCATTTACGGATTAAAAATTTACTGATTTAATCGCCTTCAAAAGCAAAATAACCTACTACAATATTTGATGCAATTACTCATAGCCAAATCTGCAAAATTAAACTGCTTTCATGAAAATTAAAAGTTAGGGGAACATATTATTTAAATGTTTTATAATCTAAATTTTTAAAGTAAACAAAACAAAGACATTTCCTGGTCTATGTTACTTTTATAGAATGGGAATCATTTGTTTCTGAATTCATTTATACTTTGACACAGTTCCCCAAGGCTCATCTCCAGGCCCGTGCTTGTTGCTACTGTTTTCTTAACATTACATATCAACATGGAGAATTATATATTACATATGATATTTATAACACAGGTGGCTGCGGCTCCTCAACGCTCAATAGCTGCGTGCATCATCCTTCCATCAAGGTGCCGGCAGCATCCTTTCTCGCTCTCCCCATCCTTTTCTTCATCCATACATTCCTTTGAAACTAACTTCAGAACGTTTCCACTTGCAGCCTGTTTTCTTAAATAGAATTGTTTTTAGAAAAATGTGTTTGTTTGAGTCAATAAGGCGGTTGATCCCTGTCTAGAAGGCGGCCTTCGATGTCTGTGAACGTAACATGAAAAACAAAACAATCTAAACCAAAAGTTTAAACCATTTGTAATGCTTTCAATGTTTTTGTACTAAAAGGCCGAATCTTCTAAAATGTAACATAGCGATTAATGGGCCTGGTCTTTCCTTTTCCCTTTAAATTCGCAACAACAGCTTGCAACCAATGCGCAGACGATTTTTAAGCGTCGATTCAGGCTCGCATTGTAACGTTTGAGGCTAAAAAAGATCGTAGAGTAGATTTAAATAAGGAAATCGTTTAATATTATTTCGGCAGAGAACTAAGGCCTTGTCTTTTCTTAGGATATAAAAAGATAAATCGGCTGTGTAAAGCGGTTTGGACCAGATTAAATCGAGTGCGGAATCCCTTATGTAAAACGCTTTGGGCTGATCAGCAACACTACTAACACAAAGCGCAGTTCTTAAAGCCAATTAAATGCATAGTTACTGGCTGCATCAGTTTTAACAAGCTCAAAATGCACACTTCCAAACAGGCGCTTTCCTGAGAAGGTAAACTAACTGCTAAAGTCTCCGTTTCCGATTCCTCTTTGCCCGTCTCACGATTGAACTGAATTCAATCCTATTCAGTGTCAGGCTTTGTAAAGATACTAAATATTTCTCCAACTATCATGATGAATGTTCTATTTAGTTGCAGCGTATCACAAGCGAGGCAGTAGCGAAACTGAGGCTCGTTGGATAATCCTGAAGTGGACACTTGCTACAAGTCGAACATGTCGCTTGAATTGACTTGTTGGACGCCCGCTTCCTGAAAGTCAGGCCAGAAATGAAACTGAGGCTTGTGCGAA
Source organism: Catostylus mosaicus (assembly GCA_964019065.1). Taxonomy (NCBI): domain Eukaryota; kingdom Metazoa; phylum Cnidaria; class Scyphozoa; order Rhizostomeae; family Catostylidae; genus Catostylus; species Catostylus mosaicus. The sequence continues at coordinate 2,346,959 of OZ025188.1, read as the reverse complement.
TTGCCTCTTATTGTTGTATGGTAATGCTCAATGTTGATGTGGCCTACTGCTCACGTGATAAAGCCTACTGCTCATGTTCATCCACCAGTAGCAAAAATGAATGTGTAATATCAGTCTATGGGGTGTTTTCTGCTGCTGACGAAACATAGGTCAAGTACATCTTTACACTAAGCAGTCAATACGCACTTTCCCTATTCTAAAAATCTTTTATGCTGCCTCTGTGGTATCTGTGGTTAAGGCTTAGGGCTAGCGATCTTATCGTCGGCGGTTCGAAACCTCACCTTCACTATTAATGAGGATAGAATAATTAGACAAGATGTTAGCACAAAATTGTGGCTCTCTCCACCAGGAGTATCAACGGGTGCCTGGTCCTTAGTTATAAGCGCCGTCTGTGGGTGCACCACCGGGGGAAAGGCCTGGCAGGTGTAATCGTCACGCCGACATGAATGATATGATAACAGGCTGGTGCCAGTGGGGGTAGGGGGCTGTGGCCCCATCGGGGAGTGTTCGTCCCAATCGGAGAAAAATTTTATGCCTTTCGCGGAATTTTATAGAACAATTGTGTTCTTATGCTCAGAAAGATACCCATATATTTGGTAATGTAGCCCCCCTGTCGGGAGACCTAGCCCCTCCGTCGGGCAAATCCTGGCACCACCCCTGCATGGTAAGCTTGAAATTAAGTTTTGCCCATCCACTAATTAATTATACCCAGGGTTGCAGGCCCTTTCCTTTGTCAGTATCATTGCAATCAAATCTAGCTGGAAAAGCCAAGATTTGTTATGTGCGAATTAATTCTATTCTCATAGATCCAACATGGCAAAGACATCTAGGACAAATCTCATTTCAGAAAATTGAATTAAAATAGCTTGATAACATGCTTCTTATATGGACAGAATCTATTCTAGGGTAATTGTGGATGTTACTGTCATTCCTAGTTCATCTATATTTAGATAAATGGAGCATATTTACAGGAAAAGTCTTTAGAAACTTCCATGTATGTCGTAAGTAGGCTGAGAATGTGACCTATTCCTAAGAACAATAGTGAACGTGTTCTCTCACTGAAAAATGAGTTATCGCATGGAATTTTAATACAGAGCCTTCACAAGGTCGCGGTGTTTGCTTTGCTGAACCACTTGCCTTACTGTAGTCATGACTGTCTAGAAATCTAGGGAGAGGGTTCTACTGTTTACATAGCGTCTAGAACAGAGAAATTGAAAAAACGGTGCAATTCAAAACATCTAGGTTTTCTTGTAAGAGGGCATCAGTGGTATCTAGGAAGCCAGGATTAAATGACAACGCCTCCTAGGTTTCCTAGAAACAGAGGTGGCTAAATAGATTCCTCTATCAAGGAAATTGAAATATATGGAATCATACACAAAAAATTACATAAGGGGCATTTTCTTACACATCTGGACGTTCATGGTTATACATCACAGGCACCGCGCATCCATTAGGCTAGCAGGAGCTATATCCCCTCCACTTTTTTCAAAGATAGTCCTACAAACTAATACAAAAATGGCATTTTCAGCTGAAATATTTCTGCACCGAACTGTTGTATATAAACAAGGACAAAAGGAAGCAAAGTCGAAAGTTGAAAGGGGCGTTTTCCGACCTTCTAAGGGGTGTGGGCTAAATATATTTTCGAGGGCTCCCCCGGACCGCCACTGCGGCTCGATCAGCCCCTCCACTATTGCTGCGTGGTTCCGGATATATCAGACATGGTAGAAGCTCCCCCGAGGTTTATTGGCAGTTGCTTGAATAAATGATTTCAAAGCTAGGGCCAGCTTTTACGAAGGAAATCATTTGATTTTTCAAGCTCAATCGAGTGCCACAAAATATTGATTGTTCTCTAAATCTGCAATTCATGGTTTCAAGATTTCAACACAATGTAATGAAATTGGAAAAACCTGCCAAAATTAGCTTCTATTTGCTCGGGGTTTTCGGGCTGATAACCCTGGCATCGCCCCCTTTCCCCCAAAAAACATTTTTACCGCTATGTTATGTCGAAGGCATACGTTTTTAATCAAACTACACAATTGGCTATTTGACCTATGCCTATTATCCCCATCGCAAAGCGTGGCCATGTCTTGGCCTCCCTATTTTGTCATGTAAGGAGCAACAACATGCACTTGAGCCCCCTCACTCGAAAATAAGCTCCGTGGTCCCTGTTTTCTCACAAATGTCAGCAGCAGGACCGTAATCTTTTATGGACGCTTGTTGAGGGTTGGGCTGCTGGCTTGAATTAATGGTCTGAGGAGCTGAAGAGACACGTAAGGAACGTGAACGTGAAATGTATTGCTCTTTTTCGTATCGTCTACAGACTGTAAGACGCAAATGAAAGAAGAATTCCTGATCAATGCAAATAACTGGTAGAATTTGAGTGTGTAATAGGAAGGCTTTATGACCATAGGAAAGCTGACTGTTGATTGAAATTCAATATGCAACACCAACTGCCCACCTACTCCACAAAAGGGCGGTTATACATTTGGTTAGTGATGTAACTTCTACCAACATAAATTAGTTTTCCCACACTCAACTTCTGGAAATTCTTCAAAGCGCAGGCTAGAATGTATTGGCTTTCATTTGAAAAATGAGTTACACTACACTCATAGCTTAATCCTATCTCTAGCAGGGGCATATTTCCGTGTAACTTGTTTGAAATGATGTATTAGTGCTCGAAGGAAAATCCTCTTTGCTGAGACCAGTATAAACACCTCCAGCATAGGGCAGCCGGGACACAGAAAAGCATTTATTGTCTGATTTTGGTATCGTTTTGCCTCTATTTTATCCTAGTTTTGCCCACCCTCTCTTTGCCCAGATATGCTCCTGGCGTCTACAAAGATAAAGCAACGAAATTTTAACAAATTGTTGGAAAATGTATTAAAACTCAAAAATAGTCCGAAGCTATCTTGTGTCACGATCATTTTGCCACCCCAATTCAATGAATCCTAGCAACGGGCGCTTAGCTAGAAAAACCTGGTACAGTAATAAATGATAAGAGATGTCAAACGAACACAAACGTCTATAGTAGCCTTGTCCAGTTTGACAGCTGTACCACCCACTATAGAATATGTAGACGTTTAATAGACTTGAGCTGGGTATATCCATTCCAGCTTTGTACAATATGTAAGTCATTGGTCTTCTCAGAAACTAATTGTAGGTCAAGGTCTTGCCAAACCTTATTAAAGATTTTGACAATATTCCGGCCCACTTCAAATAAACACAGAGCTTAGCAAGTCACAATTAAGCCAATAATGCATTGCCCAGAGTTGAATCTAATCGAGGCGATCCTATTTAAATGGTTGCCTGTAGAATCATGTTCTGTTTTATGTTGAAATGTGTGAACTGACTTGACAGTCAGGAAATAGTATGATTGAAAGCATCGGAATGATGGAGAAAGATTAGGAAAATATTTGATTGCCACACCCATGCCCACCCATGCGATTTCTAAGGCGTGACGTCATGATTCTTGTTGCCCGGAAAGATCACAGTTCTCCTGTAACCTGGTGAACGTTTCGTAGGAACATTTCAATGAAAAAACCAATTCAGCTCTATTAGAAGTCAACATTTTTATTGAAGTGGAAGGTGGGCACCTTCAAATGACGCCCTTGTTTCCTTTGCTATTAAAGAAAGGGTGATGAAACATAACTGCAACATTTGAGCGTATTTTTCAAATTGATGTAAGCAGAATGTCTGCTTCGTGTTGAAAGATGCAAAAACACTTGAAAGTATGGCAATTCCTGGCAATTCAGACGAAAGCGACCACACAGGGCAATTGAAAATAGTGTAACTACTGTGGAATGTTCCAGTAGGCACATTGCATTCCCCAAGAGGGAACAGCAAAATGATGAATTTCCCCTGTGGTTAAGACCCCTGTCATTTCCCATCTACTCACGTATTTTTTGAAAACCAATATTTTGAATTGAATTTTCGGTATTTCTTGTTATGGAGTACCTGCGATAAGCTTCAAAATATTGTATTTTGCTGCAGGTAAGACCCGTTCACTTCTTTCAGTTATGACTAGGCCCCGTTTCCATTATTCGGTTTTCGCATGAAAACGGAGTAGGATGTCTCCGTTTTTGTGTTGATGTTCCCATTGAAAACGATCGAAAAGGGAGACATTTGAAAAGGCATCGTTTTCAATGGAATCACCGAAAACGGGGTCATTCGAAAACGCTTCAACAACAGCAACAACTGACTTGGCGCCAACATGAAAGAAAACATTTATTTCTGCATCTTCTTGCTTTGGAGTTACGGAAAAATAAAACAGTAAAATGCAAATTTAAAATGCTGTGATATCAATTGTTCAGTTACTGATAGCTATAAATACTCTGCAGAGTATATTTCGTATTGTTTTGGCTATATCTAGGACGACAGGACCTACATCAAGAAAGTAAGAAGAGTAATATTGGCCGGTTTCTGATAATGTCAAGAGCATTCTACTTAAGCAGGTTGAATGTCTATCGAAAAATACGAAGTCGAAAAGAACCAAGACTCCACAGATTTTGGATTAGACCTTGCTTTTTGATTTTTCCCGCTGTGACTGAAAAGGCGGCGCCAAATCTATATAGCATCCTCGGTTTCAAAACGAGTGCAAATAAAGGAAATGAAAGCGAGCGAAAACGAAGTAATGGAAACCACCCCCCGCTTTCGCGCCAGGCTCCCTGGGCAAAAACGGAGCAATGGAAACGGTTCCAGATCATCTGAAAACGGAGTGATATGAAAACGGAGACATTTGAAAACGGAGCAATGGAAACGTAGCCTGGATTAAGCCCTTTTTGCAAACTTCCCAATATTGAAAGTTTCTTTAAAAATGCTCGGCAAATTCCAAGAGCGAAAGGAACTGATCTTCCCTATTGTCTCATAATGGCAGGCCTTTTTATTTCATAAATAACCAAAACACCCTTTTTTCTCTTCTGACGTTTGATCTGTTTCCATGTCAACGATGCTTGAACTTCCTGTTTTTGGAACTATGTGTCACTGTGTAGCGATCTGATTTCTTAATATTAACAAATAGTTTTCTTTTGAATTTAGAGCTACTTGGAGAATCGTATTGAAAAACAAAGCTATCCGGAATAAGTGCCTGGTGGACTTATGCCAGTTAGCCAAGCTAGGGTTACTTCTTCAAGAGGTAAGAGAGCCAAAGGAGCAAAAATTGGCAGGCGGGCCTTTTTTTTGATTCATAAGAACTTGTCTTTAGCTCACACACCGAGCATTTTACCATTTTCATTGCCCCCCCCCCCCTTACCCTCTCTAGCTATTTTACTGACTGCGGGCTACATCCCAAATGATGGAAAAAATTAATCTATTTGGTAAATAAAACAGTTGTTGTTCATTTGGCTTTATTAAAAATGGCAGATTAATAACATTATTGGAAATAGTTGAACTAGAAGGAAATGGTCATCATTTTCTATGAGCTGTTAAGTATAACTTATTTGAGAAACATCGTCTAATTTGTAACTCGCCATCCAATTGTTGACACACCAAGAGGAAGTTTGGCCTAAACCTGCTTCTGATAATTATTCCAAAAATTACACTCCAATTCCTCTTGACCCTCGTAAATAGGATTTTGTAATACTCTCCATATTTTCATTAAAATTTCACTAAGACCATTTCCGCTCCCTTAATCTTCTTAAAAGGTTATACTAACGTAACTTCTTCTCTTTTCACTAAAAGAACCCATATCAAGCTATTTAAATCCCATTAATTCATTTTTCAATTACATTTACTGTCCCTTTAAACAAGTCAAAACATGTCAGGGCATTTTTCCACAGATGCCGTCAGAAATTGTCACACAATTCGCCTATTCCATTTAACAATTATACCACTGAAAAGAGAAGACCAAAAATCCGACAGACGTTTATATGGATTAGCAAATGGTATTGATGACCAAGTATATATTTTATTAACTGTTTCCGTCTCTTAGTTTTTTTATCCCAAAATATCCTCGCAATTCTTTATAAATAAGACTTTTTTGTTACACCAGAATAAACTTTCTAATCTTTTAAACTAATTTTCCATCGATTAATTTATACCGACGTCAATCCTCTTCAGATTTCACTTTCTCCGTAAATTCTTCGCAAATTTTCAGGTGACTACGAAATTCTCTTTATTGTCCATAGTGCATTCTATTGGTATTTCCTGGGTCCTGCTGCTAGAAGGGGTATTGGTTGGGTCGTCCCCGACTTTGTAAACAACGTCTTCATACATAACCATGGGTGCTTGAGCCTGGAAAAGGAAAGCACAATGTAGGGCGGTAGCTAGATTTCTTGTTCTAGGGTAGTGGGAAGGGTGCCAAGGTCGAATTTGACATGTTATGTGCAATACGATATAGGCGTGAAATTCTTTATTTATCAATAAGGCAGCAAAAATTTGCCGACGAAATACCCTTCCATGGCCAAAAACACCTTCTTGTTGTTTGCCTAAGCAAGGCAAACCATTTGGGTGCCATATAAAATTCTTTTTTAGTAACATACTTTCTTGAAAATCAATCGAAAAAAGGGTTGACCTTTCTAAACATTTCTAAAACAATATTATCGAAATGAAAAGGGCGTTTTTCTGAAGGGCATGGGTCCCCATCACCATCTTACCCTTCCATTTCGCTAAGGCTAGTGGCGCTGCTGCTAGAAGCAGTTAAGTTAAGCTAATAAATTTATAAGAAAGTTCTGTAATCGTTAAAATAGCTCGAGTACTGAGGCCAACTCGAGCTTGCCTCTGTCCATTATCATCTATCACCATTAAATTTTCGAATCTGGTGCATGAATCTGTCAATATTTAAAGGCCATCCTAATTCGAAAACGAAAGCCTATGATTCAAAATTGAATTCTAGGAAACTAATTAATTTGTCGGCTTAATTGATTAATCATAAACATAAATTAGTTAATCTTTTCTTTAGCTATTTGCTGATTCTTTGGATTAAGAGATTAAGGATTTTTTTCACTTCAGTATTCACTAGCTTTTGTTTGTCTAAGACCTTGATCCATCAATTTGTCGATTCAGTGATTCATCATTCACTCATCAAATGATTCATTGATTAGGATTTGAATCTTGCAATTCTTTGTTGAATGGAATTTTCCCATTCGAGTATTATTTTTATTTCCCTTCGCTTTGGTTCTTATTCTTATGCTTCTTAATATAAACTCGAAAACAGACGCTATTAATTGCGAGAAAAATTTCGAAAATGTTTTTAGGGAAACTCAATAGAGTATTGGAGGATTGAAGTGAAAAACCTGTTTTGACTGTAGGGAGAAATATTTTTCATTCCCACCTTTCATACAGAGTTTTTGAATTTCCCGCCATGTGAAATCGAAACTGAGGTTGATTCAAAATGCTTCCATATCTTCGTGCCACGAATCTTTAATCTCGTGTTTGAAGACATTCTCTCTTTGACACGTTATATCTAGTTATTAGATGCTAATCCTTACATTGAGCAAATCTTGAGCTACACAGGTATTCCATCGTTTTTTTCATAAAGGGCATTCATGAATAAAAAAGATGATAAAGCACGTTCAGAGGCGCCGGAAGCTTCATGAGGCGGCGGGGGCAGAAACAGCGGAAAGAGCACCTCAAGGTCAGCCGTGAAGCCAATACTTGAAAAGTGAGGTGGTTTGGGCGTGGCCCCTTGGAAATTTTGCGTGACCACACCCTTTTAGATTTCGAAAAACGAAGACAATGCCAACTAAGAGTAATTAAGAGTTGTTTTGCGTAGGAAACATTCATTAGATTGCTTAAATAATTACTTCTCAGCATTTAGATTTATTAGCATTTAGATACTGGTAAGGCACTATGCTGCCCCCGCGCTGCCCCCGTACCTCTAGGGCAAAGGGGGCAGCTGCCCCCATGGCTCCAGCGCCCTTGAGCACGTTGAAGAATCAAAGAATAAACCAAATCTGTCACTATCAAACAAAATTTGAAAAAAACGCTGAGAAATCCTACGCTTTAGATTACAACTTCAACTAATTACCTTCATCATTGTGTGTCTTACATTAGAGCCATAATTCAAAACGGGCGGGTCTTTAATGCATCATAATACAGCATCTAAAAACACTCTCCTAATTTGCCCAAGTCATCGTTACCTTGTCCTCTAACTTTTTTCTAAACTTCAATTTCTTTTTAAAAATTAACTAGCTATATACAGTAAATCTAAACATATTTAACTAGAAGCATAAGAGACATATCAATTAGAAAAAATTTGCAAACATTTGAAAATTAAATGCACCTGAACCTTTGAACAATGATCTATGTAGATGAAGAAGATCAATGAACCCAAGTGTGTTTTTCCTTGCATTGGTTATGCGTCTATTTGGAGTATTTGTCAATAGAGATGTCGTTACCCATTTTAAATAGGTATTCTAGCAGTTAATATTTGGCACTGAGAAAATGTTATACCTGCAATTTAGACGTCAAGTATACAAGTATACTTCTTCCAAAATGGGAATTTTATACGTTTAAGATCTTTTGAACATGAAGTATGAAAGTAGGAATTATTTCCGATATCAAGTAAGCATTTCTGACGTGTTTGGCGCTCCATACTTAGCTGCCATAAATTATATTCTTATGCCAATTTAAATGTATTTCTAAACTGCGTTTTCTGTGATAAAAGCCTTCTGTAATCACGGTCTCATCCACCGCTTTATTTAATAACTATCCATGTTAAGATTTGATTAAATTGTTTACAGAACGTTAATAGAAATGAAAAACAATTTAGTTCCTTCTCTTTCGGATGCAACCTAAATGTGGTTACAACAAAGTCTCGAATTAAGCAGCAACCTTTGTGAGTCATTCTAGGGTTTATTCATCATGTATTGAATTAAGAGATTTACATCTGAAAAAAGGTAGTGAGTTTGTGGCATCGTACGTGACTCCAATCAATTTCCTTCGTCATTATAACAAACAAAAATAACTGCTGAATCATAAAACGAGAAATCCGGTGCAATTGTGATTCTGAGCTGTGCTATGTTTAGAAATTGATTATTCAACTTCATTACAAAAGGTAATACCACTTATTTTTAGCAGTTGTTACGTGGATGGGTGGATAAGGCACCCTTCTCAAGCAGAAAAAGCAACTGCATCTTTAAAAATCAATGGAGAAAATAGAATCTAAGATGCATATGATGAAGATGATGATGATGATGATGATAATGATGATGATTATGATGATGATGATGATGATGATGATGATGATGATGATGATGATGATGATGATGATGATAATGATTATGATGATGATGATAATGATGATGATTATGATGATGATGATGATGATGATGATGATGATAGTGATAGTGATGATGATGATGATGATGATGATGATGATGATGATGATGATGATGATAGTGATAGTGATGATGATGATGATGATGATGATGATGATGATGATAAAAATGATAGTGATGATGATGATGATGATGATGATGATGATGATAATAATGATGACCTCTGAGAATAAGACGTAAAAACATACAAGCGTAGTAAATACATTAGCTAGCGCAGTATTCGCATATCCACACGATACACCATGAAACTACTGTCAAATACATAAACATACAATTATTACAGCTACTAGCTGGGAGGCATAGTAATGCTCGACATCAAAGCTAAAATGGCAGTTATTAAGAATACAATAGCTAAAAGCTAGAAAGCTGAACAAATCATAATTTAATGACAAAAATCTATTTACAATAAATATTCATAAATATCCCAAATAAGAAACAGTGCTTTTAAAAAGTCTGTGCGTCAATGCTTTTGTATCTAGAAGCAGGTTAATTTAGAGCGAAAGTACAACAGGCTACTGTATGCACACATTTGATTTTGTTTATCTTGAATGAGCCAAGTATATTGTAGCCACGGGAAAAATGGTTTATATGGTTTCATTCAGGGACACCGTATGATTGATACTGGATGAGTAAACCGTAACAAAGGTCCATCAATCGCCAGTTGATGACAGAAAACCAAATGATATAAAAAGGATTGACCATTGGCTGAGAACTAAGGACGCATCTTTCCATCCTGCCCCCGTTCGTAAGGGTTATAGAGGCAGCCACAGCCGTATGCCGCAGTAATTTGGTGTTTTTGTGTTGCACTTCAGTTATGTGAAGGAGGATCCATCTATTTGATGGCAGCAATGGCAAAGCTAGGATGCTGATATTGGGGGAATGCTCATCACACTTTTTTCATGGATTTTAATGAATCATCATTTACCCCCTCTTAAAGTTAACTTCATTACAGATAACCTTTCGATGGCCAGCTCTTTGCCCATATGAAAAAAGGGGGCATCACCTTAAAGCTTGTGAAATAGATCCATTTCTTATTGGCTAATGCTACTGTATTCATGCTGTATTGTACTCAACCTTGTTAAGGTCTTGTCATTTTCTACATGGCTCTGTTGTTTTTTCTCCAAGGAAAATGAAAAAAAAAAGAATCCAGATTAAATCCATGGTAAGTAAGATCTTAAAAGGGGGAAGAAGGGTTTGGAAATCTGCAGTTGCGTGGTAAAATCGCAAAAACATCCAAGGATTGTCACAGGTCAAGATAAAACATTTTTATGCATTAGATGAAACTGCAGTCTGGCGAATTTATGTGATCTATGTAGCCTCATTCTCGCAGGAGCCTCGTAAATCCCGGGCCTCTTCTTCGAGTTCTCTGCCCTCTACTGGTCAATCTTAATCCTGCAGGCTCTAACATCAATCTAAATTCTTGTCTTTGAAATGCTTGATACTTCTAGAAGGATACAAATTGCATCCCATTACATAGTATACTTATATGTATATATATATAATTCTTGAAGTAAAATTCTACAGCAGTTAACGTTGCCAAAATTAATTGCAAATGCTAATATGATTGGAATCTTTACATAATTGGCATTTCACATCGCAGCACCACTTGAATCGACAGTTGCAATTTTTCTGTCTGCTGACTTTCATCATTTTCCAGCCTCGTCCACAGCAGAGCAGATCGCATCCGTCAATTCCCAACGACGCATTGTTGCATTGTCGGCCGCGAGTTCCCAATGCACTAGCCGACAAGTCGTAGTCGCAGAAGTCGGGCGAATTCTCGTAAAAGACAAGATCACTTGGAGTTATATCCTTGATGAACTGTTTAACTGGCTTGATTTTATGGTCACGAGCTCTCCTTCGGCCTTTTACCTGGGCAACTTGTACTTTTGGGGCGGTATCGTATTTCTCTTTTAGCAAAGCACCAATCAGGTCAAAAGAGGACAACTTTCTGCTGCATACTTTGACTTGGCAGGAACCAGATACACCATTACATCTGCAGTAAACACGCGTAAGACTGCTCACGGCCTAAATATAGATAAAAATGGCCGCTGCTCAGATAATACTAAAGAGATTTCTCAAGTATATGAAATTCATAATTCCAACAGAGAGTATGCCCATTAACCTTGTTAGCGGAGAAGTTTGATCTTCAGCGAAAATTGGTTACTTTTCAGGAGGAGAGGCTAATGCTTCAATAGATTGACTTATTTCTTGCTCAAGAACCATTTATAGGGCTTCTTTGCTCAAAGACCATTACTTCTAGTACCCCCTTGCAATCTGACCAATCGAATTAGTTGCCATTTTACAATTGTATAATCACCAGATGTGAAAGTAAAGTTCATTTCGATTTATCAATTTTCATTGTTGCGGACCAGATCAACATATATAAATGAGGTCCAATGTTTCATATAATTTAACTAATAAATAAATTTATTCACGAAAGAGCAAGAACGTGTCTAATCAAACTACCATGCATGCAACGAACTGGCAATCTTTGGTTTTAAACTTTAATTTTCTACCAGTCTTGCTCACATTTTTCATCAACTATTAGGGAGAGGGGGTCAGAAAACATTACACCCTTACTAAACTCAAATCCATAAATATTTTGAATGGCTTAATAAGTTATGGAGCTCTCCTTTATTGCCGGGTATACAAACTAAGGAACTCGGTTATGCTGATTTAGATGTGCATCTTGATGTACACAGGTCTTTTCATCCTACATCAACTCTTTTCCATTCTGAAAATATTGACGTGTTGATGTGATCAATTTTTCGAGGATTAACATTGCCATTAGCCCGTTACCAATCAGTAATTCGTAGAAAATCTTAATGAATTTCAAGACAAACATTCAGCTTCTCTGAGAACCAATCTTTAAATGTGGCGGTCCACACCCATGCCCCCCCCCCTCTGTTGGAATCGGCTCTACTTGTTTTATCTTGCTTTAATGCATAAGACCATCATCCAGCATGCTGCAACCCTGAGGCATTGAGTCTCAGAAGTTGTCAAAAACTTTAATGACTAGATCATTGCTCCAATTGCAACATATCAAATAAAAATCATGGAAAACCCTTACCACTCTTCCTGCTTCATTGTTATGCAAGTTGACAGTTGCTCTAAAATCTCTACCTCTCTCTCGACTATCGACGAATTTTTTTCCGATTCTATAGCCAAATTTAACATTATCATGACAGCCTTCATATTCCCAATCACCTTCATTTGTTAACTTATGTCTGTTTGTAGAAACACATTGGCAGCCTTTTAATGAGCCATCTGAGCATGCGCGAGTGAGGGCGTATGACACACCAGCTGCTGTAATTGCATATGCAAATGCCGTCTCTCTGCACGCTGAAATGAAATGCATAAACATCAAATCAAAGCAATCAAAATCTTAAGTATTGTGTCAATAAACATTAAGATGATAAGCTAATTTGGGACACAACGTAAAGAAAATTTAAAAAATTAGTTTGAATACAACAGCCGGGTAAAAACGCTATTACCTATAGAATCTAGAAAATTTAAGTTAGAGTCAACAGTTTAACAAGAGATGCCTATCTAGCAAAGTTATCATATTTATTCATGAATATAATGCATTCATGTAAAGGCTTGTTATCCACCACAACACTGGTGACTGCTGTGAGGAAATTAAGTGAAGGCAGGTGGTAATGAGACATGCCATGCGTATTTTACGATTCTTTTAACTTATGATTAGCATCGTGAATTCACACTTTGGTTGAACTTATTGTGCAAAATAGGAAGAAATAAACGTCCAAGATAATATTGAAGTAGATAAGTTGAGAAATAGTCCATCAATGCGAGTGAAAAGGTCTCCAAATGAAGGCCGAGAAATTCATAATAGTTAAAAAAGAATTTATTTGACGCCACTAGAAGGAATACATCAGAAATGTGACAGCTAGCATTTCGCCTTAATCTCCAACCACACTCATTCTATTCAGGTGCAAACGAGGCATCTACGTCACAATTCAGTGTTTTGATCTCTGAGGATCGGATCTACAAGCTCGAAAGTTAGGTTTCAAGACTGTAATGAAGCAATAAGTGTGTGATTAACATAACTTATGAAAGAACACCTGCTTACTTATCACATTTTCCGTTGATTTCAGTCCTAAGCCGCACAACTGACATTCGACAAAGAAGCTTTATTTGAAAGATTATTGGCAATTTGGCGAGAAGAGCTGCATTTGGCTTTGATAAGTCCTGAATAATAATGTGTTCTCATTATAAATTTATGACACCAAGTTGGCTCCTTTGTCAGCGATATTTCCAAGCGTTTCAGCATTTCTACGAGAGTGTTTCTAGCCGTGCTTTTCAGTATTGTGCAGGAAATAAGTACTCAAAGATAACCTGAGAACGCAGGTCTTAAAGTCCTAGGCCCACATCAGCTGAATAGCTGTTAGAACCACAGCCTGGGTTTACAAATAAACTTGCTTGCTCGCTTGCTAATTTAATCCAATCCGGCACAACATATTTTAGTTCTATACAATGCAATGCAATGCAATGTAATACAATACAATTTAATGCAGTACAGTACAGTGCAATACAATACAATACAATATAATTCAATACAATTCAATACAATACAATACAATACAATACAATACAATACAATACAATACAATACAATACAATACAATACAATACAATACAATACAATACAATACAATACAATACAATACAATACAATACAATACAATACAATACAATACAAAACAATACAATACAATACAATACAATACAATACAATACAATACAACACAGCATAATACATCACAGCATCACACAAAACAAAACAAAACAACGTCACACAAGGCAATTCAATACCTGCTGTGCAATGCAATAGACTACAAAACAATACAATGGGATACAACACAATGTGGTACAACACAATGCATCATAATGCAATACAAGGCAACAACTATCAACATATGCTGATTTAACAATGCGACTTATTGCCAAATCTAACCTGTCTTCAATATCTTTCCAAACACAGACTCCGAATGATGTGCTGAGCAATTCCATCTTCTATTTCTGAATTGTTTTTGGCATTGCATGATTGCTATTTTTGCACCACGTGCAATCGAAGGCATCAAAGATGGATCTCGTCTCAACAGCTTTTGCTGATTGACAGTTAATGCTTGAATGTGATTGGCTAGCTTTATTTGATTGATGTTGACATTGCCATATAAGGTACCCAAGGTCCTGTCGAATAAAAAATAAAGGAGTATGATTATTTTTCATTTAATAGAAAATCCAAACACTTTTTATCGTTGCAAGGGACACAATTGCAAAACTTTGAATTATCAGTATTGTATTGTATTGTATTGTATTGTATTGTATTGTATTGTATTGTATTGTATTGTATTGTATTGTATTGTATTGTATTGTATTGTATTGTATTGTATTGTATTGTATTGTATTGTATTGTATTGTATTGTATTGTATTGTATTGTATTGTATTGTATTGTATTGTATTGTATTGTATTGTATTGCATTGCATTGCATTGCATTGTATTGTATTGTATGGTAGGCCCCCAGCTCACTATTGGGAACTCCTTACAATCTTTATGCTAATTAACTAAATATAACTAAACGGTAGCGATTAAAGTCAAATTTCTTATAAAAAATGCACTAACAGTATTTACGAGACTGTAAAAACATCGGTCATTTATTGTATTTTTAATAAAAGTTTCTTGGGTCATCTGAATTCAAACGATAAGTCGAGTTAGGATCATGTCGCGATTACAACATTCGAAAAAGCTTCTCGAACGACTTACGGTGAAATCAAAGCGGCTGATTTGACTTCAAAATGGCCGCAGGTTAAGATCAAGCTCTACATAGCCTTCTCAGAAGAGATTATCCTAACTGTAGCTTGTAGATTCTTATTACACACTGATTTGCTCTCGTTTCGTGAGAATTGTTTCTACTCATGCAATCCTATTATTTTCTAATATATTTCCTTTATCTAGAGTTTATTCAACATGAATGTCAAATTGGTTGATTATTCCTTTAAAGATATTTCGTTTGAAACAGGTCGAGGCATGCCTATTGCATTTCAGGCATTCGTGTCTATCTTGTAAAATGCTATGATCTCCGTAAAAGTTTCCTTTTCCCATTTCTTACACCAAAATTACTGCTTAATGCGGAAGCATTCTTAGGATGTAGATGTAATATCGAATGCATGTTTGCCTTTGAGCCAAAGTGATTGCACTAATTATAAGCAGGAGCAAATCATACCCATCGTGTTAACCTCAAAATCGTGGACGTAGGAAGCATCATAAAAGATGGGGGAGGGCACAAGTTTTTGGGACACCCTTACAAATTTTCTAAAAGGTGTCAGAGACTGTTTCGACGAGCCTAGGGTGGCGGTGAATGAGTGAGATACTCGTTAATGTAACTGCTTTTGCTCATTTCATTTAGCAACTGAGCATTCGAAGGTACACTTAAGTTACGGTTGGCAAAAAAGGGCAACACTTCAATGGAGCACTCTGCCCGAGTTTTTCAAAAGTAGAGGGGGCACATGCCCCCTTTGCCCCCAGTTTCTACGTCAATGCTCATAATTATGTTATCAAAGACAGGAGAGACGTGTCATACCACACGGTTGGGAGTTAGATGGACCCCACGACCTCAGGCCATCAACTTCCGTCCTTGCCAAAAGTATTGGAACGCTAGCCACAATATATGACTGCTATTTGCAGCTTCCCCCCTCCCCTCATAACATTATTGCTTAAACTACGTTTCTTGGCTTCACTTTGACCAAAATAAATTGCAAACAAAAGTTAAGGTATTGATCTTTACAACTAACATTGCCTTATTGGGGGAAAGGGTGGTTATACCAGCGTTATAAACACTGGAACCGCAAAGCAGGACTTTTCACTGGTGTTCCAACAACTATTGCCAGGGATTTTTACTTGGTCTGTGCGAATAAGGACAATAAGGATGAAAACAAGTTTAAGTGAAATTCGACTTTAAAAAGAAAAATAATGAAATAGTGAAATAAAGGAAAGGCAATAATTCATCCCATAGATATTTCAATATTTGCCATGCACTGAATAGATCCCTTTGTGCCACGAGAAAATTGAAATAGAGGCGGATACTATCGGGAAAAAGTGTTCGATATTTATTTCTTTTCGCCTTCTAAGTGTGATTATTTCATATTCAGCAAAAATTTGTAAGAATAAGGTACTTAAAACTGTACTTTGAGAAACTACATAACCAGGACGATAACTCTTTCATGCTTCTCAGGAGTATTAGATGAAAAAAGTACTATAACACCAAAAGTCTCATCTATATATGCACAATTTTGTACACCCTATTCTATTCAATAAATTGTACAACGCTTGATAACCTTTATAACACATAAACACCTTACATTATACATTATATGGGAAACGATCCATCGAATAGTTGAATCAAACCAAAGTTAAAGATTGATAAAATCATTGGTATATAAACCTAGTACATATATTCTGTATATTTAACAGAGATTGTATTTGAATAGGACACTATTTTCTTGCCACTTCCTCACTTAGTCTTCAAGTTCGTAAATGTAAAGTAGCTCCTGGCCTAGTTGCTCATTTATGGTCATTCATTATGATAAAGGCAAGGGTCACCTGTACAACCCGTTTAAGTCTTGTTTATTATTAACAGATACATACACTAAAACATGCAGAAGCTTTTTTAAGAATAGCCAGTTAATAGACAACTAGAATCAAATAGAAATTAAGCAACTAAGGGTATAACAAAGGAAGTGTAGGTAACTATCAAATTATGTCACAGTTTTTCTTATGTAAATCTATAACGTTGACTTTGCCTCAAACATTTCAACTGGTGCATTAACCGTAGTATCATTTTGAGGCCTCGTTCACTTTCCACATTAATATGCAAAGTTTTGACTTTGTAGAACAGAAAGCGTGAAAAAATCAACTGGATTTAAGAATTCTGGTAACATTTAAGCACGTTTAAAAGCTAAAATCCCAAATAGTTCAAGCAAGTTTGAAAACTGTAATCTCAGATATTTTAAGCATCTTTTAGGACTGCAGTCTCAGATATTTAAGCATGTTCAAAAGCTACAATCCCAGATAGTTTAAGCAAGTTTGGAAACTGTAATCTCAGATATTTTAAGCACCTTTTAGGGCTGCAGTCTCAAATATTTAAGCATTTTCAAAGTTGTAATCTTAGAGGTTTCAAGCAACATCGAAATCTGTAATCTCAGTCATCTAAGCAAGTCTGAAAGCTGTTATCTCAGATATTTTTAACAAGGTTTGTCTTTAATAACGTTGCTAATTTAAAAAGCATTATTAAATCATGCTATGAATAACGAAACGTAACTATTTAAAGAAATTTCATGTTTCGGCATGGCTACCAATTTCTAAGTTACTTTCCCAGGAAAAGATCACAGAAATTCAATTTCATTTCAGGGATGCAAAATTGGATTTAGAGAAATCCGGAAAGCTCTTGATAAACAGGAATTTTGATCACCATCATTAGCCTTGGTACTAATACACATTTTCGAGTTTCATGCAACACGACTGGATTACTGCAATTAAAGTTTACAAAATTTTCTTAATATATTTACACAGGATCTTGCCAGAGCTTTAGTTTTAAATTCAAGTGGTAGATAATCTGATAAAAATACAGCTTCGTAATGAATCAGCCATCTATTTTACTTCTTACCCTGTTTTCATGTTACTTAATTGGATTGCGAATACATTTAGATTTGTTACATGAATTTAAAATCGGCCTTACAATTGCCGTTTTCATAAGGCTAAACCTTGAATTCATCGGAATTTGCTTGCCATGCCGACTTTCATCAAGTGTTTCTCCTTTCGTGAATTTTTCAACTTCAAGAGATACGTCTTAAGTTTGACATAAAATTGTCACGCTATCCAAATGGAACCATGCTTTTGAATATATCTTGTCTTCATAATAATTTAAAAAATGTATGCCGAGGCGTACTTTTACAAATTATTTATTATAAATTATAATTTTTTTAGTAGTTACTTTTTCTCTTACTGCTTTGTTTCTTGGTTATACGTTTTTTTCTTATATTTTACTTATCCTTGCTGCCATTTTGGAAGCAGGGGCTCTATTGCTTTATCAGAATCCATAATGGCGCCCAATGGTGTTTCGAATAATTTTTCAGATACAAGATACTATTTTAACTTTGTTAATTTTTTGCATGATTCAGATATATTTTGACCGGAATGACATATTGCCTAAATTTCAGTGGTTGATTAACTGATTCGATAGAAATCGGTTATGTGATTGCGGTCTGTTCGATTATGAAACCAGAATGTGAACATTCTATAAATAGCTATTAATGACGTCAAAATTTTCAAGGTTTTTCGCTTGGATCGCAAATGACACGTCATTGTATATATCTACTATAGGAAAATTGACTCAGCATGATGCGCCTTCAAGGTTACATAAGCTGTGTTTTGCTTGTAAAATTGGAATTTCATGCCATTTCTAAGTGGGTAGATAGGTGGAAATTTGGAAACATGAAAGATATGAAATATATGAATGTTAGAAGTGATGAATGTTAAATTAGCAGTCGTTCTTAAAAATCACTTTTCAAAAAATCACAAGATTTTAGTGTAGTGCAAGTATATTAATTAGGAAAGAAATAAGACTTTGAAATGTTGCCTAATTGATCCTTACCTTTATCATAATAAGTGGCCATAAATAAGCAAGTTAGGTGGGAGTAGGAATTTGACTCAATGAACAAGTTATTAGAGGCAAGAAATGTCGATGAAATTAAATACACTCTGAATATACAGAGCCATCATGGGATTTATGTACCAATGATTTTGTTCACAAAAGAGTAGGGTTGTTTTACAGTTGTTTGTAGCTCATTCATGGAGCCCTCAAGTTGCTTCTCGTTTAAGTGTTTCTAGGCAAAGTCACTTAACTGATCTTTCGACAACAAAAACGTAGCCCAAAGGAAAACATATTTTTACTTTGGATTAAAAAAGCTGTTTTTGTGTGCCGTTAATGGTGGGAAAGGCAAATGATCATATGGTCCCCACCATGTTTGACTCTTATAATTCAATTATTAATTTAAAGGTAAATATAAAATAAAGGAACAATACGACACAGTGAAACGTAAAAGATAAAAGTCGAAAAAGGATGCTATATAGAATGAACACTAACATGCTGACAATAACTGGTTGCTTATTGCTTAAAAATCAATCTTTTTCTTGACTTTGATTCTGAAGTTATGCTGTTATCACAATGCTAGTGACATTTGGCTACCACTAAGCAAACAAGCACTTGTGTTATGCCTTTCATGAAACCACATCAAAGAAATCCTTTTAAAACTTTGTGAAAATTACACCTCTACCTGAGACTTTAGACATAGACACCGCAACAAGAATTGTGTAGGACTGAGTTCTTCTGTGTATTGATCTCGACATATTGTTATGGAAAACACTTTCTCGACTTGAACAAAATGTTTAACGTCATATCACTTTTTCAATGGCAAATCTGGCATCCATGAATCATTCTTAATATTTGATTTGCAGATAAAGTATAGAAATCAGACAATGTTTGTCCGACATTGGTAGTTATTGCACGCTAAAGTGACTTTGGTTTTTCTCTGATAGTTCCTTTCTCTTTTCTGTAAGAAACTCTTAATCCTTCATCACTGCAGGAACCATATGGCCTCTTTATTATATGTGGGCCATTTTGTTATTCTTTACATCTTAGAAGTGGCTGATGCTGTTAATAGCTTGATTCATTTGTGGTTCAAAATTTGTAAGGCCTCTTTGCTCCAACATCATCAATCATTGGAAATCAGACCAAATTTGCTACTGTATTTATGCTACAGTACTATCACAGGGGGTGAAATGATTAAATCCTATCACATTCCAAGAATTGTGCCAAAGTGAAAGACTTATATTAAGTATGGTAGCAAGTCTCATGGAAAAGGGGGGGGGAGGATTTCTCACATTGCTTTACTTATTACTATACTTATGAATGATACCTCCTCCCCCAGAGCCCTTCATAGGTGTGTGATTTGAAACTATTGTAGATATTCCTTGAATGGTGACCGTTGTCATCTTTTATTGCAAGTAGCAACAAGCAAAAGCGATTGGAAAACTGATGAGAAGTAATACTTTATTAACAACTTTGTTGGTTCAAGGATAATAACTCTGCTTTTGCCCCTTTCTCCCAATAAAACAATGTTGTTTGCAAAGGGTAATACCCTAAATATTGTTTACGATTTATTTTGGTCAAAGTGTAGCCATAAAACGTGGCTCAAGCAACATTACTTTAAGGGAGAGAGGAGAAGCTTCAGATAGAACGCAATATTGTGGTTAGTGTTCCAAGACTTCTGGCAGGGATTGAAGATGTTTGTATGTGCCTGATTTTGTAATTATTTTTGTCAACAAAACACAGTCACTATCAGCAGTAAGTGACTTGCTTCATTTCCTATTTTGATAATTAGCCCCTCCCTTGATTGTCTTCTAAAAATAATGAAACTGTCTAGTTCTGCTTTGCGATTTCTTATAGACTGGTAACTACCCATGAACTCTCTAAGACGGCAGCTGCTACAACATGACCTCAATGAATTTGGAAACAAGAGAACATCGAAGATATTTTTGGAGTTCAGGAAGTTCAGCAGCATAAAGTAAGAATCACATCCCAATTTCAAACACAAATCGCTTTAAAATACTTTTGATTTAAGCAAATTGTTGGCACACAATATTGATTCAGCTAATAAGCTGTTTATTCTTCCTGGGAGTTTCTCGTTATGGCCTAGCCTCTATATGCGGTACAAGAAATCCCCATTCTTTTCCTGAGCTTTTCATGAAAATTAAGTTTTCTCTGACGTTATACATTACTTTCATACACCTTTTAAATATTCACGTCATGTCTAATATCCTGTAATTCTTTTTACAATGAAGAGGCCCCTTGGCAAACATACCGTAGGCCGAAAAATATCTGCCAACATATATTAATTATGACAGATGGACAAACATGTACGTAAATATCGAAGTTTTAATAACAAAAGTTGCTGTCAGAAATGCCACAACTGATTAACGTAGTATCCTAATACAGAAGTGCATTTGGTGTTTTGATTTGTAATGGTATGTGATATCAATCCCCATTCAAAACATTGTCAACTATCATTTGAGGTCCAGCAAGAAGGCTGCCTTCCCAGATAATTTTCTTGTTCATTCAAAGCATTCTTGTTAACCATGATGGGTCTTGAATGATCCCCAAGTAGAATTCTTGAAATTCTTTCTATTTTCTCAAAGTTTTTCTATGATGTTTAGCTCGCATGTTCCTGTCCCTAAATGTCATAAGTTCCTTCTCGTGTTCCTATTTCCTGAAGTGTCCTCGCTCATTCTCAAGTCATAACTAGCCTTTAACTTGCAATAATGTAAAATACACTGCAAGGCAAACTACTTTAATTCAGCTACTTAACTTGTACTTGTTTGGCTTCCACATACCATGCTTATTCCAATTCTGGGTAATTTTCTTTTTGAATTCTTGGGACTTCGCTCTGATTGAACTTATGCAGGGCCAATACACTTGGTTGGTGCATTTCGCTATATGTACGTAACAACATCATTCTTTATCTTTATAAAAAGATACGGAGACCTAAACTGTAGGTTTGATTTTGCAAAACCAAAGATATATTATTTTGTTTTTATACTTTGATATTGGGCACAAAAAAGGAAGAACTATACTAATGTGATATATATCCCATGATAGTAACCTAGAGGGTGAGTACAATTTTCGACAAAGAGTAGCTGAGAACCTAGCTTTTTTGGAGGAGGGATAACATGGTTACTGAATTTTTTAGCAGTTTTCGTACTACACCAGCCACGAAGTTAACTAAATTTTGCATTTTCTGTAGCTTGGACAGACACCAATGATGCTTAACACAGTCTGCGTAAAAACATGCATTGAATTTCATTCTTTTATGAAATTTGGGTAAAACTCTATATTTTGACGCGACTTTTGATCAACCAAGTCAACATATAATTGAAAAATGGCATGTAATTGGCCAATAATTTTACCAATCGGTCAACGACCCCACGATAAACGGTAAAAAGCCCAAGTCAGACTCAGGGAGAATGTCTCACGTAGCGTTAGGGTAAGGTTAGGACCAAAATGCAGAGTATGACAATGGTGTACCCAAGATAATTTTTAAATGCCTAAGAAAGCGCATCTTGGCACCCCTCAGATTTTGAAGTTTTTATGTTTGTGCAGTGGTTCCAAAAGTGTAATGGTGCCAAGAACTTGTCAAGATCGGCCATACTCTGCAAACTGGGGTTAGGGAAGTTCCTTTACAGAACATTTAGCAAAGAACGTAAAAAAGAGGCGTGTAAAAAGACTTCAAAGACTAATAGTGTATTCTCTAGAAGGTAGTGTTGTGTACCTTTGCCCACACACAGCCATGATAATTTTTGGTGAAGCAACTTTTGTATTGCTAACCAACGTCACTAATCATCAAATAATAAATCTTTGCACATAAAAATTTGTCATGAAATGTTTTTTGTTAGCATGTCAAGCCTTAGAAATCGCATTTGAGGTGAAGCCAAGTTGCTAAAATGGATTCCATACTATAATAAGCTTATAGGTTTGTAATATCTATATCTTTAATAAGCGCTTTATACGTACCATGTTCCTATCAAAACGTTTTGGCTAAGAGCTTTATCGGTGTCCAAGCCATAATATCATTTTCAGCTTCGTCTTAATTTCAGTTTCTTTTGGCAATTTATTAAAGGGACCAATTGAATGTTTTGAATTATTTCTGCCCTCACAAGAAGATGTTCATGTGTAATACGAGGCTATTTTTAAAAGAACGTGTAGGCAACTGAAATATGTATTATAGGCGTATCAAAGAAACAGGAGTAACATATTAGGGGGGAAGATAGGAAAAATTCGCTTTTTAAACGGAGGGTGATGCTGAAGTAATGTCTGATAAATGTCTATATTTTCCCGTAAAGGACAGGTCTATCTAAAGTGTATTTCTTCGTTTCAAAACTGGCGGTATTTCGGGCGTCACCTACCAAGCTTTGTAATATCTGTGTCGATTGAGATATTTCATCCCCTCCAATAAAAATATTTCGTAATCTTCGAAGACAAAACTTAAGGGCAAATGTGTAATCTCAATGCATTGCATGAAGCAGCATCTTTGCAATATGGCACACATATGTTAGGCAAAGATTCTAACTTAGCAAAATAATGAATGATGTCTTATTAAAAGTTACTGGCATTGGTACAAAAATATCAATTTGTACATTTTTGCCTTGAAAAGCAAAAACTTTAAGTAACATGAGTGCTCTGCAATCATTCGACTGGCTGCCATTTCGAAATTTTTTCAAGAGTTTAGCAATTTTTCTGAATAGAGTGACCTGTATTCATAAATTTTTTTTGACTGAAAGTTATTTTTCATTGCTTCTACTATAAGATTTTTAAATTTCTGTGGCCATCCACATTATATTCTCATGAAATATTTGAAATATTGATCTCAAGTTACAAGTCTTTTGAAGATCTCTTCTTAGCCTTAAATGTAGTATTTTGTTTTATGTTTAATGTAGGTCTAAGGGTTGTTATGTATTTCCATCCTCCCTTTGCCTTGGTATAGTAATAGTAATAAGTGTCTTTATATTCTTTTATGAATAAAAAAGATCTTTAAGGTATGGCGTAACATGTTCAACATTGCACAGCATAGGAGATATGGCTACGAGGAAAAGCGAGGTCTTCGACATTGTCAATCAGTCAAATATAAAAAATGTTCGGAATTTTTGGGGCACATCGATGCCAATCTTAGAGAAGGTACCCCTTTTAAAACTCCACATTGCCTCAACCCTTTCACCCCCGAATAGGACCACAAGGCCTTTTAATCTTCAGCGAGAACTGGTTTTTTCTTAGTAGGAGAGACTAATGCTTCAATAAATGATTTATTTGTCGTTCAACATTTGTAAGGGATTTTTGCTCCAACATCACTAATCATGGTACTCCCTTGCAATGTGACCAAACGCTTTAGGTGCTACTGTATAACTGTATTATCACCGGGAGGGGAAGGGTTAAGTTGAAAATGCGTTTGCCCTCTTCAGTGCGAAACAGTTGAACCTTCAAACGTTAATCAACTTGACCTGTTAAAACATTATTATTCTCAATCTCTTTGTGTCCTTAGAGCTTCTAAAATGTCTTTGACGGCAAAATAGTGTCTGATTTCCTTCGAAAGAAATCTGTCTGTTTCTAAATTTGGAATTACTGTGTTTCCCGTAGCAATTTCCTCATCTTTAAAGTAACAAAAATAATTAGTGACTTTCCCTATTTTTAATAACTTAGTGGCTTATCTCAGTTTGGGAAACTTTAATTAAGGAGATGCTTTTTTTATCTGGTAAGAATATTGAAACCTTTAATACTATAAAAAAATTACTTAATGACATCTAAATACATCCTCCCTTATTCTTGTGTTTCTGTTTCTTTCTACTGACATTTTAGAAGTTTATTTGATACCTAAAATTGCTACATATCTTCTTTTGAATCAAGTAGCTGCTGCATATTCTAATATATGCCAGGGGCGTAGGAGAGAAGGGAGGAAATAACAATATCTTCAAAATAGTTTTATAATTGGGCAAATGATCTATAAATTTTGTAATTGCACTTCAGATTTAGATCACCTCTAGCAATCTTCTAAGATATCTCAAATATCTTGAATTATGGATCCATATCTCATCTTATAAATTTGAGGCTTCGATTTTCAAACAGAATTTCAAGCTGTTAATTCGCCTTTTCAAATGAAAATCACTTTCATTTGTTGGTAATGATTGAGAAGGAAAGGTCTCCCCTCTCATTGAGTATTTTCCTGCAGAAGAAAACGGAACAGGGTTGGTGATTTCACAGAGAAATGAAATGAATGAGATGCTATCGATGAAAATAGAATTTAAGGTTTGCTCTCCTTCCAAAGACAAAATTTCGAGTAATAGTTCGCAGCGTGGACACCTGCTACACTTCAAGTGCAAGTTGGCAAGACAGTTCAAAATAAAGGCAAAACGACAACAATATAGAAGAATTCAGCGTATTTTCTGAAGGCAGGAGAGGCGAATGTCCCCGTTGCTCCCCTACAGCAGGCTTGTGGTCCAAAACCGTCCCTTGATTTGCAATAAGTTTAGGTACATGTTCCTGCCTTGGCAGTCGTGAGTAGAGGTCTCGATGGCATCAAAAAGTGCTCAACAACCCTCTGTCCGAAATGCTCATCTAACCCTTCAATAATATTTGACAATGAGAGATTACTTGATGTGGAAATGCGTATTTTTTGTAGCTTTTCAGCAACTCTTTGTACGGCTTCAAGCCATTGAAATGTACCACCATCTCGGCTCTTAAGCCGAGTGTAGCAATCTGAGATATATCAAGCCAAAGGCAATTCAAGTTGTATCACCTGCTATGTTATGGTTGCCATGAGTAATAGATTATATTGGGGGCAAGCACAGACAGTTCTTATAAATACAAACCAGGTACCCATTTCTAATCCTGGTTGAAGGAAGGCACAGCTCGTGTTGATACCTCGTCAAAAGGTGTAGTGCTCAAAAGTGTCATAATCGTGTCTCGAACCCATGGCTTCTACATCATCCACTACCTTGCCTTTAACTTTCAAGAGTTCCTATTGCACGCAATTGGTAGCAAAATGCCCCAGAACGTTAGTTCGATGCGGAAACTCGTGACCATTTTGTTCTTAATACGGCCTAATATTGTTTGACAATCTCGATATATCTCCTGTGTTACCCGTACATGTCCGACATAAACAAAACTTGAATGAAGGAGCCCGTCGTAACGTTATTTTAGACATTGTTACAAGTTCATAGGCCAAATATTTTGCCGTTTGGAAAACAAAATGTATCAATCTCCATTAAAGTGGTTTCAACTTGTTGATAAACTAAACGTGGGCATGCATTTTACAGACAGTTGTGTTCCTTTTAGCAAATCCTTGACTAATTTGTTTGTATATACATTCAAAACGACATTGGCGATATTTTTACTCTTCCTCGATTTCAATCACATACGTTTATTCTAGAAAGGATAGCACACTGTAATGGGATTATAAGAGAATTAACCGATACATATATAAAGTTCATCAAACAACATAAGTTGTCAAGGGTACTGCAAACTTGCGAAAAGCTGTTGATATTATTATCAATTATATCCTTTTTATGAAAATGAGTATTTCATTCCCATTGGGAACCAACTAAAATCAGAACCACAAAAAGACAATTCTTTCGCATTCCCTGAAGACTGATTGCTGAAAAGTTAGTGCCACCTTTTCGATTGAAGAAATTTAGTTCCCAATTGATGGTAAACAAATCAGGCAGTCAAATTTCTTAACTTTAACCTTCAATATCCAGTGAATAATTTACTAATTCTACAAATAATCATCACGAATTTTTGGGCAGGGGATAATCCTTTCTTACCCATCTAACTGCCGCTTATTCTTTAACCTGGTAAATTGTGCGGTTGAAAAACCATCGTGCCCCTCCCCAGCAATAACAGTTAGTCATTCTGCTGATATTCATTTGATATAACATCTTCCCCACTTCCCTGCAGTCTTTCAGGCATTTTGGATTTGGAATGACTCATAACATCTAGCCAAATAAGTGCCCATCCAAATGCGTTTCTTTCGCCATCAAACCTTTCATCACGTAAATTTCGGATGCTTTCTTTGAAGCTGAAAAACTAACTTGTATCACGCCCTAATCTTACCCGTTGTATTTCCAATGGGCTAGTCATGTGATGTAGCATAAAGGGACACGATTGTTGGCCATCCTCTAACCAACAATAGAGGTTAGTATGATTTAGGAACTTGTAGAAATGGCAAGCTATTTTGTTGGCCTTTCTTGGGACTTAAGAGTTTTGAAAGTTTGTTGCCCGTTTCTGCACTACAGTTTCATTATTTTTTCTTCTTGAAACTAGCAGCATTAAATGAACAAAAAAAGACACTTTTTACGCTCAGAATTGAAGCGGCGTGAAACTTTCTGTTGTATTTGAGATTGTATAGGTCCTGGTTCCCCTAGTGCAACGTTTAAGAGACACCAAAATAAATGTGAAATTTGTAGGGGATTCTAAGGAACTTGTAGCATGTGATCCAGTAGAAAAAGCTATGGGAATAACACTACAGTAATAATTTTTTATATTGCGAATAGTTTTCTGGTGAAAGTCAAATATCGTGCATGTTTATATGATTTGGGGTGAAGAAAAAACCTTATCAAATAATATAGTTCGCGTAATGCCTTGATTGGAAGAAATTGTTTCTACGTGTACCACACCCAGAAAAATGAACATTTTTTTGGAAAACGCATAAAATAACAAGAAAGGCCCCAAAAGGATGCCACACCGCATATGTCATTGCTTCAGGGCAAATTGTCTTTCTTAGCTAGCAATTTGGACGCTTTTCTATCTGTGAAGCAGCCCCTATTGACATTACAGTTATACGCATAAAGTTTATCGCTTAGTGATGGAAGTATTTGAAGAGCTAAACACCAGTGTATGTCCGAGCTTGATTATACTCATGATAAGCTTAAGGTTTTATGTGCAGTCCGTCTCAATGCATGCATGATTCTAGACACTGCCGAATGAATACCTACAATTAGCATATGATTTTGCATTGGAAATGTTACGTAGGGCACTTTTTGATTATCAAAACGCATTTTAAAACTATCATTTCTAACAGTTTCTTATATTTTCCCTCTTATTTTATGCTGAGTAGTCATTAGCTGGGGAATCAACAAGCGAAAACAACGAAAGCTGCCATTTAATAAGCGGTCCTGACAGCACTTAATCTCTCTTCGAGCATCGTTATTTGTGCCCAGAGGGTATTTCTAATATAATAACTTAAATTACTTTAGAAGTACTTCAACTGAGGCTGCTATTTCCAGTTCAAAATGAGAGCCGTTTCCCTATAAACAACTTTCAAGTTACATTTATTAAGATTTTGCTAAAGAACCTTGCAACAGAAATACTATTATCACACAAAAGGATTAGTAGAATATCTTTTAACTCTCTATTTTTGCGAGATTTAGAAAATGGAGGGCTTAAGAAGTTCATAATGTTCGAGATGCTTTTCTCAATTCACTTTTTTGTTATCGTATAAAGCCAAAGCCTGTTCAATCAAATAACCTTTAAGTCTGGAGAGAAAATGAAACTTTATAACAAAAATATCTCTCTTTTTGTCTCTAATTATCTGAGATTATATCAAAAACCCTTTCTTAAAACTAGTAACGATATCAGTGTTGAAAATAGAAGGGCAACATGGGTGCTTTTCTTGCTTAAGTAAAAACCAGAATCTATTGTCTCAAGTCTGAAAGCTTCGGTTAATAACTCTCTGCAACTTTCAACTGTTGGCCCAAATTTATTAATCTCTTTTCATAAATGACCAAAGTTTGATTAATTATTACGCTGTCAAAAGAGTCCTTTTCATCTTTAGATTTCGCCATCTTTGCCATTTTCACTCCGTGTTCGAAAAAATTGCAATTACGACTGTTTATATCGATCAAAACCAGAGAATCAAATCAAAATGCCCACACGCTTTCAATAATTTTCAAATGCCGAAAAGCGTGCATTCTATTCGACGTTATCATTCCAATGTTTTTCGATGTTGTAAAGTTAAGAGCAGCGTTTCTGAATCGAATTGTCGAAACTCAGATACTCCTTTTCTGGGATGTAAATGAAATTAATAAAGGAAAGCCAATTAAAAAATAAATCAAATATAGTAAAAAAACTTTCTATATATCTTGAATAAGTTGCTTTTCATGTGCCTTTATTTTTAGTCCATTGCTACGGAAGATGTGAACGGAACACGGAACATTCATTCTAGACCGAAAAAATTAAATAACTTACCACCAATATCCCTGTATGAGGGAGACAAAGCTCCCTACAGAAAGAACGAGCAGCCACGCTTTAACAAATAACATGCTTTCTTCTTCAGAATGAATAAGTAACTATTAGAAGTGTAATTATTCCTTCTACTCTCTGCGTTCCTTCTCAGTAACTGCCAGTAAAACGAGTAGCCCTTCAGTGTTCATATGTTTGGATAATGAGATATTTTTCGAAGGATTTCAAAGAGTGACGACCCGAGTGACTCTGACAAAACAGGCGGCAAACTTGATTGATCGCTCCAATTGTAATAGAACTGCTTCAAGAAATAATGTCTGGAAATAAAAATGGCGGCTATTTCACACTTATAGTGAACTGAATGCTCAGCTTATTCCAATTATAAGACACCTCAATCTGCCTTTTGTTCCAACATCTACTGACACTTTTACAATCGGCCGTGATCCTTGGATGACGGTGCGGGAAAACGGATTTCGTCAAAGGTACTTGTTGTAGAATATACTCATAATTCTATGCAAGGTCTTTAGTTAATGGACCGACCGGAAACGCATTAAAGATGCACTCGACACATACACGAGGCTGGTACAGCACTGGATCGGAACAGATCAGCTGTTTGCAATTGGCTTAATCACGCCTCGCAAATATTTGTAGGTTAGCATGCACGAGCAGTGACGGGCTTATCCTATCAAATTGGCAAATTACCGTCTTTATATGTCGGCGGAATTATGAAAAATCAGGGCAGTTACGAGTATGATTGTTATTTCAGTCGATCTATAGTATGTGAGATACGAGTAACTTCTAGAGATGTTAGTCTATAGAAGTCTGTAGAGTCTATGGAAGTTGATAGAGTTTGTAGAAGGAGTACTTATGAAAACAGATGAGGGCAAAAAACGATGAGAAAAACATTTCACGACTGGAAATCCTGACAAAAATTACTACAAATAATACCAATCACAAAGTCACACCCAAACCACCCCCAAGCCACACCCGAGCCTCGCCCTTTTGCTTTTCAATTTGAACTTTACATCCCTGGACTTGATAAGTGCTATATAATCAAATGAGCTTGGTGGTAGTTTTTATACAGGGGCTGATGATCTCATTATCTGCTCTTACATATTTGTAATCGTTGCAGCAACATCATGAGCTTTATACCCCCTTGGAAACAGGCACAAAGTATTAGTTGTTACTTTATATTTGTATTAGCACCGAGAGTAAAGGGTCAAGGCAAAGTGGAATGTTGTAAGAGGTTGACCTGCTGTGCCAGTATGGTGATTCATCGATGTTTTTTACTTCAAAATTGATGAAAAATATCCTTGAAAAGCTGATAATCTTCTTTAAAGATCCTACAATCTAGCGCCAATGTATTAGATAAAAAGGGAGAAAGGCAAAGAGAATCAAGAGAGAAAGGTGATGGATGCTGAAAATGATTCATATGGGATAGCATTGGCTCTTGGGAGGGGAGGGGGCGACATTTATTTCATTCTTCTCTTCAAACTTATAGGTTTATTAAAAGCCTGTCAAAAGGAGAGCCAATTGGCGGTACAATTTCTCTAAGAATCAGGGAGAAGTACTTCATTGGGTCTATCGCCAGTTATTACCACTAAGAAGAGGAGAACTCCAATGGGAAAATAAGAAGACATCTTGCACGCAATTGAGTGCTTAAAAAAGCTTGTTTATGACAACAGTCAGCAAACATGTACCACAATTGTTATTAGCTATATTTTGCCAATGATCTTGCAAATATGAGTTTTTTACAATCTTTTTGGCAATTTATGATTGAAGGGTGTCTATAGTACTCATTTAGCTCTCCATTTTCTCAATTACCCACAGAAAGTCGAAAAGGGGCAATTGTTAATGAGCCTGGATAGGAGCAGGAAGGGGACATGCTCAGGATTTCTTTAGCATATTTATCTCCCATTTGAACAATACCCTTGCTCAGTACCATCAAAAGGGAGAGGGGAGGGATAACTACCCCGGGGCGTGGGCCGCGAAGGGGCCCGTGCCGTAAATGTCCAAGGCCAAATAATGTTTATCGGTCTCTTAGAACCAGAATATTTTGGCGTTACAATCACTTCTCAAATAACAGTTATGGAATAAAATGGGGGGTTTCTGTTGAGAAAGTTATATTGTAATGACAACATGACACTTTTAGCCCAACCACTGGGGCCCTTGCGATGGTTGGACTAAAAAGTATTTGAGGTCCAATTTCGAGACTTCCGTAAAATGTTTGAGGGCTGTGCAAAAAGCACCAAAGGCTTTATATTTGTTTGCTAAGAAAAATCAGAGGAGGGAACCAATATTGCTGTTTACTCTGCAGAAATTATTGAAAGGAAAAATTGTGCATAAAACAACACAAAGTTATTGATTATTCCAAAACGCATTGCATCAGATGTATGTCATTTTTATTCCTTAAAAGGGGAGCTAGCCCTTTCAAAATATGAAAATCGATTGTTTCCAATATAAAAATCCTATTTTACCAATTATCTTTAAACAACGGTGCCTTTAATGATATTACCCTCCTTATTATACTGTGTGATTTTATATTTTTGTAAGAAGTGTTTATCTTAAAACTCTAAATCGTATTCTGTGAAGAATACAAATCTCGTAAGATGCAATGAACAAGAAATTTTGAGATAATCTAAACTGCGTTTGTGTTAAACGGTATAAGGCAACCTGCAACCTAATTTTTCTGTCGAGAGTTCCTGGGTTGACGACATCCTTGAAACATTTGTACATCCTATAAGGATGTCCCACATATCTTTAAAAGTTAATTAATAATGGAATATCACATTAGCATGTACGCAGGCTTTATTGGTTTGAGATGAAAAGTAAACGAGAAGGACCTAGATTAACAATGAGAAAAAACAATCAATGTTGGTAAAGAGGTCCTCCGTACTAGAAAAGTTATGTCTTCTTTTCAGCATCTTTCTTACTCCTTTTTCAACGGTTCGTCATTTTCCTGGGGAAAGGGGGTGGAGCTAGCCGAACGGGTTTTGGGCTTTGCAGTTATTCCATTTTTTCAGCTATTGTCTTTTTCGCAGGACAAAAATTGCTGCGGTGAATACAATCTAAGTGGGTATTTCTCAATTTATGATACGGAGAAAATGATGTTGAAGTACACAAGTACCATCATCCTCCCAGCACTTAAGATGATGTAACCATCTAGACTTTGAAATACTCGTTTTGTTGTTTTATTGTCTGCTTGTAGAAGGAAGGAGACACAAAAGAAAGGATTTGGGGGCATCAGACAGTTATCCATCCCCAATCCTTTTTGGTTTATTGATTAATAAAGATGATTCATGTAGTATTAAGTTTTGAATATTGAAATAACAGAATTATCGAATCATGGAAATTGATAATGATTCATAGCAACATGTTATGATTATCTGATAATTCACAGATTAAGTCCAATAACAAAGATATACTAGAAAAATAAGAACGGGAATTTCACTAAGCATATGGAACAAACATCATAGTAATTATAAGCCAGGAAAATCCTTAAGCTTGTCTCAAGAAGAGCTATGACGTCAAACATCACGATAAAATGACATTTAAGAGGTTTAAAAATGTTTATGATTGATATTCGAGTGAAGAAATCATGCTTATTTAATACAGCCATGGGCAAGAGATGCCCCTAGAGCGCAAAAAATATGGAAGTTTTTAACAGGGGCATAAATGCACGTTTATGTTAGGGGGTTGCACTTTCAAAGGGCCAATTTTGCAACAAGGAATATAAATTTGCCAAAAAGTAGTGGTTGCCATTAAGAGAAAATAACATTTTGTAAATTACGTTGGGCAGGATTGACTCTGCTCACTGATAGCACGATGCTGCAACTCTTTTCAGGACTGTGAGAGAGAACTAGTTTATTTTCAGAGCCAGATTGGGACGGATTTTATAGCAGTCACCAGTAGCTGGAAGTTACACCCCAGTAGCCCCCTCCTCCAAGTTGTGCCCGAAGACTGACCGTGCTAAGGTCAAGTTGCTGAAAAGAATAGAATTAAAAAATGCACAGTGAATGTACCCCTTATTGCTGTCGAATATCAAAGAATATTGAGCAAATTTTAACTTTGAAAACTGAGACCTTTCCTCGACTCTGAAAATTCATAGAAATTAATGCCAATGGATTTGGAGATATTTTTCTTTCAGTGTTATGATAATCTGCTGATCAGCATCAAGGTAGTACTGGGAAAATGATATTCCAGGCTATTAGATGCTCGTGATTGGTGGGAGGGGGGTTAAAAGGGGATTTACATGATTGGGCTAGAACCTTTATAAATAGACGGTTAGCAACAGGGGCTAGGCCCCAAATAGTTTGTTCTGCAGAAGCTCTTTTTATTAAGCTCATCAATGGTGCTATGATTTATATTGTGAGGCAAAGTGATCCCAATACCATTTGAAAGAATGTCCATAAATGAAGCTCTAAGCTACAATCAAATGAAAATTGTTAAACACTCTAGCAAAAAACGCGATTTCCAACCCTCCTGCCCCCGTGTCCATGTTTATTCCGAAAGAGCTGCGCACTTTTTTATAGGTCCCCTTGGAAGTAACCAAATGCGGACGATCAACATTGATAGAGAGAAGAGCTTATGCCAACTTTCTTGTCTTTTTTCGCATGCAGTTCAACAATTTTGCAACTGTTTGTAGCATGTGGTGCCTCTAACTATCATGGTCTAATTTTGACTACATTAGTTCTATGCATCATGACGTAGTAATACGTCATATATATATATCTCATTATCATATATAATAGAAGTGAATTTACTTGTGCGCCTTGCTACCGTGTCTTTCAGATAAAGCGGCATGGAGGTCTGGCTCTAAAGTTTTTTTTGGATATTATATAATCACAACCTCCTATCATTGCTTTGTGATTGAAATTATGCGCCACTGCCAGGTAAACCTACCAAATCAAGGGATCGTTTAGGCTGTGGGGGCTTAGAGTATTGCTCGCCCTCCCAGCTTTAAGTAACGTCTTCTTTAACTCTTTCACTCCTGGTGATTATACTGCTATATGATAACATCAAAAAGCGTCTGCTCAGAATGCATGGGGATACAAGAATCCGTTGTTGAAGCGAACAATCTTTACACATGTTTAGAAGCTGGTGTATCCAGATATTGAAGGAAATCGACTCTCTCTTTTAAGAAATATCCAATTCTTAGAGTAGGGCATAGTGCCAAATGGTCCCTCCGTGGCTGAAAGGGTTATGGTTTGCTACTATTGCATATTTTCTTACCAGGTTGATGCTGTTCCAAGGTTTGGTTCGGCAGAAGCAATTAACAACATTGCATTTCACAAATGCAAAGCATAAAATGCCGCTCCTTATTTCATGAAAGTTACCTACCGAAATTGGCTATCAAGGCTTACAATAATTAGAAATGTGGGGGCGCTTACGACCAGAAACCGATCGGTATATCAAAGTCCTTTAATTATAAAAGGCATTTTAATTGAAGCCATAGAGTAATTACTTTTTCCAAACAGCTGTATACCCATGTTATTTTTACGTAGAAGTCACTAGCCAAGTTGATCGGTGCACATTGATCTGTGACTATAGGGGTGGGCGGCCTATTTTCATGAAATTAATTAATCATATTTATATTTATATATATATCTAAAATCCTATTTTCAACAACATATTATGAAAACAATCCGCATGGACTAAATAGGCTCTCTATTTCTTAAGCTGCCTCAAGTATCATTGCTTTTGAGGGTAGGAATAGGAAGTAGTAGTTTCTTAAATGAAATGACTCAAGAGAGACATTTTCAAGTTAAAACATTTTCAAGGTTCCAATATATTCAGGGACAAAGGAACTTGGGCAGAGGAGCAATGCCCCCTCCACTTTTGGCAACCTATGCAAAAGTGTCCCTTGCAAACTAAAATATCTTTTTAGTCATGTGCCTCTTCTTTGACCTACCCCTTCCAATCTTAAAGATGCTTTCTATGCCCCTGCATAATTTCTTTAAACCCTCACACCCCTCCACCATGTGATAGTTTTTACGACAGGAAATATTGCTGTCTCATGTCAGCACGGCAGTTTCTTGTAAGAATAATAGCAGCTGGAATCAGGGAAATGCAACTAGAAATTTTCAAATTTATTTAATCGTTTGACCTTTTTGAGCTTTCATTTGTTGATAGTTGTTTATTGGTGTTGCCAAGGAAATTTATGTAACTGTGTTTAAATAGGAATTATGGGTATTTGATTGAGGTCCAGAATGAATGCTTTGCAAAGAAGTGAAATCGCATAGAATCTCATGAAAAGACAAGTTAACAAAGAATTATGGCAAGGAAATTACTTAGATAAACACAGAAATTGCAGATATCCATTTTATTTGTGTTTTTTATTGCAAATTTTTAATAGACGAACATTCAATAGTCAAATGGGCATCTATGGCTAAGCTTTAAGGAAAAATGTTTGGCATGATATGAACGTTTTTGAGTCAAGTTTCAAGTCTGCTGATGTCTTCTTCAAGTCGCTGTCAATGGTATATTTTCAAACAAATGCGAGAATTAGGGCCATAGAAACCAGGGGAACGAAGGGGGCATGTGCTCCCTCACTTTTAAAACTATTGGTTAAAGTGTTCCCTTGCGGCTCACAGAAGTGCCCCTTTTCTGCCTACTTGTGAGACTAGGAAATTCCCTCAAAATGCCTGGACCGTATAAGACACATAGCAAAAACAAGGATTGGCCTTATTAGAGCCGTTATCTGATATTCTATCTACATTGATATTTCCTAGACTCGGTTGAATTCGATACAATGGAGCTCTTTTCGTAATAACTAAGGCTATGTCACAAATTTACTTGTTTACAGACAAGTGTCCCTGATAACTTCACATTTTAAATGAAATCGCAGCCAAGACTACATCTCGTGCCTTTAGCCTCTCCCATTGTCATCTGGGTTACACGGTCACGACTGCGTCAATGTATGTGCAATAAATCTTGAAACTGGCAACCTCAATTGTTGATTCTTTGGCATTTGCAATAATCCTATTCTTTATTCCAGAGAAACATGCTGTTTTATATCGAACTGATTATTATAGAGATCGGAAGGTCGAGTATAACCAATGGGAAAGCAGCTTGGTGGCCAAATGCAAGAAATTCACGTGACCACGTTCTTGGGTAGAAAAGTTACAAGGCAAATGAGAAACTCAGGCAAAGCCCCCTTATTTCGATACAAATGCGATGACCTTTTTATGGGAATATAAAAGAAATTTTTCCGAAAGGGAGTTATCGCCCCCCTTTGTTGGATTCTAATTGCGGTGTTTAATTTGCTTGGATGAAAAAGCCAATTGTTGTTCAAGGGACGTAAAAGTTTACCACTTTGCAAAAATGATACACCAGCACCCCGTTTTATCATCCAAGTAGCTAATAAGGGAACTTCAGATGGGTTCGTTTGCGCATTTTGATTTTAGGGGAGTGCTTCATCATGCATCTTAGCAGGAATACTCCATTACCGGAATAAAGAGTGACGCTATATACTGTACAGACAAAGCCACCTTCCCTTAGTCCGAGCCCTGTATTCAATGGGCCCCGATAAACAGTCTGAAGCCCAGACTTCCCTTCCCTGATAAGGTATTTGAAATCGGATTTCCATGGCGCCTGTCCCGTGAATGAGAATGAAACACTGCTCAAATATGTGTCACATATGACCTACCCTAATCCCAAGGGGTTGCTTCATTTCCTATCTTACCCGAAACTATTACGTCATAGCAATGATGCACCAATGCATTGTAAACAGCATTTCCTGAAATAACAATACGTATTTCCCAAATGGCCTCGTTATGAAATCCATTCTGATTTTGTTTTTGTTAGCGCTAAATCGCATCTGTAAAATCGACATCATACAATACGTCATAATTTTGCAGGTCAGGGCAACCATTCATGCGAGTTTCTAGGGTGAAAATGCCCCCCGGGTTTTATGACTTTCATGGTACTACATTCTTAGCTTTTTAGCTCAACCGAAAATCCATTGTTTCAGAATTTCACAACGCTTTTAAGACTTAATCATCTACATAAATCTATCATATTACAACAAGCAGTTAGGCAAGGAACGCTAAAAACTTACCAGATTTAATGCAAATATCTGCGAGATGGATGGCCAATTTAGGGCCTCCAAAGAGGCCAAAAAGTTGGGGGCATGCTTCGATGCCAAAAAATTATCACAGCAAAAGATTACGAGCTACCTTTTAAAGGCATAAATTGTAAAAAAAGTGGGGGCCAGCCCCCCCCCCCCCCGGCCCCCCATCGTCGGAGGCCTTACAATTAGGCATAGAGTAATGAGAAGTCTTGCATTTACCATCAAATACTAAATATTATTTTTTCAAAATAAACTGGCTTAAAAGCAAGAGTTTACACCCTTTTCTCCGGCATAAAACACTCGGATATTAGTAAATAAAATTTTAAGAAACCAATAGACGTCTGCTACACTTAGGGTAATGGCCAAAACAGGAGGGAAAGCAATAACAAAGTAGAGAGTTTAGCATATTTCCTGAAGGCAGAAGGAGGGCCAATGGTCCACGCTGCCCCCTACTGTAAGCGTCCTTTATGAATACTGGTGGCAAAAAGTATAATTTGATCACTGACTGCTAGGTATTAAATGGAAGAAGTTAGATACAAGAACTTCCTAAAATAAAATTAAGCGAGTCAAAGCAGCAAATGCAACGATATTTGAGCTGATATTATGCTCCAGCTGATTCTGAAATTGAAATCAAAAATGTCCAAGTTCCCTGGCTCTGACATTTGAGTTACCCTGGGTACCAGACCCAACCATTAGAATATTAGTGTCCCAATTGGATAATATCCCAAAGGGTGGGTATGGTACCCAGGGCACACTGGAGTATACCGAGCTATATATAACCCACAAGCCAGGGTACATCCAATTGTTGAAAAACTCAGCAGCATAAAATGATTTTTAAATATATAAAATAGGTAGAGGGGTGAATAAGTCCGTTTTCATTTATAAGAACAAATTCAATAAGGAATGCAAAAAGATGTGCAAAATATACACAAAATTGGTATGGGATGGATAAGGTCGATTTAATTGACAAAGATATTTTCCATTATTGTAAGAAAAATTGAGACTCAAGAATTCTGGATATCAAATATTGGTTAAGAATAATTTTTAAGAAATCGATAGGCTAATGCTATGTCAAGTTTTAATATTTTGTAATTTTTATTTTGGTTCTTTCATTACGTAACACAATTCTAGTTTTAAGTAAAATGTACGAGATGTATTTAGACAAAAAAAACAACGAAAACAAACAAAAACAACAGAGGGTGAAAAGATTAATAGTTTTTGCATCCTCGTCACATTATCTGGATGCATTGAAACAGAAGGCTTTGGTCGATTTAGAAAAATACTGGATAATTTCAGGGTAAAAATCCAAAATTTGCTAAAAAATATTGTGACTAAGCAAAAAATGAGGAATTATTGTGAAGGTGTGTTTTGAGTTGGTACGGTGTATGATTTTTACGGTTATAAAGGGAATTATGACTAACGACTGTTGAATGTGGATGATTGACAGTTCATCGCGGGGGGTGAGACGCGCCTGAGATGCTCAAAACAAAGCAATTCATCATTCTCAAAGAACGTCGCCATATTGAATATTTGGCCAAAAGCTGCCTCGGCTTTTTGGCAGTCTTCGCACTCATGGTATGATTAAAACTCATTGAGTTTTATCGGGTGACAAACTTCGAA
Source organism: Catostylus mosaicus (assembly GCA_964019065.1). NCBI lineage: Eukaryota > Metazoa > Cnidaria > Scyphozoa > Rhizostomeae > Catostylidae > Catostylus > Catostylus mosaicus. The sequence goes on along the minus strand of OZ025188.1, from coordinate 2,308,130 downwards.
GTTTCAGCTGTTTTTTGATAGGTAAGTTGCACGGTTCCGCCTGTTTAAAGTTGTGATCGAAGCCAGTTTAAATCCAACAACGGCCAAGCGGGTCCTTTCCGACATGTCGTTAGGCCACCACCACTCTCGTTGAAAGCTGCTACGCTTTGGAAGATTTCATCATTTTCGCGAAAGATCCTAGTCGTCTAAAGAGTTTGAATGATAAAGTATACACATGAAACCTTTATTGATAAAATTGGACTGAAAATTGCTGTTTCAGCTGCGATTATATCATGAAACGGGCGGCTTCAAAATCGTTTTCAATTGAGGCTGGTTCTTGCGAGTTGAAACCGTCAAATTTTAAAGAACAAAATCTTTTTTCACATTATTACCTTTCGTTTAATGCGGTGCCTCGTGATTTTACTATTTTTTGTGATTTTCCGACATTATTGAATGCTGTTAGTGAGGTTAGTCGGCATTTTGGTTAGATTATGTTTCCTGTCTTCGGTAAATCGTTAAAGATTATCAACGGCTTGTTTTTGGTAGCCGATTTCAAATTGGCAAAGAGCAAAATCGACAAATATCCGCCATTATTCTGGCAACCTCAACGTCTAGGTCATGAGATCCTCGTAGTTTATAACATGTTTGCCGTTTCAACAAAGTATTTAACCTTTTTAAGTGCAGGATTTATCCCTCATTACCTGGGCAGATTCAAATAGAGATCAAATGGGTGGGTGGGTGATTTACTCATCAAATCCTTTCATCCATCCTGATGGGCCTACATTGCGATATTTTGGAGTTGCCTAATTAAAATGGCAAACTTCAAAGAATTTTATATGCGCAGGCCTAAAATTTTTAGGGCAATTCGATGCGGGATTTGTAAATTTCGTGCAATTGTCTAATGTGTTGCGATCAAAATATATTTCTTTATTTCCTTGACACGAACTTTATAGGCGGGGTGTCAAACTAGAGTCATAAAAACGTCAAACAAGTAACTCATCAAATATCATTTACACCCAGGCAGTTATTAAAAATTACACATGAAAGCAGATAATTACACCTAGGTAATTGTAAAAATTGAGTTGTATGTGTCAGTGCAAACAGATTTTAAGTAACTTAATTACCAGTTTTGCTGATTACTCTCTTGTGTTACTTAATAGCCAAAGAATTTGTTTGCTTTGATGTCTCCATTCAGTTACATCTTTTTGCTGAAAGCATGGGACCAGAATTTACAAATTAATTACATCTGTTGATAGAAAAATTGGGGCCTGAAGGGGAATTCATATTTGGCTGCAAATCTGTCTGCATCCACTCATAATTCATAAGTTTCTATAAATTAAATATGTTTAGTCTGACATTCAGTATTCATGTTTTTTCTTGGATTTACCTCATCATCTTTATGGAAGACCGAACAAGTAAATTTTTTCTTTATTAGATTTTTCATTGTTCCAGATGAGGTTAAGGCTCTTATGTATTTTATGGGTGTTGTTCAGCAATTACGCAAATTAAGAGTAGGACTGGGAAATATTTGTGATGAACCTTATTGTAAAGATGAGGGCTTGGTTGACATAATTCAGGCAAAAAACCTTTCTCAAGGTATTGAGCCTTGGTCTAAGGATGAAGTTTTCAGTTTCAGTTTTTCAGTTTTTATTCATTTATCAATAAATCCTAAATACAGTTTACAAGTAATGACATAAATTACATTATTTAATACAAACTACATTTGATTTAACATTGATTATAAGCCTGTTTGCAGAGTATGGCCGATCTTGACAAGATCTTGGATGCGCCAACAGTCACACAACTCATGTGCTGGTGCGCTAAAACAGTACAAAAATCATGAGGTGCGCCACTACACTTTGGGAACCACTACACAAGCATAAAAACGTCAAAATCGGAGGGGCACCCAGGTGTGCTTTCTTGGGCATTTAAGAATTATCTTGGGTGCCCCATTGCCATACACTGCATTCTGGATTATAAGATACACAAAAAGTCAAGGACATATTACAAGATTGTATTTAAGATTAATTGACTAAGGAGGAACTCTCTAAATAAATTATCTAATCGAGAGAGAGTTAAAACAAACAAAGAAATCCCCATTAAAAACAAAGAAAACTAAAAGAATTTTATGGAAAACAACAACAAGCAATGAAGCTTGCCATAGATGCCAAATCATTAATTTTTTTATTTTCATGAACTAAAGCATAACAAATGAATCAAGAATGTGCCTATCAAGACAGGAATGGTCACTGAGTTATCTAAGTCCCCACCATGACAGGCACTTATCAATTTAATTAATATTAAAATGTATAAAATGAATAAATTGAGCATAACACAAGATGTTAATTTCTGACTCGTTTTGTCAGGCAAGGTTATTTCTTTTTTGCCTCTGGTTTTCTGGTTCAATAAACATTGATCTTTTCTTTATTTTGCAAAAATATTTTAAAGGAATCATTGTCGCCTTTGAGTACTGTTAAAGTGAAATTTACTACTTTTTGATGAGATAAAATCTGTTTTAGCTGAAAATGCGTGACTTCTAGTCATGGAGAGAGAGTGCTTGCCATCTAGTCTTTGGCAGATATACCTGTTATGAAATTGTATTTAAAAGTTGCGCTGTGTGTTTTTTATCATTTTCCCTTGGTGTAATGTCAAGAATGGACTTTACGCAGACCCCATTCAGCTGTGGGTGTGTTATAAAAAAACAACTCTATTGCACAGGGGGCATTCAGTAAAACATAGGACATTACTGGCCATGTTTATGGTTTTTGATGACTTCATGTACATGCTAAAATTTTTGGTGATTTTTGCCCATTTTTTGACAGATAAATGATCTGATTCTGTAGGATCTTTTTTCTGCAAAAATCAAGTATTTTTCTATCTCACCAAGTGAAAGTACACCAAGACCCTTAAGCAAATTGTGCTAAGACTTCTATATATAATTTGAAGCATAACTGATTGGATGGGATCTTAAGTTCACTTGATTTTTGAGTTGGTAGTATAGCTTTTTAGTGTGTTTTGCAATGGAGTATTGTAGCTTTATGTTTATAAATGTAAGTAGAAATATTATAATTGAGAATAGAGGCAAAAAGATTGGATTTACAGCCAGCTGATGCTTGTCCCATCACATCCAGCAAAGAAAGAGAAGCTCAATGCCCTACCATAAGTCTTCCAATAAGCCCCACATTTGATTCTCACAAAATATTATCAACTATCAAAGTTTTCACTCAAATTATTGTTCAATTGAACAAAATATGACTGTTTTATTTTTTTACAATTCATGTTCAAAATTGTTAGATCTGTCCTTTTTAAGATGAATTTTTCAAGGAGTGTTTTTTCCATTGTCTTGCAATTTATTTTATAACATTTGATAAAACTGTTTTGAGATAGTTTGCTATTTTTTCCAAATACTTTTGATACTACTTTTGAAAGCCATTTTTCACTTGGACTTAAATATCATCTAGAAAACAAATTGTGTTACTGTGCATCTCCAACTGTTCCTGGAATAGCCCCCCCTCCCTCAAATAACCCTTCTCTCTTAAATTAACCCTCATCCTAAAATTTTTACAAAATAAGCACCCAAGGGCTTAATCAAGGACTCATGGTAAATCACTTCGTTACAAGGTAGAAAATGTTTTAATCACATGAACAAAACCTTAAAATGAAATTAAAATTGAAAAGTGAAATTTCCAAATGAAAGGGTTCTCGCTAGAGTATGGGAATGTTTATGTGTGACTTTTTATTTTGAAAAATGGAATGAAATCAATTTATGGAGACAAGGAGGACAAAGTGCATTTGAATTTCAATTTCTCTGGAAGAAAAAACCTTACTGGAAAATTAAATTTTCTTTCTAACTTATATTAAGGAACTCTTGCATAGAATAGATTTCTGTAGGACCCCTTATTTTGATGATATATAAATGTTGCATATTTCTTGTCATATTCTCTTGCAGAAGAGACAAGTCACTTTCCAACTAATTCACCCTTCCTCTCAATTATATTCCAGGACTTCCTGCATAGAAACAGATTGTTCATTGCTACCTCATTTGATTTTAAGTAACATGTTTCTGGTCTTGAAAACATGCTCTCATCTTCCTCTATCATGTTCTTTCCTCCCCCTCAATGTATTTACTTTGAACTTAATAAAGCATGCATGCAAACATCATTAAAACGCATTAAGTGATCTTGATTCTTCATAAGATGATTCATGTTGTTTCACTGAATTTCTAGCAACTGAATGAAAGCTGTTTAATAATTGATTATTTAACTAAGGAAGACAGATATCCAGCCATGATTCCTTCTGTGGTCAATGACTGAATGCTTTGTCTCTAATCTATTATTCAAAAAGTGATTTTATAAAAGCAATAAAATGCTTCTTGTATTTTCAAAGTGAAATCTGTGAATATTACAGATATGATTTAAAAATTGTATGATATCTTTATATTTTTCAGCTGCAGACAGATTTGCCAAGTATTGTGATTGATCAATTCATTCATCATGGCAATGATGGATGATGCTGCACGTAAGTTAGATATTTGTATCAACTGCAAACTTGAACAACACTTAGGCCCGATGGCCCTGGAATTGCTTTACAAACTGAAGTTCCTATAGCAGACAGAGCTTGCTATTTTTTATCTGACAAGATTTGGCATAGCTTACAGATGTCCTGAGCCCTGGCTAAGTGAATTTAACTTTTAACTTGTATACTGGAAGGAATTTTGAACTAACTTTGTAGCAAATCTTAATTGACAAAGGAAGAACTTTGGTCTATAATTCAATTTAGCTTATCTACTAAATTGACAATCTCTTAATGTGATTCAAACCATCCATAAGCTTATACAATTTTTTTTCACTTCATAGAACGTATGAGGTATCAATACCAGCCGTACGAGCAGACTCCCGAAAGGGTTAGTATCAATCTCTTCTTTCATTGTTATTGTTAACTTCATTGTAAGTATGTTGTTTACAATAATGTTTTATGGTAAAGCCATTCCCAAACAATTATCTTAATACTGCAAGTGAAACTCTCAGCACTTCTCTTAACATTTAACAGCTCTTACAAAGTACATTGTTTGTAACTGCTTTGCTTCTGGGAATGTTATCATCCTTAGAAAATTTATTGTTCAAACAATCTTTTAATGTATTTTGATTGGCCGCTTGTCCTGTTATGCATAAAATGCAGCTCTTTGTAGCAGTTTGTGTTCAGTGTAGTGAATTCTAAATCACTAATGAATATGCTATTTCTAGGACTTCAGGCTGCTCGAAGAAAGAAGGCAACAGCTTATTGAAATGATACAACGGAATCCTCCAGAAAAGTTAGTAATACATTGATCACTAATTGGACTAAAGATGGGATGAACTTGTCTTTATTTTGTTCTTTAAGAAAATGATTATCAAATAAGATTTTGAATGGGAAAAACATTTTGTATTTGCTGTGCATAGTTTTTCCATGCCGCACAAATTGCATTTCTTATTATTAACTTGAGTTGTTTTGTCTATCTGTCCTTAATCACATTGTGATTTCACAAATTTGCTTGTAATACTTAAATGTCTTTAACTGATCTCCCTATCTATTGCTTTTTCAGGAGACTTTGTTCTCTCTCATGCCTACTAACACCCATTCCTAATAAATCTTGCTTATCTGTTATGACCAGAGTGCCCAAAAAATTGAAGGGAAAATAGAAAAAGATTACCAACCTGCATCCCATTCTAATAAACTCTATGGAAAATTTGCCAAAATGCAAACTTGCCTACCTTCTTTTGATACTCCCACTTTCTGTTCCTTCCCACCTTCTACTAGAGAGACAAGGGTAAGGGCCTAGTTGATGATAACTTGTTTGTGTTGTAGAATGCAGTTGCAAGTCCAGTTGAGAGCTGTTGAGCAAGAAATGCATAACCAAAGGCAGATGCTAGCAAAGCAAGGAATGCAAGGCTACAACATGCCAGGTAAGTTATTTGTTAGCAAATAGTTAGTTATTTAGTACATGTGTAATTAAGCGGGGGAAATGCAACCTCAAAGTTTTCTGCATTACTTTTCCAAAGTGTGACAGTCTGCTATGCTTAACCCTAAGTTCCACTCTTTCAAGGTGTTAAACACATTTTCTTTGTGGTGAGATTGAATATACTTCAGTGGCAGGTTATCTAATGTTTAAGGTTAATAGAGCTCATCAAGAACATGCTTCTTCATATTCACTAGCTTGAATTATTATTCTCACAATGTAAGTGGAAGCTTTTTTAGAGAGAAAAATTTATTGGCTATAAATGAAAGCGATAGGCAAGATAATGAACTTCTCCCAAAGGCCTTTTGAGATGAAACAATTTAAAACTACAATACCCATCAAAAATGCTGGAATACCATGCTCCTTTTGTCAATGCAGTCCTCCCCCCTCCCCTCCCATACATTGTTGTGGTATGATAAGGAAATAAAGATAAAAAGGGGATATGCTCTGGAAAGTGCATCAGAGATGGCAACATGCTCATCCTTCTTCCCAGCATTGTCTCAGGGGGAATAAGGGGATTGTCTACTTGAAATGCAACAATGGAGTGCAAAATATGAATTTGGTCTATAAAAACCTACTATTGCATCATCATTTGGTGGCCATTGTATAATTTATGCATATGCATTTGCCTTTAGGAGTTCAAATGAGCAAGGAAGCGCAAACAGCCATGTGGGCCCAAGGTGGGAATGTTGATTCTGGTATCCAGTCAGGTTACACAACTGCTGCTCCATCAGTAAAAGGAGGTGTACACGATGATGAAGACATGGGAACGCAATACACCTTTGAATGGGAAACTGGATTTGGTAGTGAGCATATGGATGCCATGAACGACCAATTCAACTCAACACGAAGGTATTGTACTCCAGTTTACAATCTTTTTTGATATAAATATATATATATCTGTTCAGTTCATTTTCATATTTCAGGTTCCACTGCAATATTATGAACTCTATCCATAGATAAATATTTTAGTGATATTGTTCATTCATTGCCCCCAACAATTCCTACATTCTTTTTTTTGCAGTTATCGTGTGAGGGCAGCCATGTTCCCAGAAACAGTTGATGAAGCAATGGATATACCATCCACTCAACTCGACCCTGGAAATCCAACTGCTGTACAGAGATTGGCAGAGCCATCACAAATGTTGAAAAATGCTGTGGTTGATCTAATCAACTATCAGGTATGTTTACATCTTGCAAACTTTGTGACTTCAGGAGTTTTGATCATAAAGAAAAAATTGCTCAAACCAAGTTTAAAATTATTCCTCATAATTTTCAAAAGTGTTCTTTCTTTCTGTTTTATATTTGGCCATGTTTTTCTTTGCATGAAAGTATTTTGTTGGCATCATTTTTTAGTTTTCTCCTATGCAATTTTAGGATGATGCAGACTTGGCCACAAAGGCCATACCTGAACTGGTTAAACTCCTTGGTGATGCAAACCCTGTAAGTATAAATATGTGCTTTACAGATGTTTTTAGTTTTAATAAGCAAATGTCTTTGAACGTAAAACTTTGAAAGGAAAAAAGAACATATCTGTATCTTTATTATGCTTGCTTAGATACTCACTCATAAGCGTACTCAACTTGCAATATATGTAGTAGGTTTTTGGATTTCACAGAAGGATTTAATTTACAAGACACATGCTTGCTTATTCTTGGGTATGAGTATAACTTAGTCAAGCACAAAAATTTACTAATTAGTTAGCAAAGTTCAAATTATCTTATTGCAAAGGGTATTTGAGAGGGCAACATTTTTGATGATTTTGTACCCAAATTGTTTGAACCTTCAAGCACCGGTGAAATGAATGTAAATCTGCTATATTTATTTTAAGATGTCATTAAGGTAAAAAATTGTTAGTACACAGCAGCACAAATAGATTATGTGCTGTTGAAGTATCAGAAGTAGGGAAAGACACAGGACCATCTGCTCTCTACTTTAAATGTCATGAACAGTATTGATGATTTATGAAACAAAAAAAGCATGAAATGATAAATGTGACTTAACAGAAATAATAGAAGGGAAAAAAAAAGATAGAAAAAAACAGACTTTCCTCAATTAGTAGAAAATGCGAATTTGCATCATACTGTGCGGCCAATCTCAGCCAATTTGACAAGGCAGCATACAATGAAAATGACTTCAATAACATTGTAAGTGACAGTGAAACACGAGTTGAAACTTGAGATGAAAAAGGAATGGTGACAGGGAAAGTAGAAGAAAATAGAGACAGAGCAGTTCTTTAATTTTAACTAATACCCCCTGCAGAAGCCACATGGCGCAGTATAAGTTACTGTCAATCAAAGAAATACCTGGGGGCAACGTTGTCAAGATTTGCAAAGTTGATCAGACAACATGCACTGCAAGTTTATTAAAGCAAGGATATTTCCTGTATCTATGTACCCCCATACATCATTTGCTCCCACAGTTAACTGTATGTGAGTTCCAAATGGCACCAGAGGGCTATGAGTTTGATAAATGTGTTTGCTTTCAGGCCACTGTGAAACAAGCAGCAGTTATGGCTCATCAATTGTCAAAGAAGGAGGCAAGCAGACACGCTATTATGAATAATCCAAATATTGTTGCTGCTTTGGTTAGATGTTCCACTGGTTCTAATGACACTGAAACTGTCAAATGTGCTGTTGGAGCTTTGCACAATTTGTCTCATCACAGGTTCGTGCCTGCTGTGTTGTTTTGAGAAGTATCTGCAGGAGCCTAAACCTTCTATTCTCTATTTTGTGATGAAAGCTTTTAGAAATGTAGTATGATGTGTGCACATCTGCTTCAGCACATCATTTACTGTTATTCTCAAATCATTAAATAAAGTACTAACATGCTGTACTTTTGTTTTTAGACAAGGTTTGCTTGCAATATTCAAATCAGGTGGCATTCCAGCTCTTGTTCGTTTGCTTAGCTCTCCTATTGAAGCAGTCCTCTTCTATGCCATAACAACACTTCACAATCTTCTCTTGCATCAAGAAGGAGCAAAGATGGCTGTTAGACTTGCAGGAGGTTTGCAAAAAATGGTTGCATTGCTCCAAAGGACAAATGTGAAGTTTCTTGCAATTGTTACTGGTATGTTCACCTTGAATCAAATTCCTCTCTCGCATCTTCCTCCTTTTATTTATATCCATATAAAAACTTACAATAAATATCATAGGCTACTTTGTTTAAACTACTTTGCCGAACACTACTGAGACGAGACAACCAGGAGCAAGAGACAAGGATCCCTGTCATAAACAAAAACATTCAGCTACAACATTGATTCTTTTCTTGTAACTTATTATTTTCCATTTTGTATCCATATGAAAACAAATATATGATATATATTTATTACAAGCTGCTGCACATAAAAACATGTACAAAACATGATGACTACTCTGTCATAAACATAGACATTCAGCTACAACATTGATTCTTTTCCCATTTCTAAGTCTTTCTATTCCTTTTCACATCACACACCGTGACGTTTTTCTGTATAGACACCCATATAACCAACTGTGTTTCTTTTTATGTAGACTGCTTGCAGATCCTTGCATACGGAAACCAGGAAAGCAAATTGATCATACTTGCATCTGGTGGTCCAGCAGAGCTTGTTAGAATCATGAAGAGTTACACTTACGAGAAGCTCCTTTACACAACATCTAGAGTCTTGAAAGTTTTGTCTGTTTGCTCAAGCAACAAGCCAGCTATTGTTGAGGTATGTTGATGGCCTTGATACTATCTTTAAGATCTTTTACCTTTGATTATTTCAATGATTAATGAATTATATACCAAATTAACATGTGTGAAATATTTAAGGTCTACAAATGCAAGTTTTATGTCTTTATGAAGATCCCTGATACTATAATTACTAATGATAACTCATCTTATCTTCGTTCTGTTCTTCTTTCTTTTCTTTTTCCTTCGTTTTCCCTCTCCGTGTTATTTCTATTTTTCTTTTTTTGCCTCCCTAACGAGATTGTCTCTTCTCCAAATTCCCCTTTCCGTCTTGTATAACAGTTTAATTTCGGTTGCTTTTAGAGACCTTTCTTATTATTGCATGCCTTGAAACTTGAGCATATTCCTGGCAGTTTTCCGCACTTCAGATCTAAACTTTATGCTCGAAAAATGCAGTTTCTATACATCGTTGATTTTGAATCTAATTTGAAATGCTCTAGGCTGGAGGAATGCAGGCACTTGCCAACCATTTGTCCCATCAGAGCAACAGGTTGGTTCAGAACTGCTTGTGGACATTGAGAAACCTGTCAGATGTTGCAACCAAGCAAGACGGTCTCGATGGCCTTTTGCAAATGCTTGTCCAGCTTTTGTCTTCCAATGACATTAATGTTGTCACCTGTGCTGCTGGCATCCTTTCAAACTTGACTTGCAACAATCCTAGAAACAAGGTAAGAGAAAAAAGTATCGCTCCCTTGAAAATATAAATTGTCAGCCAATTGTGAATGATAATTAGATATTCATAAAGTCTTACTCTCGCTATCAACTTTGAAAGATTTGTAAATGAGGCCACCCAGGGAAGTCTGTGTTCCAATTTTATCTAGAAAATTTCCAAGGTCTCACCAATTCTCCAAAATGGTATTTGGATGTTCCCCAAAACGAAATGTGGAACCGTTCCCCAGCTCCTCAAAAGATCCATAGTTCCCTTGAAATATTTGCTAATGTTCCCATGTTCTCATTAATAAAAACGTCAAGTGCCATTGTTCCTCATGGCCCCTGGGGGCTCATTACTCAGGACGAGCCTATTTAATGCAAACCAGGCGATGTTGATAAAGGGCTTTTTGAATTGAAGTTTCAGAGTTCCTTACAAAAGGTTAATGAAGGTGTCTGTTACTACTATTTTCTCACGAGAAAGTTCCCTCTTTAAAAGCAGTAATTAAGAAGAGTGATCTTTCCATGTTGATAATGCATTATGCAGTAGGCAGGTGGGTTTCGAAACGTTCGTAAAAGCTCAAACAGAGTACCAAACTTCTGACGGAAGAAGAATTTATTTTTGGAGTTTCCTAGCTGTGATCCAAGCCTCCGAAGGATTATGATAAAGTGGACTTGTGTCCTAGAGTTACATTTGAACGCAAAAAAGGGTCATAGCAGTATATATAATAGCTATTTTGCATTGAAGAACAATAAATTTTTTCTGCTTTAGCAGCTACTTAAATATTTTAACTAATGTCATAAAACTTCGTCTTTCTTGCTTCAATTGTCATAAACTCTTAGGATCACGATTGATTTGAGCTGATTTATGTGATATTTATTTTAAACACTTTGCCATTCTTCAACATATTTATACCATAGTGTTTCTAATTTGGCAATGCCATTACATGCTTTCCCGAAATTTCTTTCGGCTACAAAAATAACATGAAATTTATATACAGCTATTGTTGTTTTTGGTTTAGTTCGTAAGTGCTACGCTCTCGTCAAAAATGCAGGATTTGACTGATAATGCTATCATTCATTTGTATAAATCTCAAGTTTATAATGATAAGAATCAAACTGGAATTGGTCAAAATTGTCTCTCTAGTCATGCTTTTCCAGGTTATTGGATCCAGTTTAATAGTTTTTAAAACTAGAATAATATTCCTGACAACATCCGAGAAGAATTAGTTTTTGAACCCCCCCCCCCCCCCGGACCCAAACACGGCCCCTTGGTAGAACAGCGATCAATATCAACTGTTTTTTTTCATTTGCTAAATCGCTGTTTTTAGTATGCATAAATCTTGATACAATAAAGAATGAAAAATGAAATGAAATAGAAAAGAGAATTGTTGTCGCGTTGCTTTGCCTGTTAAATCCAGTTTTCATTTTATTCATCTTTTTTCCATCCTCATTCATTGACACATGGTATTAATATTGTGTATTTATTGTATTTAGTGTATTTATTGTATTTATTGTATTTATTGTATTTATTGTATTTATTGTATTTATTGTATTTATTGTATTTACTTTCATCTGCAGCAAGTCTGTTGCCAAGTTGGTGGCATTGAAGCATTGGTAAGAACATGTTTACAAGCTGGTGAACGCGAGGAGATAACAGAGCCCGCAGTTTGCGCTTTACGTCATTTGACAAGCCGTCATCCAGACGCAGAAGTTGCGCAAAATGCCGTGCGTTTACATTTTGGACTCCCTGTATTGATCAAGCTATTGAATGCTCCTTCAAGGTGGCCATTAATCAAAGCAGTTGTTGGCTTGCTGCGTAACCTGGCTTTGTGCCCAGCCAACCATGCACCGATTCGTGAACAAGGCGGCCTTCCAAGACTTGTACAATTGTTGATGAAAGCCTATCAAGGTAAGTGGATCTAGGGCTAGTTACGCCCATCATGGCTTTTCCCATAGTCGATTTTGTTTCATTGGATACTAATAATATATTTTGCGACACATGGGGTAACATCCAATCAAAAACGTATAAGAAATCGCAACTCTAGGATTGAAGATTCGTAACTTACTTATATAATGTGTCGTCAAACAATAGGACTTTTCGCGAGGGACGCTGGGCTGTGACACTCAACGTCATCATCATCGGCGACGCCTTAGCTCTTAAGCCAGCTCTGAAAACGAATGGATAAATACTGATTTGATTAGAACAAGTACTGTGTGGGTCAAAGTTTAAGATATATTTAAAATGAGAATGAAAGAGCTTACTAGAATAAAACTTTTCTTCTAGACATCAAACGTCGTGGCCCAGGAGCACACAGCATGCAAGACGGTGTCAGGATGGAGGAGATAGTCGAAGGAACAGTTGGTGCTTTGCATATTCTCGCAAGAGAAGCACACAACAGAACCATCATCCGTGGCTTGAACTGTATCCCAACATTTGTACAGGTTTGTGAAAAGATCATTTTAACCCTATCTCCCGGTCATAATACAGTTGAAAATTCAAGGGGGGGGGGTACTGTATGTGATGATCTTCGAATAAAAAGCCTTGCAAATGTTGACCTACAGATAAATCCAGCGCTTGAAAGCATTCGCCCCTCCTAAGAAGCAATTTTCGCTATAGATAATTGGAAACATGAGGTTTTTCTAAGAATGAAAGGGTTTGTTTTAAAGCATAAGTAGTGCACTCTTTGCGGATTTCTGGCGTAAAACGACGTTGCTTAATGTTAAAAAAGTCGTAGTTCTTTAATCGCCATATCTTCTAAATGTATGTCTTCAGCTGACAGACGTCTGTTATTGACGTCAAAATACAGCTTTCATGTGATCAAAATGTGATAAGTTCTCAATCGAGACCACGCTAGTTTCTCTTAAGGTTTGCAAAATCGATATGAGATGATATTCACATGATCAATATTTGCTCCACCATTAGCACTAAAGCAGATCAACAAAGATCAGCGTATGCGGGTATACCCTCTCGTTGTATCGGTAAATGAGCCTACATCTATAAGCCATTTGTTCTTACCGCTGCCAGCATGTGATCAGCATTTAAACAATGCTTAAAAGAAGCCAATATACTGGAATTATCATGTGATCAATGTCAGTCCCACCAATGATATTGAAGTAGGAAAATCCTGTTCTATGTATTCTACCTTCTCATTTTACTCAGTTTCAGTTTCATTTTTCATTGAATTATTAATCAATCCTAAATACAATTCTAAGCAAATTACGATACAATTAAATACATAACATTACAAAACAATTAAATTAACTAAATGCCATAGCACTAAACTAAAAAAGGAAAAAGAGATCATTGCATGAATGTATTTAGGATAGATTAATTTATGAGGAGCTCTCCAAGTTACTATTAATCTATCAAGTGTCTTCACAAACTTTCAGTACTAAGATTTTTCAAAGTTGTCGTCACTATTTCAGTTGCTCTTTTCTGATGTTGAAAACGTCGTGAGGGTTGCAGCCGGAGTTCTATGTGAACTTGCCCAAGACAAAGATGGTGCTGATGCCATTGAAAAAGAGGGTGCAACTCAAGTTTTGACGGAGCTCCTGCATTCAAGAAATGAAGGCATTGCTGCTTATGCTGCAGCTGTTCTGTTTAGAATGTCTGAAGACAAATCTCAGGACTACAAGAAGAGATTATCTGTGGAACTCACCAGCTCCCTGTTCCGTGACGATATGCCGTGGGAGGTAAATGGTTTTAATTTTAACCCTAACGCATGCATCAGATTTTTGTCGCCAACGGCGGATATTTTCACGGACAACGGCAAAAGCGCTTTTTGGCAGCATTTAAAGCTGAAGATATGCCTACGTGATATCTGATAGTAAACATGCTTAATATTTGCTTGAGTCATTAGCCATTTACAGGGATCGTTGTGCATGTAGGAACCGGTTTCAGATACTAAAAACCAGTATTTACTGCTTTGATGATGACGTACCTGGTTGCATTACAATGCCACACCCATAACGCTCCACCTTCTTGACGAGGAAGGTTTATGAAATTTGAGTGGTTAGACCGGGGAAAATTTAAGGCTCTTTCAGACCGTGTTAAAACTAAAGCTAAGTATAACAAAGCTTCGAAATTAAGATCTTCGTTACACCTGATCGTGATACTATTGATGTCATTGGTCCTAAGCCTCTTTAGTCGATTACCCCCTGGCGTAACTCTTCTAGCCAGCGATTAGCAATCTCAACAAACCACGTTGCCCTCTTGCAGAAGTTCACGTACGTTTCCTGACAAAGCAGGTTTTGTTGTTTGCCAATCGCGTTCAGGTCGTTTTGTGGTTTTTCCAATGACAATATGATATTTAGTTATTCATCCTCTTGTGGATAACGCAGTTTCCAACCTTGAATAGAAATAAATGAAAGGAGATATTTTTATTTTGCGGGAGCTGACACGATCAGTTGCGTCTGGTTAGGGAATTCATTGCCTGGTTTACGGCTTGTCTGTGATTAATAAAAGGTGCTATACAGATTGCTTGGGAATGGCGTGGAACTTCGTTTCTAATTAATTGTTTTTCGAATATTGAATTACGTAATAGCAAGGTCATTAAAAGGTCATTTTTTTGTAGATGAGATAAAAAGGCATGATACTTCTATTTCAAATGTTCAAATTTGCGATGGATAGTGATATTTGCCTGTCTTTTCAAGGGCCACCCCCCCTTTCTTATGTGTTGCTACTTCATTTTTCATCGTTTCCCCTGACTTGTCACTCTTGATATGGATGTGAGCTTCAGAATAGATTTCTTCATCATCAGTCCTAACGTTCTTTATATTCCGATTAGCATCTAAAGTAGATAAAAAAAACCTCGTTATGTTAATAGTTCATAGTTTTGTAATATCTGTTGAGTGTTTTTGTAACTTTCTTTTATATTATATTGTTCCAATTTTATATATACAACTATATTTTTATAGAAGTGTCCACCCAAATTGTATTCTGTCATGGTTACCCTTCCCTCACAAATATATAAACATAATGCAAATAGATCTAATTCATACAAATAAAACAATATTATTTCGTCTCACAGCCTGGCGATACGCACATGGCCGACATCCTGACCGCCCAGACCTACCAAGATGAGCTGTACACACCTGGTTCACAGACCCCACAGCCTGCCCCGCAGTACCATCAACAACAGTATGATCCCAACTTTGCCTACATGCAGCAGCAACAGCAGCAGCAGCAACAACCACAAGGAGGTGGTCACGCTTGGTTTGATACCGATCTATAAGCTTTGACTTATTATCATCGACGTAATTTGAACTTTATAAAACTTTGTCTTATGCGTAATAAAACTGTTTCAGGAAACTAGTCGTGCATTCATTTCGATGCTTTCAAACGTCGCCTTCTTTAACAGAAAGTATGTACGGTGTCGGAATGCAGCATTGTTTTTAATTACTTTTCTTGTGTTCTTTTTGAGGCACGTGGTAAATTAACTCTAGCACTTTTATTCTAGAAATCGAATGCAGTTTTGATTGTTTAGTACATCTATGTCACTGAACGGTGAAAACTGAAAAATATAAGTAGGTAGACTGAGCAATGCAATGCTATTTTGTGAGCTTTAAATCTTAGTGTGTGAAAATTGCCACAAATAAGATTGTGACACCATCTTCATTGGTGAAGGAGCTTTTTGGTTCACACTGCTTTGCAAATTTGATTATATTTATAAAACATTGCACTGATGACCTGAAACAAACAGACATAAACTCATGTAAAGGCTTATTAATTAATGATTATCACGCTCTAGGTTATTATTTGATCCAAAGAAGAAGTTACGCAAATCTGGCTTAAGAATGTGACAATTATTTTCAGTGAAGTTGATCACCATGAGTCCCCCCCCTACCTTTACCCCATTGCTTTCTCTGCAGCTTCGGCAGTGTTAAAATGATTGATAAGCCAGAACTAGAGTATTGTCTGACAACTCAATCCTAACTATCATGAAGTGAAACAGATTATCAATACTACAACTCGTGTCCTCGTCTCCTTAATAATATTTGTACGGACGTTTTTGATTCATTTTTAATTTCGCAATATTTCTTTGTATAAAATTGACATTTTAGAATTTTTACTCATTAATCTACCGCAACTTTCAGAGTTTTCTCCGCTGTAACATAGGTTAACTTAATTATTATTATTTATGTTAGACCTCATTTGTATGGCTTTATAGTTTTAACTTGTAACCAACCTTCTGTTCCACATTTTTTTAGGATTAGAGTAGTAGCTACTTTCGACGATACTAGGTTGCTTGAAACCTTCACAGTACCGGAAATGTGGCAAGCTGTAAGAAATGCAATTGGATCTCAATTAATCCTACTGATTATTCTTTTGTTTGCAGACAATGGTTTTTGTTCTTTCGGGGAAATCTATTGGCTGTCAATAAAGGCATTGCTTTTCTAATCCTGAAAGCCAATTGTTTCGTTTGCTATCTAGGTAAGGTAGTCGTCCTCCCTAATGTTTGAAGGTAATACATTCTAGTTTCCTGGGGAATGCTCTTGGTCCTAGATAATGACATTCTTCTTTCAATCTTGTAAAACATAGATTATTGCTTTTCTCGGTATTTTTAGTAAAACATTGACACGCGATTAATTCCATTGCTTTCTCATTATTCCAAAAGATTTCAGTAATTGCTTGTCTTATCGCAGCTACCCCCCTAGTATTTGGTCTGTTGATTGTATGTCTAAGGTAATCCAAACAGATTTCCTTTTTACATATCTTCAGAACAGCGTCTTCCAAATCCCAAATATATTCCTGTTTTCACAAGTATGATTCAAATTTGGTATAACTATATGTGTAACTATAAATATGTGAAACTGCTACACTGTCCTATCGGGTAATCTTTCATAATTTTATTCCATTAGCCGTGAGCTTTCATTTCTACTATGCTTAAAAACGTTTTAATTTTCTTTGACTCTAACCGTCCAGTGTTGCATAAACTCATTTCCTTCTAACAGAAACACCTGCCTTACGTAGTAAATCAAATTGGACAGCATAATGGTCCTTAATTTATGTGACACTAATATCCTCTAAAGTAATACCCCTGGTGGTGCCAAAACTCTCAATCTATGCTCAGGTCTTTCTCATTTACAATCAGATAACTCATTTTCTATATTCTAAAATGCAATTTTACTCACGTGGTACCATTTGTGCATCGTAGATTGTTCGGGTTGTCTTATTTGTTTTTTCAAGTTTTATAGTTTATGGTAGAAGACCACAAAGGACTGTACTAGTACGATAATTGAAGGTGTAGATACCTGTCGAAAAAGTTCTAATTGTTTAATTGTTAATGAAAATGTATTAAAAATGATGTTGTGTGTTTGTGCCTGCTACCCTGCCTTCACAGCAACTGTTGTTTGGAATACAAATAGTCCGTCTGACGAAATTTCTGCTTTGGTAAGCCCCCCTCCTCCCAGTTGTGCCGCATTGGAGCATGCATAGAAGGACTTTTAGAGGAGCTCTCCATTTGATGCTGAGAGAGTAATAGCGGGATCGGAAGAGCACGACAAGGAAGCCATTGCACTTAAAGTATGATTCTTCTTGCGGTTCTTCTTTCAATAACTTGTTTTTTGTCAGCAACAACGAGAATTGCATGAAATTAATATGTTCTGTGCATGCTTCAATGTGGTATAGCCAATCAGACTTGAGAGGAATTCCTTTGTCATAAACGATAAGGGAAGATCGCAATGTTCCCAACAATTTTACATATTTCATGAAAGTAAAGGAATGTTATACTACAGCCTCAGCTTCGTAGATTGTTATAAATAGTCCATAAGATTTATCTAAAGGCAGAAAAAACAATCATGAGTTTCCATTTCCAATTTTGTGAAAGAAATCTAAACCGAACCAATTCCTGCATATATTATCATGTATCATACATATCATATGAGGTATAGCAGCTAAATTATTTTTAAAGTGGACTAAACTAGATCTAACATCACAGAAGTAAGAATATGTCTATCTCATGTTCCAAGTATAGGTCGTAAAGCGTGCGTAAGTCAGTTTCTGAATCACAGATTTCTCATGGTGATAAAATGAAATTTTATCAGAGTTAATTTAACGAAGAAAACCTGTTACATGCGCATCTCTCGAGTATTGAATGTAATGAAGTGGTTGGTGTATTGCCTCTTGGTACGTTTATTCCCGCCTTCTTGCTTATAAAGGTGTTTGTTAAGATTGAATGTGGATCTCGTTTGGTTTAACCAAATGATTCAGGGCCTAAACAGCTGGCTGGCCTAGTTTTTTGCGTCCCTTGAGACAAGAGTACTATTTATATTCCCAGGCATGGGAGGGGCATCACTTGCTAATCTAAACGTGTTACGTTTTGCTTCCAATTTTCCCTTCCCCTCCCATCCCCTTTTCTAGTGTTGTTTGATAGGTATCTAATTGTTCGTTTAAATGTATTTTGACAATCAGTTATTCTCGTTTCAGATTTGTTTGCCTTTCCTTGGTTATCGGATCATTTGGGCAGTCTCTTTGAGTGTATCGGGTCCTACCCCCCTTTTTTCTTTCTTCTCATTTAACTTGGTTTTTTTCATCAATCAATTTCAAGATATAGTATTTAACTTCAGTCTTATTCTTGCTTTCATACCTTAGGCTTTGCCGAATTAATCGGTTTTAAATCTAAGGTAGGACAGGTGCATCGGCTTATTAGTGAGAAAAGAAAGCTTTTCTTGTCCATTCCCTGCCCAGAAATCAACTTTGCTTGTATTTTGGTTTATAAAATTCATTTGTTTGTAAGTTTTTTGGGGGAATAAGTGAGCGTATTGAGCCGATGCACCAACGGCCATTCGCGCTCCCTATGATGAGGAAAGTGCAGCCTCGAGACCTGATTCTGTGAGGGTTATGGCTAACAATTCTGAGGGAGATTTTCTTATCTGGTTGCAGTTGCCCTTCATAGTATTTTCTGAGTAAAAATTAAATACAGGTTAAATTTGGCCCCCTTTGTTATATGCCATTGTTAACCCTTCTTTTCCATGCCAGCCATTATTAAGATACAGAGACGATTTTTGTATTTTCTGCGGCAAATGTTATGGCATTATTTCTCCATGTTATAGTTAATACTTTATATGATAATACTTTATCTCCATGGCTTGCTATCAATTTGTAAATGTGTATCCCGCATAACGTACAAAGTTTTTTATTTATAAGGTGGTGAATGGCCCAGATCTTCTATGATGAAATGCTCTCACCTGCAATATATATAAACATCTATGATTTTAACAATAAAAATAAATATGAAGTGAATATCTTAACAGGATAACAGCTTCCACAGCTTCAGCTTCAGCTGTTCCATCCTTTCGAGGTCGGTGAATGGGTACTCAGGAGATATCCTGAGGACACAGGCCTTGGCGCCCCAGGCCCACATCAGCTCGATAAGCTGCCAGAAAAATTAGCCTGGGTTAACAAATAAAACAAACAAACAAACAAACGAACAAGCTGCTGGTAAGTGATAGCGACACTAGTTTTGAGGTGCTGTTGCGCAGGACTGAGGAAGTGACATTTGTGAATGAGAAAGCAGTCGAGAGTATGTGCACCATAAAAACACCAAAATTGGAAAAAATAAGGTTTGAGCTTTGAAAACAGTCAAAAGGGCCCTTCAGTGGTGGGGCATAACTTAGATTTTAGTGATGAGTAGTAGGGCAGTGAAATGGGCCTGCTGACATAAGCATCTGCCCCACCACTCAATGTGTTAAAACTAAAGGGTGCCCTGATTTCCAACCAGGGCCGCCGAAAGAGAGGTGCAGAAGGGAAAGTTTGCCCCAGCCTCAGGGTCCAGGGGGCCTCATCAGCTAATATCAAACTTTTTTTATAGCTTCTTCAGATGTATTAATGTAACCGCCCAAAAGGAGCAGCCTAAAAGGTTCTAACAGTGCCTCCAGATTCAGTTCTCCCAGATTCCCTTTCCTTCTGCCCCTTCTGCTTGCTTCGATCACAGACACAAAAGGCGTCATTTTGCAGTTTTCCCCTGGGTCTCGAAAACCTCTTGGCGACCCTGTTTATATCCCAAATTTATTGAAGAAATACGCAAGGTCGAGAAAGCAGAGGCAGGAATAAACTTGTGGTTGCCCTGACATCACATTCTCCGGTGAAACAAATGTTTTTCAATTAAACAAAGAGGTAGTTAAAATACGATGTCTTTATAATATAATAATAGATGAATAGATGCATTGAAAATTTGATGCAATCCCCTTTTCATTTCAATTTATTCTTTGATTCGACCTCCGTCCTCAAATGAGGCATTTGAGAAAAGAGATGTGAAGATTGTCTCTAATCGCCGAAATTGATCGGCCAATCAAAGTATTTATTGTGTTTATAAGAAACAGCTTATAAGAAACTGTAGGCTCAATTGTTAGAAAAATCCTCAAATGAATTGAAACGGCTCAAAAAAATTTTGTAATTTGCTATTTTAATTTTCCACCCACTAAAACGTTTTGACATTTAACACCCTTTTATACTACAACACTAAACTTTATATGAAGATTCCTTTTATTTCAGAAAATCTAAAAGAACTCTGCAAAAAGAAATGTTAGTGCTGAATGCAAGCCGCAGGGGTGTTTTTGGGAGGAGGTACTTTTTCAAAAATATGGAAATGTAGATTCGTCAAATATTTTGGGTAGATGTGTGGGCTCTTATTAGTTTTTGTTTCTAAGCCAATAAATGTCTTCTAAAATGATCTCAAAATTATAACCTTTCTAAACTTTTCTAAAACAGTATCATTGTGTTCAAAAGGGCGTTTCCTAAAATCTGGAGGGCGTGACCAGAGCCCATCATCATATTACCCTCCCAATTCGGGGAAGCTGGTGCAACCACTGCTTGGAAGCACGTCTAAAAAATCATTATCTAGAACATCTAAGTGTCTACCACCCCTAGACCTTAGTTTGTTATAAAAAATGCTTGTATTCTAAGAGCATTTCACCATGGAAATCGTCGAAAGATTTAGGAAAAACTGTATTAAAACATTTGAGGTCAAAAGAATGTTTGTCTTTGTTTGAATAGCTTACACCAAAAAAGGCTTTTTAATTCAGAAACTGGAGCCAATTAAATATTATTGGCCAGACAGAATTGTCATCTCCAGAAAATTTTTAAAATACATTAATAATCTCGAGAAAAATTTTAAAATTAAAACTGAGCTCTAAGATGCTCAGCTGTTGGGTGTGTAAGAGTGGGCGAAGCAACTGATGCAAAATTGAATGTTTACGCAGGGGGAATTTGAACCCTTGCAGGTCCATTGCATCTACCCCCTGAGATCTCGTCAAAAACTGTATGGTAGCACGGACTTTACATATGAAAGTTACAACAGTTGTTTAAAACACGTGGCAATTTCAAAGAAGCAAATTCAAGACAACGGAAAAATGAATTTTAGGTGCGAAGCAACCCCCCCGTTTCGTGATTACAAGAGAAATTGCGAAGCCGAAATCGAGGAAGAAAGTCTTCACAATGCTGAGAAGCAAAGGAGTTTGAGTTGATCATCAGTAACTGAGCAAACATTAAAGCACGCTTTTTAATTGCATTTAAAGGGACAGTTGTATTGCAAGGAAATCTATCTTAACATAAAACGCCCAGGTTTCTTTGGAGCAAGGCGCATTGTTGCTACACGATATGTTTATGTTTAGGCCCATTACATTGCTATAGACAACTTTCGTCCTCTACAACCAACTGGTATTGTGCCAAAGGTGAGCCACAGTCATTATCTCTTCATATGATGTTTTTTCGTTAATGCTTAACTAACTCTCAGAACTGATTTTTACCTGGCGGAAGTTCTGCCGATATGTGAATGAGTAAAAGAGTGCGCGCTTTGTCGTTTAAAGGCACGTCGAAAAACTTCCTCAACCGGACCCAATTTGATATCTTTGACAAAAGATGAAGGCGTAACAATTTATTCCACTCTCCAACCTTTTCTTTTGAGACAGAAAAAAGTAGAGGAGGGCAAATGTTCCTTAATGTTATGATTATCTAAACAAAATAAGCTGAAAGGTGAGGTGGTTAACTGTTAAGAAATCACTGTCGATTGGAAACTTATTTGAGATTGACTTCTTATATTTTATACAAATAATGCGTCAACATTAGATAACCATGCCCTCTAAACTCGACTAAACAGACAATATTTTTTATTGATTAATAATTTACTTTTCCCTTGCACAAATTTAGGATTATTTTATTAATGATGCATTGTGCCATAAATGTTCATAAATTTTCTACACCAAAATATTTTCACGAAAATTGTCAACCTCAGCTGAACTACATAATTTTGAATTATTCATGTTTAAAAAGAAGCTATTTTAAGTTATTTTTGTAATTAATTCATATTTAAAATTTCATTCTTCCATTGCAATCCCAAGACCATTGTTGCTATATATAGTATTTTTGATGTGTCTTTTTGGATTTTAAAAACGAAATTTTTTCTCATTTTATCATTAAAATAGGTTGCCTTAGTTTGAATTTTTTAACATAATTCTACCCCTCCATTCTTTAATATGCTCATATTCTTGATTTTATCAAATATGTGATGTAATTTTACAATTAGAGTGGGCTGAAGGTCTGTTACCATAATAACTTTGAGCCTTCAAATTTCTCTATATTAATTATCTTTTCACACTTAATGACAGTACAGCTTGTTATTAGAAACCCATTTGGATCAAACTGTTAGTTTTTTGCCCCATTGCAATTATGTAAGTTGCTTCTTGTTTTTAATTTATAAAGAGAAATCCCACTGTAAATGACATTTTAATTTTTGGAGGGGGGGGGCAGCATCCCTATGTTTGATAGTGGTGTGTGTTGCCAGGACCTCAACTAGGCAAGAGCAACAATGATACGTAAAATTGCCCAACCATGATTCTAAAGATAGTACTGATATAATGTGATAAGGAAATAACATTATAATAACACTAGCGTCATTACCCTTTTGAGGATCTAACATTTGATCGAAACAACATGATTTAAATTTTTATCCTTTTGCAGTTTTCCACTTTTAGTTAGCAGATAGTTCCGTGATTTTATGGTTCTGCGAGAAAAAAACAAATTTTGTAGAAAATAAGCCAGCTCTGAACCTTGTATACATTATGCTCAGGATGACCAGGAATATTTTGGAGTTGTCTCTTTATCTACCAGCCTCAAAGATTTTCCTACAAAGACATTTGCTATTGTGAAGTGATTTGCAGGCCTTGTAAGAGTTCAACTTTACATGGGTATGCTGTTTATTTAAGTAATGCCCCTTCTCGCTGCTGTAACCAGTTGAAAAATGCATGTTGGTCACTATTTAACAATGTTTTGGATTTTCAAGTGCCAGTTTCTTTGCTTCCTTTGATAAAAGTGCCAAGGCTTATTGCAATATCCAAAGCTAAAAGTAAGCAATGAAAATGAAAATGATGTAGGATAGTATCACATTGCCCTCATGATAAAGGCAAGCATTTCAACTTTGCAGTTAAAGAATCTTAGGTAAAAAACAGTGTGAGAAACCAACTTGCCTAAACACTTCTGTTTACTCTTTCAAGTTTCTAAGTTGCCATGTATAAAAAACAGTCCTGAAAAGTTTTGTAAACAACTTTGGCTTCCTTAATTCATCTGCAAATTCAATTTATTACTGCATGTAAACCATGTATGGAATTTAACTTTGTAATTATGTTAGAGTTGAATTAGGCAGGTAGTTTGTTGTCACATTGATAAATTACAAATGACTTGTTTTCTTCAAAAAGAGAATAATCCACTGTGAAATGTAGCTGGCAGCTGTTTCAGGCTTTTTCAACAGTGCCTTTGCTTTGCAGTCAAACTGTTGCCATCAATTTTGGATAAGGAGTTAATCGTGTCAGCTTATATGTGTTGACAGAGTATAAATCTTGTTCCCTGCAAGAATCACACAGTGAAACTTAAAAATACCCACCGTTATAGGGTATATTACCTCTAGTTGCCCATTCTGCCTTGCAAGAAATCAACCTCTTCCTAATTTAAAGGATAGACCACCATTTAATATCTTTGTATTATCCATTATTATCTAACAGAATGAATATTCCCAATCTGTAATGAACAAGGAAGGCATTGATTATCTCCAAAATATTTCTGTTAAATCTACCTCTGCTTTTGCTGTGGTTATCTTTCGCCTTTGTTTTTGATTGATTATTTTGAATGCATTTGCACCTTCAACTACAAAGCCATTTGTGAATTTACCTAAATACTAACCAATTTTCTTTTTTTTCCCAGAAATGAAGCCCTCTGCTGGCAGAGGTATTGGAAGGATGGCTACATCCCATAAACTTGGTTTTTTCTTAATTCTTGTTGGCCTAGCATGGGGTCTGTATCTTCTACGCTTAACCATAGTTTTTGAAGAAAGTAAGCACAGAGAGAGTGATATTCTTAAAGCAAGGATCATCGAATTGTCAAAGAATTACATAGCAGCATTGTCAAAAGAGCATGCACTAGATAAAGCACCTTTGGAAGGAAGAAGCCTGCAACCATGTGAGCTCTATTTATTGCATTAATGATGATGATGATGATGATGGTGGTGGTGGTGGTGGTGGTGGTGGTGGTGGTGGTGGTGATGATGATGATGATGATGATGATGATGATAATGATGATGATGATGATGATGATGATGGTGATGATGATGATGATGATGTTGATGATGTTGATGATGATGATGATGATGATGATGATGATGATGATGATGATGATGATGATGATGATGATGATGATGATGATGATGATGATGATGATGATGATGATGATGATGATGATGATGATGATAATGATGATGATAATGATGATGATAATGATGATGATGATGATGATGATGATGATGATGATGATGATGATGATGATGATGGTGATGATGATGATGATGATTACGATTACGATTATGATGATGATGTTACCCCAAGCATGTTGCCCCCTGGCTGTTGGTGTACATATACCAGGTGCTCCTATTTATTTCCCACATTTTACATTAAGCAAACCTGTTTGACAAGTAAAGCCATTCATATTATTGCTTGTATTTACATTTTGTTCTATTTTGTTCTGCTGGTGGCCAGATTTTCATGCTCCTGTTTTCTTGAAATGTTCATTGCCATTTAAAAGGCACCATTTTCATCATTTCTTATTCCCATGACCTACAAGATTAACATCCAACAACGAGTTCGCCATACATTTCCTAAACATGACCTCGCTAACAAATGTCGTACAAAACAAGATAACATTTTTTGCTAATGGATTTTTGCATAAACATTTTGCTTGCTGAAGCCTGTAAAACCTTCCCTTTCACGGGTTTTTTAAAGAAGATCTCTTTTTGTTGAATTTTCGGTCGAAATGTGATAGAAGAACACAGATTGTTATCATCTGAGCTGGCTAGAAACAGTCTATAAGATTTCATCTAAACCTTAGTGGTTGCCAGCCAAATCGCTAATGATTTCCCATTTAGCAAACCTAGCCCATGTTACCGAAAAGAGAAAGTTAAAATTCTTTGGCCATATAAAACGATAACCCTTAGGACTATCTAAACTAAACCTAGGAGGCCGCACGAATGGAAAAAGGAACCGAGGATTCCTTGTTGTCCGAGAAAGACCACAGCGCTGCTAGAACGATGAGAAGAAGACTGGGATCGAAAAATAACCATGGAATGCTATAAATGTCAGTGTGAAAGACAGAAAATAATTTTGAAATAATTGTTATGATGTATCGTATTTTATACAGAACAGAGGAAACGAAGTTTAATTGTATTGTTCGATCTGACTGCATGCCGCACACAATGCCTTGTACTTCAAGTAACTAACATGAAATGCTAAAATTATTACAAGATTGACTATGGTTAATCGAATACTGCGTAAGAAATGGAACAATGCGCGTTTTTAACCCATGTCCGAAGTTTGTTTCTCTGATGAACGTCAAACGAAGAAGTGTTTTTAATAACGCTTAGTTTGCACTTTTTTGTTTATAAAATTCTTATTTATATTCCCGCCTGTGTGGCGCAGTGGATTGGTCGTGTGATTCCGAATGTGATGAGCGCGGGTTCGATCCCCATAGTTAGTATGCATACTCCATGTCAGCCATTGCCTTATTGATTTAACAAATATACATATATTTATACTGTATGTGAATTTTTTTCAAATGCTTTCTTCAAGCTGAAATGAAAAAAGCAACATCACTGCTTCTGCAACATATGTTGGATCGAATAAAAAATCTTGAAGATGAATTGCATTACGTCATCGTTAACAGCACAAACCAATTTGCGAAAATGTCCGAACAAATTGCTTATTTGAATACGACAATTGGATCAAGATTCAACGAATCAGGTTTGTATTGTATTTTATTGTTTTGTATTGTATTGTATTGTATTGTATTGTACTGTATTGTATTGCATTTACCTTAGCAAAATCCCATCAGTAATTAGGAGGTCTTTACATGGAAATCTCACCCCGGGTTGAGTTCAATTCGGTGTCCGCAAAGTTTCCTTTGCGTTCACATGTGTCTGCCCGAGATGAAAAGTGAAAAACAGTTCTCTCCTTCGCACAATAGAAGGCCTCCGCAAGGAGAATTTGGCCTCCGTTGTTGTGTTATGCTTTTAAAATGAACATGGCGCTAAGTGAAGACAGGCATGGGTATTTTTGTTCTTGTCCTCATTTTGAAACTTGCTTTGATGATCGTAAGTGCTGCATCTATTCCAATTCTGTTCTGTTTTTGCAAATACTTTTGCAGCATCAAGCATTAATACGCGAATTTACTGAAGCAACTAAGGAGAAGAATCGTGCTCTTCGCAAATATCTGAATTGAGGATCAAGGAAAACAAAAATAGCCAAAGAATAAATGTGGCACTAAGAATAAAACAGGTTGTGGTGGTTTCTCCCCTGAACCTTCGACAATCTCAACTCTTCCCGTGTTGAAAAAAGATGCGTTTCCACGAAAGTTTCTATCGATTCCACCCCGGGTTGAAATCTCAACTCGGGTTTAATTTCAACTCGCCCTTTCTCATGTAAACGCGAGAAGTGATTTGAATGGCACCGGAGTTGAAAGTCAACCCTAGTTGAGTTTGCTCATGTGAGGGGGCCCTTACTTATAATAGCGAACAAAGAGGTTCGAAACGCTTTCTAAAATTGCAGGGGCCCGGATTTAAAGGGTTTGCCAGGGTTAAGCACAGAACTCGGCTTATTTGCGTTGGCTATATCATCATCTCTAAAGCTAAGGGAACATGAACCGATAGAAAATGGTCTTTGATGGTACCTTATTCTGGAAAACGTGTTTAGTTAAACGAGGTTGCCAAATGCTGTTTCGATACATCTTCCAACTTACAACAACTTAGAATCGCAAATTATATCACACAAGCTTCTGACATTTTCGTGTTAAATTCTTGTGATTTTATACTGCATTACAAAAAATGCAGAGGCTAGTACCCCCGACCCCAAGGTTTCGACGCCATTGTTATCACGTATCAGAAATATTTAAGGCTATTTTAAAAAGGGGAAAATTTTCTTATGAAATGAGCCTTGGCCCCCCCCCCCACTTTTTTGCAAATTATATCTTTATAAAATGCAGCTCATAAGCTTTTGCCATGGCAATTTTTTGGCTTTGAAGCTTGCCCCCCCCCCCCCAACCACTTTTTGGTCTCGTCGAAAGCCTTGGTACGAATCCTACCAAAATTCGTTGGAACACCTATGAAAAGTCGCGCATGACTCATTGCTTTGTGGTTTATGGCCTAATAACAATCTATACTATTCTTGAAAATGGCGATTCATCTCCGCGCAGTGGTGGTTTATTTGCCTAAAATGTTTTTAATTCGTGTAAGAACAACCACCCAAATATGTCGTTGCTGAATCCTCCCTCCAAGCCAGATTTGTAACGCTTTCTCATCTCTGGTCTTTCCGTCAAACAGTAATGCACGTTATCTAATCAAGACATCTCCTTCTTCTAGATAATTATGTCTGGATTTGTGAACAACCTTTTAATCCCAACTACCCTAATTGTGCATCGAAAGTAGCGGTAAGTACACTTACAATATTTTTCAGTTACATAGATTGTGTTTCTATTTTGAGATTTTGCAGTATGAAATTGGCCTCCAATTTTCGGTGCATGTAAAGTTGTTTCATACTTGCACAGGCGTAGGTTAGCCCACTCGGCTACCGGGCAATCGCCGTGAAAAAAGAAGAAGGCATTGGGTACTTCAATTTGTTTCAATTCCGATTTGAAAGTCTGACAGCTCTGCCACTTCTGAATCCTTCAGACACCGGGGTGGTTTAATCTATCATCCTAATCAGAAAACGAAATTAAAGTTTAAGCTTGGATCATATGAATGATGTTTTTTTCTTATAAATGAACTTAACCTTGCAAGATTTGATTATGCATCAACTCCTGAGGGAGATCGGCGGCACTTTATGAGAGCTCGCCCGCACCTGTGCTTGTATTTGCCTTTACATGTACAGTAAGTACCAGCAAATTACCTGAGAGGCTGTTTATGATTCACAATTGTTATCATTAATCATTAATCATAGAAGTGTATTCCAGCACATATAAAGTCTTGATCGTGTTTTTTGCCAATTTGTTTATCCATGCATTATAAAAATGGCTGATTTCTGTCAACATTCGATTCGCTAATTTTACTTGAGAGTTAAATTTTGACAGGTTCTTTAAATTTCCTACGGCAATTTTTAATTTAAAGATTAACAAAGAGGAGATTTTAATTTTTAGTTTTTCTCGCTCTTAACAAAATTTAAATTATTGATGCATTATTCATCGTGTAGCTTTATTTGAGGAAAGCGTGCATTGTGATGCGATTCAAGTAACCTGAAAAAAGCAAGGGGAAGAGTGCGGAAGTTAGTGGAACTAGGATGAAGCGACTTAGAGTGGAAGAAGTAAGGGGAAGGGTTGAGAAGTTAGTAGGGCAGATATAACTTAGCTTAGAGGGAAAGAAAGACTTTGATTATGGGAGAGAATTTTTGCCAAAGTAAAACATTTTGGATGATATGATACACTCTTTTTTATAAGAATAAATTTATAAGAATATTGAGGCTCAAAATTGCTGAAATTTAAGAATATGTTAAGAATATTGCCAAGCTCAAGATCTTGTGAAACAATTATTTTTAGCGGCTGTTTTTTACTTCTGAATTTTGTATGACATTTAATTACTCGTACTTCTTTACTCCTTCTTCTTTAATATTCTGTAAGTCTATTTTTTAGATTTTATTTTGATGACTTGTTCTGTTAGCCACCATATTTGTAATAGTGTGCGTTTTTGGCATTTATGATGATGATAACAATTAATTGTCATATCCGTATTTTCTGCTGCGCTAAGAATAATTTAAGAATATTCCGAGGCTCAAAATAGCAAAAATTAAGAATATTGAGGCTCAGCAAAAAATTGAATATTCTTATAAAAAGAAAGAGTGTACCTGTGAAAGAGACAAGTGCACTGGATTGAAGGCGATATTTGTAGTGACGACTGATTACAAAATTATTGAGGAACTAATCATTGTTTAATTTTTTGATGTCGTGTTAACAGGATTGGCGGGGTCTGTAAGAGAAAACTATTGCCTTTGAGGGGACCATCTATGTTTTTGTCGCATCTGACTCTAGTCAGGGAAGATACTAGGCCTTTTTTCCTTTTACAATCTTTAAAAGGCAAGAAGAGATATTTTGTAAGGATTCCGATCCGCCAGGTGAATTCGTAAGGAGAAACAATGGAATGCAACGGAGCAGGGCCGCAGTGAGGCCCCTTGTGTCTGTGATCGTAGAAAGGTGAAGGGCCAGAAAGCAAGGGAATTTGGGCGAACTGAATCTGGAGGCACTCTTAGAACCTTGTAGGCTGTTTCTATTGGAAGCTTTCTTGAATACGTCTAAAAAGGCTATTACTAAACATTTTGATATTAGTTGATGAGGCCCCCTGGACCCTGAGGCCCTGGGTCAAACTGCTCCCTCCGCCCCTCCCTCGCGGCGGCCCTGCAACGTTGAAGCAGCTGATGTCAATGCCATTTTGCATTTTAAATTGTTTTGCACTTCTTTAACTTGAGATTTTTCTAGTTACAGGTTTTTTTATAAGAACATCGAATTTCGATTCAGCCTAGTTATGTTCTTAACTTTTTTGGTTTGAAATGTTCTTAACCTTTTCTTAACGTCCTTCTTTTTAACATGTGCACTGTTTCTAAAAAAAAACGATAATTGCTCTAAAAAGGTGTCGCGGGTCAAATTTTAGCAAATATGTCTGTTAATTCACCTTACATCAAATGAGAATTTTTTGGCTAGACAAAACTATAGATACTTGAAATAATAATTCGATTACTTTTCAAACACTTTTCTTACACTGTGTTTTACTCGTTCTATCTTATTTTTTTTAAAGAAAGCCTTGTCATTTTGACAGCCATGTCATAAGCAACAGCCTTGTCATTTTCTTAACATCTTCTTAACTTTTAGGCATTTGAAGCCTTATGTTCTTATATGGTTTGTTCTTATAAGAAAAACGTGTATGCTTCTTATGGTCACAAATTACGTCATCAAAGCACAATGCAGCTCATAGGCTTTGCGAAAGTCCAATTTCATCAATTTTTCTCATAGGAAATCTATTGCAATGAAACTTGAATCGTATTTGCAAACAGAAAATTTGAGACGTTGCGCTGTGCGGATAATGCTGAAAGAAGAGCAAACTGATTTGACAGGAATAGGATTTTACGCATGATCCTCTGCTCTTTATGCCATCTATTCCCGGCATGGCCACTCCCAGGTATAAGTGTAACCATGCTTTTCCGGGAAATCTCTGAGCAAGGGGTAAAATTTCTGCAAAATCCAAGGACAGAGAAACCACAAAAAGGGGGTATTTTTTAATACATCTGGAAATCTAAGAAAAGGGGTGCTTTGAAATGCTGCAACTGAAACCAAATAAATGGTTAGTTCTCCGAGAAATGGGTTTCTCAGTACCAAACATATCAGAGAAAAGGGGTCTTTTTTATAGTCATAATCTCAGAGAAAAGGGTACCTCTAGAACATTCCTGGACAAGCATGCTTAAACTTTTAATCAGGAGTGGCCACACCGGGCATCTATTTGATCCATAGAGTTACCTTACCTTTCTGTCAAGATGCAGTTTTCTTTCAGTAAACCTTAACCTCCAGTTATAAGCATTTCTGGCAAAACTAAAAGTGAGAAACCTTGTTTTTTTCAGTGGATGAAAGAGAATTGGAAGACAGATCCCAAATATGCAAAGGCTGGTGTTAATGGCACGCTTTGCAGTATATTGAAGTACCTTAGTCAGGTACGACTTTATGTTTCATCCATTAATTTTCTTGGAAAATCTGTGTCAGCTGTTTGTTCACGAGTAAATGAATCTTGACTCGCGTGACCCGCGTCTTGAGCCAACTTTCCCGCAAATTTTTAGCACGTTGCTCTAACATTGCATTTTCTAACGAATGTCAAACAAACTGGTACTTCGGTATTTCTTCAAAATTAAGATAATCCTTAATTAAAAAATCAATATAAATGAATAAAAACAAAGTTAAGCGGATTTAAAACTTTTAAGTTCATTTCAAAGATTGATCTTTTCCTGCAATATCTAAAATGCATTATTTTTTTTTATTCCCTTTGTATATTGTAAGACGGTGCGAATATATAATGTACCATTTCATTTCAGATAAGTGGGTACCTACACATTATTGATACTAGAATGAACTGCTAAACCCTTTTTTGTTGCAAAATGCTCATGACAGGCCATATTTTGCCTGAAATCGCCATGCATTTGGGCAGGAGAGCTCCTTCCCGATGTTTATGATATAAAGCTTCATGGCATCCAGGCAGTTATTGACAAACGTTAGTGTTAGTGTTAGTGACAAACCCCCGTCCATTAAAAAGGCATTTGATTTCCTTGTGACGTGAATTACTGATTCTAACATGTCGGATACTTTATTTTGATTGTTAATTAATCTTTCTTTTGTATTTTCAAAGATGGAGAATTTTTGCCCAAGGGATTACCCGATGTTGAAAGTTGCAGTTGGTCCGAGACAGCTTTCTCAGAATACTCGAACCTGTATTGTCCCAAATGACCAAGCATATCCCCAGTGCTTGGCCAAAGTTGAAGTATGTTTATAAACTTATATTTTTTCGTTCTTATCAAAGACGAGTTTGACATTATCGAACCACTTCCTATCGTGAAAATCGAACTTATCGAACTAAAATACTTTGCTCTCTATATAAATACCCAAAGGTATGGGAGATGAACAATGTCTAGAAGTCAGAAAAGTTTTTTATACATTTTCCTTTCATTATCGTTTCAATTCGTTTCATTTTGATGGAAATTTGATTTATCCAATGTAAGATACCTTAATTTCACTTATATTAGTAATAAAAATCTTTTCAATATGATGAAATATTACAAAATCTATATGATATGAGAGGTGAGTATAAGAATGGAAACAGTAGCTCAATGTGGTTTAAAAAAATTGAGTAAGGTTTATTTATTTGATGATTTTTGTTAAGAAGATCCTAAGTCTATTTCTAAAAGTTGCCGAGATATGATGATTCTTATTTGCGTCGTCAGTTGGTCAATAATGATCAGTTTGCAATACACATCAGCATGTTGCCGGTTGCCCATTGCGTGTCATATAAAGTGGAAAAGTGTGATCATAGGATTTGTTTCTCTATTATATGAGACCGACAAATAGGCAATTTTTAAAACATGCATTGTATATAGAAATGTTCTTGTTCCTCTGGAAGGATTTGAAATTCTTTGTTTTATTGGAACAAGAAATATTTGGAATCAAATCAAATCCAATCAAATCATATCATACAAATCAAACATATCATAACAAATCAATTCAAGCATATCGTAACAATTCAAATCAAATTAGATCAAAACAAGTCAAATAAAATTAAATCAAATCTTGTAATGAATTGTTTTTGTTACCGTAGTGGATGAAGAAATATTGGAAATCAAATCCATATTACGCAAGCAGAGGTGTAGATGGAACAGTTTGCTCTTTCATTCAATATTTGAGTGAGGTATGCTCTTTTTATTAATCCTTATTAATTTTATTTAGCGATTTTTGTTTGGAAAATCTCAATCCTATCTTCACAAGTGTCAATTCTATTTAGCTGGCCAATGCAGTCATTTAGCTTCCATTTAACTGAGTCTCGCATTCATTTTGTTGAACCTTATGCCCAGTTTGCATAGTCACAGTTATACTAAACTCTATTTCATTTTCTAGCCTCATTTTCGTTTTTAGTTTCACATACATTCGAATGGGCTGATTAACTCAATATTCTCATGTCTCATTTGTTGTCACGTTTTCTATTTCAAGGTCGAAGACTGGTGCCCCCTGCTCTCTGGAAGGAAAAAGGAAGAAAAACTGGCGTGTGATATTCCAAAAGACCCGTCCTACCCCAACTGTGCTGAGAAGATAGCTGTTAGTATTATTTTTTAATTTTTCACCCCCGGTGATTCTACGGCTGTACAGTTACATTAAAAGCGTTTGCTCAGATTAAAAGGGGGTACAAGAATTGATAAGTTGGAGTATAGAATCTTAAAAATTACTTCGAAACTGCTGTGTCAAGATGTTCAGGGATTAATCTCCCCCTTCTAAGTAATAGGTAATTCTCGTTGAAGGTCACTGAATCAAATGGTCCCTCCATGAATGAGAGAGTTATGCGATTTTGTTCACGCTAAATCTGTTTATTTGTTTCGAGCTATTTGTTTACTAGTTTGTAGAGGATGAAAGGATGACATTTATTTGATGATTTTTCGTCTGCGTCTAACCTACCCAAGGCTAACCTTTACTGCCTGCTTGTTATGTAATAACGTTTCTTTTATGATAAAACGTAGTGTTTCGAAAGAAAGTCGAAAGTTTTCGAATAAGTTATCGACTTGATACTTGTCGGTCTTCTATTTTATCTGAGTGTGACTTACTTTGAAGACAATCGTTTAAATGCTTCCAGTTTA
Organism: Catostylus mosaicus; assembly: GCA_964019065.1. Classification (NCBI taxonomy): domain Eukaryota; kingdom Metazoa; phylum Cnidaria; class Scyphozoa; order Rhizostomeae; family Catostylidae; genus Catostylus; species Catostylus mosaicus. The sequence goes on along the minus strand of OZ025188.1, from coordinate 2,273,899 downwards.
TCATCCAATGTTGCTGTTGCTTTGCCTTAGGCATTTTAAATCTTTTTCTATGGATCTATAGACTCGTCGAATGTAGCTGAAAAAGTGAAAAGCCTGCACTGTTAAGATTAATCTCCAAATGATATTATATTCTCATTTTTATTTCATATAATAGTTTTGTTTGGCTGCCATGCTTCTTTGTTTTTCTAAGAAAGCAAGGGATACATTTCCAAGGTAAAGGCTCCTAATTTTTTTTTAATTTTTGTAAACAAGTTTAAATTTGTAGTGATTAATGGCGATTTTTGTTGCAGTGGATGCGAAACTCATGGAAATTGGACAAATGTTATGCTGACTATGGGGTGAATGGTTCCATTTGCTCGTTCATCATGTATCTCAGTGAGGTAAATAAGCATATCTTGTATATAATCCTACTAACGCTACAATTCTTTCATGAATCTGGTCGATTTGATTAGAACATTTCATACTTAAAGTTAAATGCTACAATCTCAGCCAACATTTCTTATTGAAAGCATATTCTTTCTTTTTTGTTTCTATTTTGCTTTTCTTACAGTAGTTATATTCATCATTATGTCCAGTTGGCCCTGGGATGTGATCAAAATAGGCCTCAGCGAATGTTTAGAGAAAATCGACCGTGCTTTTTTCGCAAGAAATCGAGCACGAAACGTTATAGAAAGATATAGGAAGAAATCAATTAAAACACCATTTTACAGTTCGTGATAAATCGACCAAAACCTTTTAAGTTTGATGAGATATTGAATTAGACCACCATCCTAGATTGGTTGAGGAGATATGAAACAAGATTTGTTAACCCTAGGGATAAAAAGAGATGGCCGAAGCGAAGCCATTTAATATCCATCATTAAGATATGCGAGTATTTAAGTGAGATAATCTCATTCACTCTGAGTGAGTGAGTGAGTGAGTGAGTGAGTGAGTGAGTGAGTGAGTGAGTGAGTGAGTGAGTGAGTGAGTGAGTGAGTGAGTGAGTGAGTGAGTGAGTGAGTGAGTGAGTGAGTGAGTGAATGGACTTATCACTCTTTAGCATATAAGAACCATATTTATTCTTTCATTTTGCCAATTATTTAAGCTATGTCTCTGTGGGAAAAATTCTCTCACATAATATTAACTCCCCTCTATTAGTCTATTAAATCCTTTTCCTGGAATTTGTTTTCTTAAATATGGCTCCTGTTTGCGGACTGATGAAAGTTGTAGAACAAAATTCAGCCTTAAACTTCTAGGTTGTTAATGTTCATTACATATCAAAGTCTCATTTTTGTTTTTAGGTTGAGAATTGGTGCCCACTTCTACCTGGAAGAACAGTCCCTCCTACTGCACCTGTTAAAGCTAAGCTGAACGAGCCCCCGGTAGGTATTTCTATTTGGTAGGGCAGACCCCCATAACGCCGGCGCGAGCTACCCCCTAACAAAAAACCAGGCAAAGCGACAAGCCACAAATGTTATTATTATCAAAATTATTTGCTGCCATAAAACTAAGGCCTACAGCGACCCTTAGGAGATGACCTGTTGTTAGAAGCAACTGCATAGATGAGATGGCCTCAGGAGCTACTCCTGCTTTGTGCCAGAGCTAATGCCGTGTTGACCTGCCGGCAGCGCTGTTGGACCTTGGTACAGTATAAAACGAATAATTTGGAGTAATGCCCAATATCTGCTAAGTCCGGGTCTTGGCCTTTTATTTCCAACCTACCTTAAATCGTCACAATGATCTTGAACTTATTGTCTAAATAAGAACTACTTGTTTTTTAATAAATATGACTTATTTTTCTTGCCGTAGGACCTCCAGCAGAAAGGAATCCAAGGGCTATTGGAAAAACTAGTTGATAAAAATGTGAATAAATTCAAGTGGATCAAATCAAGGCTAACTGATACATGGAAAGACTGGTTAACCGCGCGGGTTGAGCTGGAAGCAAATACCCCGTTGAAAAGTTACAAACGAAAAAAGGTAGAACTAGTTTTTTGTTGCCTTTCCTGTTTGGCATATCTATCCTAAAAAGGCACCATAAATTGAAATTTCGATAATTTGAACTTTCGATAATTCCAATTTTCCATAATACGAACTTTCCATAATTCGAACTTTTCGTGATTCGAACTTTCCATCATTCGAACTTTACGCGGACGATCGCAGGAAAGTTCGAACTAAAAAGATTCGTTTGCCCAAAAGATTTGTTCGGAGAATGAAAGATGAGAAATACTGCTAAGCAGTTGCCCAGCAGGTGAAATATTCAAACAAATTGATTGATTTAACAACGTAGCTGTTTTTTCTTGTTAGATATCGTTGCTTCTAATCTGTTTTAATATCACCAATGCTAGGTTTCATATTGCCTCAACAGAGGTGACCGGCGTAAAATAGAATAAGCGAAACTGCTCATGAAGACAGTTTTGCTATCAATATTTTATGTGTTTTTGTATGTCTATAGAAAATTCATCGCTCAGCATGACAGATGTTTTATAACTGAGCAGCTTTTAGGAATTTATCAGCGATTACTTATCACGATTTTGTTACTTTTGTGGATAAACTGACTCATTACTTGACACAATATCTTGATTAAATCATTCATTATTCAGAAACATCTACCGAATGAAAAACCAACATCCTTTAGATCTCACCATGCTTATTAAAGAATGTTCAACCGCACATGTGTATTTTATTTTTCTCACAGCATCCATTGGTCATTTTCTAGCCTACCCCCTGTAACTTAAGCAACATTAATAAATCTCTTTTTTCGTTCATAATCATAACCGTTTTCCTTTTTTTATGGTGAAATTCCTCCGATCGTGGGTGCTTAGTTTGATCCATATCCAAAAATTTGATTTAGTAATTTGAATTATTTCCTGTTGTCCAAAGTTGTATTAATTGTTCATTAATATCCAAAGATGTCACAATATGTTCTAAATGTATCATTTAAAGAAGATTGAGTGAGTGAGTGAGTGAGTGAGTATGTGAATGAGTGAGAGTGAGTGGATGAATGAATGAATTACATTTTATTTCGAAAAGTCAGATATTTAATTGGTATTTCTATAATGGCCATAGATTCTTTTGTTTATTGGACTTCTTGCTGATGAACAAGTGTACCATTTTGGTGAAAATGCTGCAAATGGTGGTCCACTTGGAGAACTGGTCCAATGGAGTGACATAATTGCATCTACATACCTCCTTGGACACGATGTTACAGTTTCTGTAGATAAAAATCAAGTGAAAAAGTGAGCTCTTATCAATATTTGTAGATTTTATTTACTCTTTCATCTTCGGAGGGACCACCTGGTCCTATGGCCTTCAGCGAGAATTGACTATTTCGTAACAGGAGTCTATCCTCTTAACTATCTAGATATTTGCTCCAAAATCATGAATTCTTGTACCTTCTTTTAATCTGAGCAGACGCTTTCAATTTTACTGTCCAATTTTCCAATCACCGGGGGTTAAAGAATTTATATTTCATTATGTAGGCTATTTTTGTGTATTGGTTGAGGTGTAGGATGCAAGGACCCAGTGGTCATGGGCTCAACACCAGCCGCTGCAACTTTGGAAAGAAACTTCCTTTGGCAAAGTTTTGACACAAATTTGACCTCTTTCTTTGCAGACTGTACCTAGTCCAAAGTCATTAATTGCTATGTCTTTAGATTGTGATTTAACGTAGCAACCAGGGATAACGATAGTATGCCCTAAAGACAGGGTGTCACCATAGCCGCAATTTAGGAAAGCCTCTCATCTGGGGAGGGCGTGAAAATTCCTCCTCCAAGGTAGCCATAGCTGACCCTATCAAAATCCTCCTAAACATTACTACAATTTAGGGAAACCTCTCATCCGAGGAGGGTGTGAAATTCCTGCTAAATGGTAGCAATAGCTGACCCTATCAAGACCCTCCTAATATATTTTAGCTAATTACAAACGATTTCATTATTTGACTTTCGTTTTCTGAAAGGCTCACTGTTGCTAAATAAGGTTTAATAATAAGTTAGTGAATTTAACCTCTGGCTAACAACAAACTGTACACCACCTCTTTGTGAGTTTTGGAGATTATGAGTCACACTTTATCCTCTTTCACATGGTATGTTAATAACTTACCATCTTAATTTACCACCATCACAAAAGATCTGTTTCCCGCTAGATTTAGAGA
>OZ025188.1:2142270-2264770 GCA_964019065.1 Catostylus mosaicus | reverse complement strand
TGAGATTTTGACTCCGGTCACGTAAGATCATTTACAGCCTTCATAAGAATTTACCTACCGATTTTCTTTCCACAGGTATTTGTTGGAATGGGATTTCCTTTTGAAGGACCAGCACCTCTTGAAGCTCTCTCTAAAGGATGTTTTTTCTTGAATGTAAAGCTCATTCCTCCGTTGAGTAAGTAAAACAAAATAAGTAATTTTATCAGCTATTTTATTACGCTTTCGTTTTGGATCTTCTACGTTTCCTTTTCTCGCTTATCACAGCTGATATCAAATTGTCACCGTGAAGAGTTTTAATGAGAACACCAACGTAACAAGAAAAATAAGAGCAGCCAAAACGGAACCTTGCAGAACAACTCAGAAAAACATGACATTCCGAATTTTTACCGTTTTTTAAAAAAGGCCATGATTCTACAAATAAGAGCTTGATTTTGGGCTTATATCTTGCCAAAGGAGAAGTATTATTCTTGCTAGCCCGGAGTTGAAAATGGTCCTCATATCGAGAATTCTTTTCCTTTCATTTCACATACTCTAATTGGGGTGGCCCTTGAGCAAGAATGTTGCCAGTTAGAGAAGGGCCCTCCGTCTAATTTATTATCTAACAATTCCATGTTATATTAATTCTCATTGCATCCTGTTCTGCATTGTATTACTTTTTGTTCAATTTATTTTGAGATAAACTCTGACGATAAATTATAATTTCAATTTATTTACAGATCGTGATAACTCAAAATTTTTTAAATCGAAGCCAATGTTCCGTAAGTTGACGTCACAGCATCCGTATTCTGCACGGTATATAGGTAGGCCTCGTGTCCAAACAGTCAACCTCGCCAACAAAACTGAACTAGAGATTGCATTGAAGTTTATGAAGAATAACACGGTGAGAATTTAAGTTTCATTTTATGAAGCTCGCCTTAGTTCTGCATATGTATCCCTTTTTTTATTAATTCATTCAAAAATGTTACAATACGTCTTACATTCTACTATACGTTGCTTATTACTGGTACCATTATAAAGACATTGACTAATCCATGGCCGACACGGAAAGGCATGCAATGTTAAACAGAATACAGCAAGACTACGAACGATTAGATATCGTGGCGTCTTGTGTCGTAGCATATTGTATCTGTATCTGTATCTGTATCTGTATCTGTATCTGTGTCTGTATCTTTATCTGCATCTGTATCTGTATCTGTATCTGTATCTGTATCTGTGTCTGTATCTGTATCTGTATCCTACTTAGCTACCACCTACTAACGAGTATAGATCAAAAGGGTTACTCTGGATTTCTGATTTCCCCTTATTAACACTATTTACGCGAGGTGAGCTTACTCGATCCTCAGTGTAGGCATAATTCTTCAAATTACTGCCCCAAAATGTAAGCTTGACGACTTGCAAGAAGTTCGATTTTCACGAAGTTTGATTTACAGCCCGAGCACAACGGAGGAGTTGAAAAAAAGGATTTGCAAAAAGGCATCATTTTTCATTCACTTTTAGTTCAATTATTAAAAGTAATGCAAGATAATCTCTTTTGATTGAAAGAAACACTTAGGCCACCCCGCAAATTTTATTTCATTTTGATTCTATTAATTTATTGACATAAATTCATCATTGAAGCACCTGCAGTCTAGGGTCTTTGTATAAATAGAATATTTGAAACAGTGTAATTAAAATTCCTTAAACGCTTTCGCCGATGCTTCATTCTCTGCCTGACAACTAAAACCTTTTCGATGATTTCACGCGTTTAATTCATTTAATTCATTTCATTTTTAATTATTCACACAAAGTGTTGCCAACTGTAGAGACATAAATTGCTTTCCAAAGTGCCTTGTACGAAGAGAAAGAAAAATCCTAAAAATTTACATTCTTAAAATATAAATAATGATAACTGAGTAAAGTAGTTAAAATTATTTGGAACGAGGAATAAAAAGGGTTCCTTTCTATTCTTGAATTTTCGAGATAGAATTCAAATGATTGAATTTTTCGTTAATTTTAATTGAGTGTCCTGGCCATTTCATAGTCTCACCTTACTACTTTAAGAAAGCCATTTTTTGGCCAAATGTTTTTCCCTAAAACCTGCACACGTAGATCGGTTTCGGTGTTACAAGGTACTGCTAGGAACGAGGCATTCACGATACGAATAAGCATGCACGATACGAGGGTGCCTTTAATTTGCACACTTATACACTATTTTCAATGTTTCTTTGACACCCAAGCCATTTACTGTCTGCCATCCCGATGGTGAGAGCTTTTTGACAACTAGACTATTCATTTAAAGGAAGTACTACTTCTTTATTCGCTCTAATAGCGTAGAACGATGCTTTGATTTAATGTAAGTTTATGTCGCTTTTAATAAAGCGGCAGTTAAATTATTCTGTTCAAAGTTAATCATCACTTCCCAATCAGAGGTGAATGAGTGTTGGAAGTTATATCTTTGTATGTTATAAAGCAATAACATTATTTTGATTTATTTTACTGCCATGAAAATTGTTCAACCTCGATTGTTCTTTATATATATATATACATATATATAAATATATATAAATATATACGGAGTATATATACTTACCATAAAGGTGATTTTATTGTGCCTGAGTGGCATAGTGGATTGGGTGCTTGACTCCGGTGACGGCGAACGGGTTCGATTCCCAGGTAGAGACTTTTGATTTACAATTGGGTAGCACCCTTATGGTTAGTATATATACTCCATGTCAGCCATTGCCTATTTGAATTTATGTATAAACTTTAAAAGAAAAATGCAACTTGAATTAAAGACAGATATTTAAAGTGAACTACTAACACCAACGTGGATTGGATCAATTTTAATTCTGGTCAAACACTCCAGTCAAATCTCATAGTTAAATTGATGTATTCAAGAATGGCCATTCAATGACCATTTTGTTTGCAATGATTTTCAAGTCCTCACTGGCATGCATTACTACTTGTTAGATAGATTAATTGATTGATTGATCGATCGATCGATCGATCGATCGATTGATTGATTGATTGATTCATTCATTCATTCATTGATTGATTGATTAATTAGTTGATTGATTGATTGATTGAATGATTAGTTGATTGATTTGTTGATTGATTGATTGATTGATTACTTGATTAATTGATTGATTGATTGATTAATTGATTGATCGATTGATTGATGGATTAGTGGATTGATGGTTTGATTGACTGATTGATTGATTGATTGATTGATTGATTGATTGTTCTATATTTATTATATATTCATCATAATATTAAAGAAGCGCAAATAGGGCTTTGTGAATTGACTGCGGTCAGTCTGCTCTGAAAATCAGACTGTTTTTTTCAATTTAGGTAAAGCCGTATCTTCCATATGAGTACACATTTGAAGGAACGCTCAAGCGAGTCTATGCCTTACTGAAAAATCAAGATTTTTGTACTACAAAAGTGTGGCCACCTCTTCGTAATAGAAAGGTGCTTGTTGGGAGAGACAATCAATCATGCAAGGAAGTTTGCGACGAAAAGAGTGAGTTTTTGTTACTGTTTTTCGTGTATGTAAACTACTATTATATACTACATATGCGAAGCGTGCATTCTTTCTTTTTAAAAACAAAAATAACGAATTCATAAATCTACAATTGGGATAGCAGCTGACCTAAAGTTGCTGACTGAACTACCCTATATAAAACATGTTTTATTTTATCATTATTGTCTATCATTTTTGGTTTTCTTTTGCAGATCTTGTTTGCGAGCCAGCCTACTTTCCCTCCATAAATACTGAAGAAATTCTGAAAAAACACACGAGCTGTGTTAATAAAGATAAAAAGGCATCATATGTTGCACCTGCTGTAAATTTACAGGGCAATGTATGTACAGTCCAAGACGAAAGACTCATGTACAGCTGTACTTCAAAAAGTCCTACATTTGCAAGACTTTGCCCATGTAGGGACTTTACTAAAGGACAAATTGCTCTTTGTAGTGGTTGCTTATAGCTTTTTTAAACAAGGTACGTAGAAGCACATTCTTCGGTTACTGGCATAATTGCATATAATGATTTTCATAGTGGCTTACAGTTCAGCCTGCACACACATTCAAATAATGCACTTTTATGCCAACGTGGATATCCGCGCCTATGTGGACCAAAAACAGTGAATAAACTTCAACTGGCATCATCACACACATCCGATCACCACTCGGGCTTGAGTCGAAAAACAGGGAATGACCCCTAGCCAAACCACCCCTTTTTTAGATCTACTATAAACAATAGTTAAACTATTATCGTTAAGGAATGTTAAAAATCTGTTAACTGATTTGATTTCGATATAACCCCTGGTTGACCTATTTGCCATTCCATGTTTTTTCCTTAACATTCCGAATTTTTTTAAGCTATTCAAGATTGCCAGTTCATTTACCGGCGTCCATTGAGATTAGACAACCGGTAAAGTACTGACCACAGAGCTGCTCGTTGTTCTTACCATTTGACAAGTCCTTTACATCATATTACGTACCACATTACACAACCTGGACACTTATCCATATGTTGATGTCTTGAATTAGGATAACCCATGTTAATTGCATAACTGTCTTGGTTCCTTTTTGAAGGTGTTCACCCCTGGAGAACAAATAAGACCCAATTATTTGACCAAGATTTGCTCATTCTCAGAGGGGGGGGGGTCATTCTTTCAATACTCTTACTTTTAAGGTTTCTTTGCTCCAACATCATCAATTTATGCACCCCCTTGCAATCGGAAGAAACTTATCAGGTGTTTGTTAAAAGCCCATTAGTGGTATACGAGTTAATGAGGTTCTGAACTTACATAACTTACTAACGGACGGGTGTCCATTTCGCCATTAGTTTGGAAACCAATCTTCCAATAGGCATTTCATTCAAACCATTCTAATGAATATACACTAGAAGCATTAAAACCGCCCTATCTGGCGGTCTGTACAATTTTGTACTCCTTTCTAAGCGTAGGAAAGGTTTAATTCGGAGACATGGTTTCACCTCTTTGGGCGTATTTCCATTGCGTCGATTTCTGTATTTATATATTGTTGTTAAATAGAGATGCCGTGGGGGGACGGAAGCTGGGAGCTAGGGCTGGGTGCTTAGCCCCCTCTTAAAGTCAGGATGCTTTTGATGGCAGAAGATTCTTGGCAAGAGTAAAATTTTTCGTTGAAATGTCCTGAGTTTAATAATTGCCTAAGATATTATTGATCTCATATTATCATTTAATTACTATTCTCATTCATAATTTTATTAATATTCACTTTTTCCAAATTCCAATCCAGAAATTCATTTCTCAGATATTTCAATGACATGTATCAGGGGTGGCGCTGTTACCAAATTTGCCTAGTAATTAATTTTATTTCCCATTCAATGCAAAATTGCAAACTGGAAGCTTATCAGGTGCATCTCCCCCTGCATCTAAGGGGCTTGTGATGTATTGATCCTCCCCAGACTCCGAACCACGGCACTCTGTCTCTCAGGTTTTATTGACACATCCTGGGAAATGTTAAGTGATTGATGTGAAATGCTTATATTTTGGATTTAATCTCTCTTTTTCAAGTTCTGATTATGATGTTTATTTGCTTCCCGCATTTATTCTCCACCTCAGAGTTGTAAACATCTGTTAAATTTTTTATCTTATATTGGCATCTAAGTAACGTTGCCAATTTACAGTGAAGGCATACGCAGCAGCATCCCTTCCCCCACCCCTCCGTCACCTCAGTATGGTACGTTTACCCTGCAAAAGTCAAATGAGCCCTTCACCATTTGCGAAAGCTACCTATTTGATAGCTGCCATGCGTTGCCAATTTTTGCCCTGCAAAAAGAAGATATTTTCGCAGTTGGAAGAGTGAGCCGACCCCCTAACCGCCCTCTCAATTGATGCCTTTGCGTTTACGTCCAGCACTATTTTTAGTGTGTCGTTAGAGTTAGAAAGTAGCATTAGCTTATTTTGCTGTAGTACTAATAAGCGTAAATTTTTTAGTTCGATACGACTGTTGAAAACTCTCTCTGAAAGGAGTTCAGCCAACCCAGCTTTCCAACTTTCCAATGTAATTAATTAAGTGGGTACTCAAATAGATACTCAATGTTCTGTGGCCAAACAAGATGAAAACAAGAGCCAGTCAGTAGAGAGCTTGCCAATTGTCAACGATACTGACGTTTGTGGGTTTGGATGCCCCCCTGTTTGGCCCCCTATCCTCAATATCGAATTAATCAAATTTACCTAGAAGTAGCATTCTCCTGGTGCCCTTTCCTTCGCCGATTTTTGTACCCCTTTGGCCACATCCCCTTCCACACATTTGACGTATTGATCTTCTGTTATGATGTCAGATCCTTCTGGCTGGGTGTCATATCGCTGAAGATGACTAGATATGCCCCCCTGTTTGAAGAGATTTCACTTTTGGTTATCGAAATTATCATTTAATCCAGTTTGCACTCATTTTTGTAGATCATTCGACAAACAAAGCGTGTAATGTGAGTCGCCTTTGAAAATGGACCCTCATATCAGAGATGGTTCTTTATACTATTATGGGTTGACCTTTGCAGATCTTTTGTTAGTCCGTGACATATAGCACAGCACAGTAAATTGTTTTACATTTGTATGCCACTTACTGCTACCCATAATGGGTATCAGTTAGCCAGACCCGACGCCAGCAGTGGATTGGGGCGGCCGGACGTCATCAAATTCCGACGACCGTCATCGTCATTAGCCCGTTATCAATCTTATGGGGGGGGGGGGGGTAGTCGGCCCGCATCCCGCAGTTGGTGTCGGCTCTAAGTTAAGCCTGCTCGCAAGGCCACCTTACAACAGAAGACTTGAATATCTAGCTAGTATATTCCATATTATGGTATACTCAGGATAGACATTTAAAAAGCCTTTTGCCAAGGTGAGGGTGTTGAAATTTTTACCCTAGACTTGAACGTATGTTCTGCGCGCGGAGGATCTTCATTCTAACTGACATACAGGTCCACTGAAATCATCCTTTCAACTGCCTGTGCCTACAAAATTCCAAAAAAGTCCAATTCTTATCAATTGGTCTGCAAATGTTTCCATTTTGGTCAAGTTTGAATTTTTGTAATTTTCAGCAATTAGTTATTACGTTCTAGTTTATTTAGTAACGGGATAATAAGTTATTCAGAGTTGTAAACTACTTATGCACATCATTTTTATTAAAGTTGCTGTTGTTGTTTAGTATTGATATGATTAATTAATCGCATTGTTTTATTGGAAAGTTAACTTGCCCAACCGATTGCACAACCCTTTTCTCCAATGGTCGGGGAGGGCTGGATCTGACCCATCAATTATGAAACAGAATCACATCAATTTTCCTTCGAATTTCCAAATATTTCTGCAATTTTCATCAACCTTGAATCAATGCGAAGTAAAATAATGGGACAGGATCCCTATAGCGATGCAATTTCATCGAGATGTTCTCTGTTCCCTTTCATTTATTATTCCCTTATTCCTTGTAACAATGTGTATTTAAAATATTTAATTAGATCTCTACGCTATTTAGTCTGGGTGGAGACTTGGCACATGTTTTTTCCACCTACAGTAAAAGCCTGCACGCAAACTTGCGCGGAGATTCGACATGTGGATATTTGTAGAACCTAACGTAAACTCGCGTAACGTACGCAAAGGATCACAGTTGATATCCCATAATTCAAAGTAGGTCTCGCCAAGGAGATTTTCGATTAGTGCTAAGACCGACTTATCTTTTTTCTGTGGCGTCTGTTATATTTGCTAAAAACCACATCAGATTCAGGTTTCGAGCGTTTCGACTTATCCGAAGATTGGAACTTTCGATTTGAATTTTAATCCTACTAAGAGATTTAGCAGCAGGAGAGCCAATGGAGTTTTTCAGGATTATCACTATCTCTAGAAATACCACTTATCTGCGTTGTTTGAACATTCGCCAGGCCTCCTCCTGCCGTGGGGCGTATTTCGAGCTACGCAGTTGTAATCCGTAATTTGTAAACAAGGTAAGATCTTTAGAAGTCGACCGAAATAATAAGTAAACTTTTCGGTTATCGCTGTGTGGAAGGGTCACTGGACATTTTTCCTGCAAACGTCACTCTTTAAGGAAGCCTGTTGCAGAATTATGAAAACAATAGAAACTGCTATGCCACACCCAAGCCTTGCCTATTTCCTTTTATTTTGTGAGGAAGGTTTGCCTACCAGCATATTTTTGACCGGAGGAAGATTAACAATTTTTCTGGACTCTGACCTGTTGCACTCCAGCAAGGGGCAAGGCAGTAAAAAATAAGGGCAAAACAATAGCAAAATGCAAGAATTAGCCTTATTCCCTCAAGGTAGGATGGGTATGTGTCCCCATTGTCCAACTCTTGAAGGGCCTTTGCCCCTTGCTCTGCCCGACAGCGAATTTCAGATGTTTGAACCCTCGCTTTTCATGCTTTAATACTTGGGGGCTAATTATTAATAGCCCTGGTACCTCCGTCAAATTTCGCTCCTTTTAACTATCGAGTTTGATTAAGCAATGGCGTTAAAACCGCTTTGGTGGCCAAGAAGTAAACGAGCTGGGCTTGCAAAACTGTAACAATTTTGAAACATTTAAGAAATATCAACAGCAAATGTACTAGGAAAATCTTCGATATTAGCAACATTTTACGTAGAAACCTCAGCATTATAAGGGTAAAGTTAGGAAACAGATCTGGCAAGCTTCCCCCCAATTTTGTATTTGTCTTACTTTCACCTATGCTGATTCCTCCCTGGAAACTTTGACAACCACCCCAACTAGGAGGGGGGGGGCGAGGTTGGCAGCACGACACGATGGTCAAGCTTATATACAAAAACTTGATTTGTTGAAACATAGCCACAAAATTATTAATGTAAGTACCATGTAATTTCAAATACATATAATTTTCAACTAATTTCCAAGTATAATGTGGAATAATGTATTTTATACTATTTCTACAAAATATAAAGTCAAAACTAATCAGATCAAAATGTACAAAATTGTCTTAAATCCAACGGTAACGCTAAATACTTAAATAAAATTAAGTCATAGCCAAATTTTTGATGCAACTTAGAATAGGTTGTAAAATAACAGGGAAATTTCTGTCCCAGCTCCATCACTTGTCTCAAATGGTGTCATCTGTTTAATTTACTCTCGTGAAAAGATCTTTGGTATACAGTATACAGTCACAAATAAGCTTCATTTCTGATTTGACGATGATTCATTGCATGCATATCCTGGCTCTAGGCAATTCATTTTGAGGGGTAGATACCAGTTTGACCTCAAAATAATATACCACAGCCTGGAGATCCCAGGGGAAACGTTCTTGTGAGCAGAGTTCGTAAAACATTACTGACACACGGGCAATAGCTGGAGGAAGGCCCACGGAAAACAATAGAAACTGCTATGCCACACCCAAGCCGTGCTCATTTTCTACTGTCTTGTGAGGAAGGTTTGCCTTACCGTACGTTTTTGTATGGAGAATGATTAACAACTTTTCTGGACTTTGCTCATGAGAGACCAACCTATAACTCCTATTTCTTTCTTGTTAATCTCCAATGTCCTTAATTTAATGTTCAACCCATGGCAGTGGCAGAAGTTCTGGTCTTTGTTTAAAGGGGCTCGATGCTAATTTCTAATTGCCAAATAGAATATACCAAAAAAACGAAGTTTATGAATTCCTCCTTTCTCCAATCCCAGTTCCTGCATACCTATTTTAAGAAATAGTCTTTTTAAGGATGGAACGCCTAAAGCTTTTGAGTTAGAGAAAGGATATTAGAAATTAGAGAAGTGAAACCGATTTCTAGAAAGGATCGTGATATGGGAAAGGGGCTGGAACCCTATAATTTCTGACACTGTCCCCAAAGACACCTTAACTCCTGCTACTAACTCCTGGCGAATGATTGCTCTACTCAGACTCCAGAAAAGTGCTTGTTTTAATTCAGCAACCGTTAACATAACAGGCCGTCTAAATCTCCCCTCTTCGATTGCAATTGCAGATGTGTTTTTCTAGCTAATCCTAACAGATTATTTCTTTGTAGATATTGCAAATCACTGTGATAGAAAAATATTTGAAGAAATGAGTGGCAACGCAGGTGGATATGGTTTAAAGGTAAATAGATGTGAGCTTGAAGATTTGTTATCCATCAAATGTAGAATTGAAATGCATGGACGGGGGGAGGCTGAGCCCTACAGGGAATATCCAAGAAAACTTGGGTTTGTTTGAATGAAATTGGGTTGGAAATCAACCAGCTTTTAAAAGTATTTCATTTGTGCAATGAAAAATTTGGTAAAAAAAGACTTGAAAAACGTTAAGAAAAAGAATATCTAAAAACGTAAGGAAGCAAGCAATCTAGTTTTGTTTGCTAACCCAGGCTAGGATTTTGGCAGCCATCCAGTTGATATGGGGCTGGGACGCTAAGGCCTATTGGGGTAAATATGGCGGTTGACATCTCTAATAGCTTTCAGCTGCTGCAAGCCCTGTGTTCTCAGGATTTCTCCTAAATATCCATTCTTAAAAACAGAAATAAAAATAAAAGTCGTGGTCAAGGCATTGTTTCAAAACTAGGTCAAAATTTTAGCCCCCTTCCTGACTCTTTTGTGTAGCATCCCTGCTAGCATAACCTAGCTTTTCCTTATGTGCACACTTCAAATTCATTTTTATTTCATTTAAATAATACTAATGTTTAAAACCGTTGGCACTTTAGCACGTTGTAAGCATTCTAAAAATATCTGTATGAACTGATATGAACTGACTGTATTATACGTCGATTCTTATGATAGTATGAAATTTTCTCGTGTAAGGGTATAAAAAATGGGCATACGCAAGAAAATGACTTTTGTAACACCCCTGATATTCACAAAAAGATTCCAGTGAAGTTATAAGCAGACACAGGGGTGCCTGCTGTGCGATACGGTGATGGGGCAAGTAATTGAACAAAGGGGCAAAACAGTAGCAAAATGTAAGAATTAGGCTTATTTCTTGAGAGCAGGCAGTTTCCCTCGCTGCCCCCCCCCCCACCCCTGCTGCAGGCATCCATTGGTCGGCATTCAACTGGCATTCAACCATTGCCAATTTAATAGTGGCATTACGATCATGCAAATGATGTGAAAAATATCACACATAAAATACGATGCAGCCATAATCCTCACATGTTTTTGATATGCCGTTCTCTTCTTGAAGGACCTCATCTGTACTTACTGTATGAACCCCCGTAAAACATGGTCCACATTTATATTTTTTGTTCAGGCTTTCTTTATACTTCCATTTGCCGTCGATGCGGAACACATTGCCGCAACGTTCGCACGCAAAATCCGCCCCACTTTCATCCTCTGATATTTTCATAACATCAACTTTCCTATGAAACAGTTCACATGTCTTATCGCCGTGTTTAGGGTCGTACTCTTTATGACATCTTACGCAGTGCAATGTTTCCCCTTTGAATCTCTTTTTTGGTAACAGCGTCCCTAAAGCTAGTATTGTACCGCTGTCTCTCTGTTTTAATTTCCTTTTAAGATAATTATGTAGACGTTTTGGGTCAATGCTATTAAGAACAGTAGTTAATCTGCTATGTTCGTACGTGAAATCGCCGTCTAAAGATGACCCATCACTGCAAATACTGCTAGAAAATGACATCGATAGCATCTCATGCGACATACTATTGATCCCATTATGTAGCACATCACCCCGAGTAACAATACTACTTCCAAAAAACCTTTTATTTGCTTCGACTGCCGGATCAAATTGCCCGTCAAACTCTCCATCTATCCCTTCAACAATCGATGAACTATCTGCTACCAAATTACTTCCTTCAAATACAGTTTCTGTATTTTTCAAGCCAGATACCCCTTCGATGTACCCGCTCTCTTCTAAATCGGTCTGTGATAAAGCGTAATCGCCACCATTTGAATAAATCTCTTGGCGTTTGTGCATCTCAGCTTTGCTTTTTCTCTCGCAATTGGGATGCTTTTCTTCGGATGCGTCCTTTCTTGGTGATTTCGTCATGCTTCTCCTTTTATTTGTACCTGTTCTACGCTGATCAACCAACACATCCCGATCGTTAGAAAACCGATTTATGTGATTATTGTTCAAGAATTTCCGATTTCTTAGAGCATCGTGCGGTTCTACTGAATGAATCCTTGGTGAAACTCCATGCCACTCCATTCTTCATTATTTATATCCCTCTTCCCGTGATATTTTTCTTCTACTCGTTGCATTAACACGATACTTCCTTAATCAAGATTAACAATTATCAAAACCACAGAATTCCAAGCGAGCCTATTGCAGTTCTCACGTCTTCTAAACCACAATAAATTACGTATTCGTAATTCAAAACACGTTTAGATTGCAGTTTTCATACCATCCAGTTCTGTTATTCAGCCCATTATTTGGCTTTAATAATGCTTTCATTGTCCACTTCTTAAGAACATGAATATTGTCATGTATTCTTTTCAACTATTGTGGACACTGCTCCTTATCTTCTTTACATACACAAATACCCTGATTGTTATCAACCAGCAGGTCGGGGTACTATGCAAATTTTTCCTCTGTTTTTTATTTATTTTGATGGAGTTACAAGATTAATGCGGGCACATCCAACGCAGAAAACTATGACGCCTGTCTATACATCGTACGGTGTTGCCTTACGGTGGTAGACATGGACTGAGGTCCCGCGCGGCAAAACGTCAACATACAACAGGCTATGCGTCATTCCGTCCAAACGTTTTCAGACGCAGCGGGGAATTAAAACGTTTTCTTGACGTCATTTGCATCAATAGAGAACGAAGCAGCATGCCATTCATTCTATTTCTGATTTTGGGATTGAAAGTTAAACAAGATACCAAATTCGAAACAACCCATGCGTCTCTTTTTTACCCTTTTACACGCCATTCTGGGCCATGGGGGTTTATCCGCCCAAAAGGAAAATGAAGTCTTTCTGCATGGCGAATCTGGCAAATTTTTTTCAGTTTTACCCAGCAAATGCATACTATTTAAAGTCTTTCACAGGGCATGCGATTTTAAAAATACGTTTACTGTTCTTTGTCATTCACTAAAACATGGATAAAATAAGATTACAATCGTTGGATGACCAAGACATTATTATTTCTCAGACGCCATTAGATTTACATGTCAAGTCGTACCCTAATGTACTCTTGAGTAGATTTATTTTTATCGAATTAAAATGTCAAAAAGGATTTCTGAGTTAGTTGAGGTCATGGAAGTTTTCTAATTGTTTGCTGCTTGCTATATTTTATCTTATTAACACGATATCCTGATTAAAATTATAACCAATTATCCAATACATTTAGCATTTAAACTAGAAGCTCAGTTCTCTCTTTTTTTCGAAGGGCCTTACTCGCGCTTTAAACCTATGGCAAAATTCCATGAATGTCCAAGAAAGGACATAGGAAACATCTCAAAAGGGGGTTAAGTCAAGGAGTACATGACCATTTCCATAAACGGTTGACTTTTAGGTTTGGAAGGGGTACTTTTGCATAGGTTGCCACCATGTGGGGAACCAAGATCCCTCTGCTCCCCCCCCCCCTCGATACCTAAATCCCTGAGGACTTTGGCAAAGCATCAGTAAGAATTCTGAGCGTAACAGGATTTGGTGCATCGTCCCAGAGAAAGTGAAAATTTAATAATAGATGAAGAGGGATTTTGCAAAGGAAAAACTTCAGGGGCGGGTATATGCTGCTTATATTTGCAATTTTTTGAGTGTGTTCGCCATCACAAACTCTACAGAGCTTTACGCAGTTCTAGAACCGTACAGCGTGCGTGTAGCAGAATCATCTATCTTACCTCTTCTCTGATATCAAAGGAAAGTGTTGGCCTTTAGAAGTAGTTTGAGGATCTGGAGATGGAAGCGTTTTCTCTTATTGCGTGGAGGGTGGGTGGTAGCATCTTACCCTGAGCTTCAGACCCGTTGATGTGAAATATATTATTCGAAATCGGGGACTTGAACGCTTGTCAAGGCCTGCATAGGAACCCATCTGTTAGGGAAATTTCTTTGTTCTGGGCCTTTTTTGTCCTGAGAGAAGTTGTTTGGAGTGGCTAACTACACTCTTTTTTATAAGAACCAGAAAATTTTTGCCGAGGGTCGATGTTCTTAATTTTTTCATAATTTGAGGCTCTCGAATGTTCTTAAAAGTGTTCTTATTTTAGGAGTGATTTTTTCCTAAAACATACTGGAAACTACATGCAGTACAATAATATACAGTACAGTACAGTACAGTACAGTACAGTACAGTACAGTACAGTACAGTACAGTACAGTACAGTACAGTACAGTACAGTACAGTACAGTACAGTACAGTACAGTACAGTACAGTACAGTACAGTACAGTACAGTACAGTACAGTACAGTATAGCTTAATGCATTTACATTTACATTTACATTACATGCTATACATGAAACCAGCTACTTTACTAAGGCATAACACGTTGTCTTATGAATGACTTTTGTTTAGGAATTGCACGGTTTTGTTTTGTTGAAGTGAAAAAATTCAAAAACCACTTTGTCCTTTTCATGTTTCTTTTTTAATTTCTCATCCGAGGCTGAGCATGTTCTAAACCTGTTCTTATTTCTTTTTGGCAAATCGAGCCTCAGTGTTCTTATAAAGTGTGTTCTTATAAAAAAGAAGAGTGTATAAGATGAACTTAGGTTCGGGCGTCAACCCCAATACAGGCATTTTTTTTAAAAAGAGACTAAGCTCGGACTTAGTACACAGTCTCTTAATTTTCTGGTTGATTTTAGTACTAAAAGTTTCTTCAAAGTTTCTTAGGAACACATCATGTCATCACAAGCTGCCGAGAAAAGCTTGGTAAAAGTACAGATTCTAGATTCTATTCCAACAAGGAATAGTGGGCTTCGTTTTTATTATGACTGCACAGCATATAATTTTTTGAACTGATATAAAGATACTCTTGGTGTGTATTTCATATAAATTCATCTCATTCAGCTAGCAGATTATAAACATGGAATCCACTTTTTGTTAAATAAATTACGCTCGCAACAGCAATCGTATAATATCAACGTTTGTGTGTGATTAGTACTCTAGTTTCTTAACTTTTTGCCACCCGAGGAATCGGTTTCTTATAGGGTGTTTCTTATAAAAAATGTGTGTACATCAAAACGCTTCCTCAAAACCCTAGAATTGACGCCTATGCATTTATCTTCGAAGAAAATGTTTAGAATTCCAGAATAGCCTTCTAAATAACCATGGTTACAGGAAATGAGATTATTAAAATACCACCTGTAAGCATCAAAGATGAGCTCAATTAACGCTTTGAACATGTGTGTTGTTTCAAGCGATGATTTTCTGTGTTTTGGGGCTTCTGTGCAAAAACATGGCAAATCTCGAGAAATATCTGCGTGCAATTTTTGTTATAGCTTCGTTCGTGCTAATATTCCAGCTTATATTTGTTGAATTTCTGTATTTATTATCAAAATTGACAACTTTAAAAGCAAGGGAAGATTGGTCAAAGTCGTTGCATGACCTGGTAGTAGAAAATGATCATCTGAAGATATTTAATCACAGCAGGAACAAAAATGATCACCTTATACTGTTTGTAGCTGTTTTAAATAGATTGACTTTATACAGTAGGCGAGAAGCAATTAGATCAACATGGATGTCAGAATGTAGCAGACCTCACGTTGCATGTAAGTTCTTCACCGATCCAGTTGATTCGGTTTCTGGTGCAAATCTAACGAGAGTTAAAGATGAAATGGGCAAACACAAAGACATGATATCAATGCCATACAAAGGTATGTGTGTTTTTTTGAGTTCACGACCAGGGGCGTCGTAAAAGGGGATCGAAAGGGGGACGCTGTACCCCCATTCTGGCTTCTATCGGCAAAATAAAGTTTTCGCCGGCAAACGATGAAAATTGTGACTGTCTTGTATCGTTTCGGCGTATTTTCAATAAAACGCAAATAGAATTATTACTAGGGAAATAGAACGTGGTTTCAAAGAAATTGGTAAATGAATTTGTGTAATTTTGATAGCCGAAACTTGTTACATATTATTCAACTAGTTTATATCATTAAATCACTTTAAGATCACAATCTATGTAATATTCACAGGATAAGTAACATACTATGCTTTGCTTAACTCATAGCCCCCTGCAGATGCCATATGGCGCACTATAAGTTACTGCAAATCAAAGAAAAACCTGGGGGTAATGTTGTCAAGATTTGCAAAGTTGATCAGACAACATCCACTGCAAGTTTATGGAAACATTGATATTTTCCTGTATCTATGTACCCCCCTGCGACATTTGCTTCCACAGTTATCTGTCTGTGAGTTTCAAATGGCATCAGGAGGCAATGAGTTAAAACTTTGGTTCTTCTTTCAACTCTTTTTGCAGAAATTCCCTAAACGTTTAGTTGTGAAGTAATCCTCTTGCTTCATTAGCCAAAGGAACAAATTTAATTCATGTAATGTGACAGCATTAGGAAAAATCCTTTTGAGTTGTTTTCGTATGCGGGAAAGATTGCAATTATTAAACCAAAACCCGGAGAATTAAGCCATTTCCCACGTTTATAAACCCTCATTTAGATATTACAACCAGAAACTACATGAAGTAGAGTTTTTGCGATCAGCTTGAGTGCTTCTAAAATAACGAACCGTTAATTTTTTCAGTTTTTGGAAGAGAGCTTTGTGCAGCAGAAAAATAGGGAGTTATTTCTCAGGACCCCAGACGAGACATGTGAAATGGAGGACCGAAAATCGATGCAACAAAATGTCCACGTCACAACATGATGAACTCCATTGCCTGTAAAAACGAATGTAAAAATATCCATTGCTTGAAAATGTGTACGAGTTGAGTTTCATGGAACAAAAATGTTTATATTGCCATGTGCATTGTCATGGGCTCGTTTCTTCATTCATTTTTTATCCGTTAAAAAATTGGCCTAAAAATTTTGCTGAAAATTTTGTGAAAAATGCTCTTGAACCTGCGCTATAATGCGAGGCTTCCTGTTTGCCCCTTCTTTTTGAAGTCTTTGTATTAATATTGACAATAAATGCTACTTTAGGCCAATTTTTTTGAAGCATGCCGAAGGTCACGTGCTCCTTCTCAGTTATATGTGACGTTACCTTCCCATGATTTTGCTGCTTTTTACATTATAATTTGCTTCTTTCAGGTGGAAACAACTTCTCAATTCGTCTTATATGGATGTTCAAATGGGCTGTTCAACATTACTCTTTCGATTTTTTCCTTCGAATCGATGATGATCATTTTCTATGCCTTGATCGTCTTCTTTACGAACTGCCTCACAGACCAAAGCAGTCCTTGTATTGGGGCTTCATTCATTGCCGGGAAAGAATCGTCAGAGTCGACGAAGGCTGGCTAATGCTGACACGAAACCTGGTTGATGAAGTCCTTTCAAAGATCAACAGCACACTTCCGTGCCATCCATTTGCAGATCAAGCCGTTGCATTATGGGTGATTCATAGTAGATACAATGTAACATACTTTTACGACAACGAGCGCGTCATAAACAAAGCTACCGCATTTAAAGTGCAAGAGTACCTTAAGCCTGATATCTGCGAGAAGTATTTAAGCCTGCATGGAAGCTACCCAAGGTTCATGAAAATGTATTGGAATATAACAAGGACCAATAGGTCTATGAAGAAAAAGCAGAGGCGGTATAGCATCCCTGCAATACCGTATTATTTGGATAAATGCCCCTATGATAATAAAGTATTTGACTTAAAAAACTTTTGGCCTCAATTTCGTTATGATACCAAACCGTGTAAAGAAGAACCTAGATGGCCAAACAGCAATGAAGTATTTCCTAGCAGAGAGGACATTGGAGAAGAAGACTGAACTAGTAAATAATTATTAGTAAATAAGAAAGACAGAAAGGTTAACCCCTTGCCATTTTGTAAAAAATTGCAAAATTTATGAAGGTCAAATTTTGAGTAAATAAGTAAGGCAAACTCCAAGCCGTTTTATCAAA
The DNA here is from genome assembly GCA_964019065.1 of Catostylus mosaicus. Classification (NCBI taxonomy): domain Eukaryota; kingdom Metazoa; phylum Cnidaria; class Scyphozoa; order Rhizostomeae; family Catostylidae; genus Catostylus; species Catostylus mosaicus. The sequence continues at coordinate 2,246,844 of OZ025188.1, read as the reverse complement.
AAAAAGCTAAATTTTTGAAGGTCACATTTTGGGTCAAAAGGTAAGGTTAACCCCTTGCCATTTTATCAAAAGAAACCCAATTTTTTCAAGGTTAAATTTTGGGTAAAATGCAAAGCTAACCCGTTGCCATTCTTTAAAAATAACCAAATTTGTAAAGATCAAATATATGGTAAAAAGCAAGGTTAACCCCTTGCCATTTTATGAAAAAATAGCTAAATTTTTGAAGGTCACATATCAGGTAAAATGGCAAGAATCACCTCTTGGCATTTTGTCAAAAATTACCAAATATATAACGATCCAATTTGGGTAAAAAGTAAGGCTAATCCTTTGCTAATTGGCAGAAAGATAATTAAATTTTTGAAGGTGAAATGTTGGTTAGTAAAATAAGGTTAATCCCTTGCCATTTTTTAAAAAATTATAAAATTAATGAATGTCAAATTTCGGGTAAAGAAGTAAGGTTAACCCCTTGCAACTTTGTCGGACAATACATAAATTGGAACGATCTCGTTTTGAGTAAGAAAGTAAAATTAACCCCTTGCAAATTTGCAAAAGAAAAATTTGAGAATATCAAATTTTGGGTAAAGAGCAAGGCTTCCTTGCAAATTTTTCAGCAAATAACAAACTTTGTGACGGTATAATTATAGGTAAAAAATTAAGGTGAGCCCCTTGCCAATTACAATATTTCTGAAGAATAAATTTTGGGTAAAAAAGTAAGGCAAACAGCTAGCAATTTTATCAAAAACTAACCAATTTTGTAAATGTCAAACTTTTTGGTAAAAAGCAAGGCTAATCCCTTGCCATTTTGTCAAAAATAACCAATTTTGTTACGATCAAACTTTTTGGTAAAAATCAAGGTAAACCCCTTGCAATTTTATCAAAAATAATTAATTTTGTCAACATCAAATTTTGGGTAACAAGCAAGGCTAACCCCTTGCCATTTTGTCAAAAATGACCAATTTTGCTAAGATCAAAATTTTTGGTAAAAAGCAAGGCTAATCCCTTGCCATTTTGCCAACAATAACCAATATTGTTTCGATCAAATTTTTTGCTAAAAAGCAAGGCTAATCCCTTGACATATTGTCAAAAATAACCAAAGTTGTGAAGATCAAATATTTGGTAAAAAGCAAGGTTAACCCCTTGCTAATTTGTCAAAAATAGCCAATTTTGTTAATGTCAAACTTTTTGGTAAAAAGCAAGGCTAATCCCTTGCCATTTTGCCAACAATAACCAATATTGTTTCGATCAAATTTTTTGGTAAAAATCAAGGTAAACCCCTTCCTAATTTGTCAAAATAGCCAATTTTGTTAATGTCAAACTTTTTGGTAAAAAGCAAGGCTAGTCCCTTGCCATATTGTCAAAAATAACCAAAGTTGTGAAGATCAAATATTTGGTAAAAAGCAAGGTTAACCCCCTGCTAATTTGTCAAAATAGCCAATTTTGTTAATGTCAAACTTTTTGGTAAAAAGCAAGGCTAATTCCTTGCCATTTTGTCAAAAATAACCAAAGTTGTGAAGATCAAATATTTGGTGAAAAGCAAGGTTAACCCCCTGCTAATTTGTCAAAATAGCCAATTTTGTTAATGTCAAACTTTTTGGTAAAAAGCAAGGCTAATCCCTTGCCATTTTGCCAACAATAACCAATATTGTTTCGATCAAATTTTTTGCTAAAAAGCAAGGCTAATCCCTTGACATATTGTCAAAAATAACCAAAGTTGTGAAGATCAAATATTTGGTAAAAAGCAAGGTTAACCCCTTGCTAATTTGTCAAAAATAGCCAATTTTGTTAATGTCAAACTTTTTGGTAAAAAGCAAGGCTAATCCCTTGCCATTTTGCCAACAATAACCAATATTGTTTCGATCAAATTTTTTGCTAAAAAGCAAGGCTAATCCCTTGACACATTGTCAAAAATAACCAAAGTTGTGAAGATCAAATATTTGGTAAAAAGCAAGGTTAACCCCCTGCTAATTTGTCAAAAATAGCCAATTTTGTTAATGTCAAACTTTTTGGTAAAAAGCAAGGCTAATCCCTTGCCATTTTGCCAACAATAACCAATATTGTTTCGATCAAATTTTTTGCTAAAAAGCAAGGCTAATCCCTTGACATATTGTCAAAAATAACCAAAGTTGTGAAGATCAAATATTTGGTAAAAAGCAAGGTTAACCCCTTGCTAATTTGTCAAAAATAGCCAATTTTGTTAATGTCAAACTTTTTGGTAAAAAGCAAGGCTAATCCCTTGCCATTTTGCCAACAATAACCAATATTGTTTCGATCAAATTTTTTGGTAAAAATCAAGGTAAACCCCTTCCTAATTTGTCAAAATAGCCAATTTTGTTAATGTCAAACTTTTTGGTAAAAAGCAAGGCTAGTCCCTTGCCATATTGTCAAAAATAACCAAAGTTGTGAAGATCAAATATTTGGTAAAAAGCAAGGTTAACCCCCTGCTAATTTGTCAAAATAGCCAATTTTGTTAATGTCAAACTTTTTGGTAAAAAGCAAGGCTAATTCCTTGCCATTTTGTCAAAAATAACCAAAGTTGTGAAGATCAAATATTTGGTGAAAAGCAAGGTTAACCCCCTGCTAATTTGTCAAAATAGCCAATTTTGTTAATGTCAAACTTTTTGGTAAAAAGCAAGGCTAATCCCTTGCCACTTTGTCAACAATAACCAATTTTGTTACAATAAAACTTTTTGGTAAAAAGCAAGGTAAACCCCTTGCAATTTTATCAAAAATAATTAATTTTGTCAACATCAAATTTTGGGTAACAAGCAAGGCTAACCCCTTGCCATTTTGTCAAAAATGACCAATTTTGCTAAGATCAAACTTTTTGGTAAAAAGCAAGGCTAATCCCTTGCCATATTGCCAACAATAACCAATATTGTTTCGATCAAATTTTTTGCTAAAAAGCAAGGCCATTCCCTTGCCATTTTGTCAAAAATAACCAAAGTTGTGAAGATCAAATATTTGGTAAAAAGCAAGGTTAACCCCTTGCCAATTTGTCACAAAAAAACCAATTATGTGAAGATCAGATATTTGGTAAAAAGCAAGGCTAATCCCTTGCCATTTTGTCAAAAATAACCAATTTTGTTACGATCAAACTTTTTGGTAAAAATCAAGGTAAACCCCTTGCAATTTTATCAAAAATAATTAATTTTGTCAACATCAAATTTTAGGTAACAAGGAAGGCTAACCCCTTGCCATTTTGTCAAAAATGACCAATTTTGCTAAGATCAAAATTTTTGGTAAAAAGCAAGGCTAATCCCTTGCCATTTTGCCAACAATAACCAATATTGTTTCGATCAAATTTTTTGGTAAAAATCAAGGTAAACCCCTTCCTAATTTGTCAAAATAGCCAATTTTGTTAATGTCAAACTTTTTGGTAAAAAGCAAGGCTAGTCCCTTGCCATATTGTCAAAAATAACCAAAGTTGTGAAGATCAAATATTTGGTAAAAAGCAAGGTTAACCCCCTGCTAATTTGTCAAAATAGCCAATTTTGTTAATGTCAAACTTTTTGGTAAAAAGCAAGGCTAATCCCTTGCCACTTTGTCAACAATAACCAATTTTGTTACAATAAAACTTTTTGGTAAAAAGCAAGGTAAACCCCTTGCAATTTTATCAAAAATAATTAATTTTGTCAACATCAAATTTTGGGTAACAAGCAAGGCTAACCCCTTGCCATTTTGTCAAAAATGACCAATTTTGCTAAGATCAAACTTTTTGGTAAAAAGCAAGGCTAATCCCTTGCCATTTTGCCAACAATAACCAATATTGTTTCGATCAAATTTTTTGCTTAAAAGCAAGGCCATTCCCTTGCCATTTTGTTAAAAATAACCAAAGTTGTGAAGATCAAATATTTGGTAAAAAGCAAGGTTAACCCCTTGCCAATTTGTCACAAAAAAACCAATTATGTGAAGATCAAATATTTGGTAAAAAGCAAGGTTAACCCCTTGCCAATTTGTCACAAAACAACCAATTTTGAAAAGATCAAATATTTGGTAAAAAGCAAGGTTAACCCCTTGCCATTTTGTCACAAAAAACCAATTTTATTTCGATCAAATTTTTTGCTAAAAAGCCTGGTTAACCCCTTGCCATTTTGTCACAAAAAAACCAATTATGTGAAGATCAAACATTTGGTAAAAAGCAAGGTTAACCCCTTGCCAATTTGTCACAAAAAAACCAATTATGTGAAGATCAAATATTTGGTAAAAAGCAAGGTTAACCCCTTGCCAAATTGTCACAAAAAAACCAATTATGTGAAGATCAAATATTTGGTAAAAAGCAAGGTTAACCCCTTGCCAATTTGTCACAAAAAAACCAATTTTGTGAAGATCAAATATTTGGTAAAAAGCAAGGTTAACCCCTTGCTAATTTGTCACAGAAAAACCAATTATGTGAAGATCAAACATTTGGTAAAAAGCAAGGTTAACCCCTTGCCAATTTGTCACAAAAAAACCAATTATGTGAAGATTAAATATTTGGTAAAAAGCAAGGTTAACCCCTTGCCAAATTGTCACAAGAAAACCAATTATGTGAAGATCAAATATTTGGTAAAAAGCAAGGTTAACCCCTTGCCAATTTGTCACAAAAAACCAATTATGTGAAGATCAAATATTTGGTAAAAAGCAAGGTTAACCCCTTGCCAAATTGTCACAAGAAAACCAATTATGTGAAGATCAAATATTTGGTAAAAAGCAAGGTTAACCCCTTGCCATTTTGTCACAAAAAAACCAATTTTGTGAAGATCAAATATTTGGTAAAAAGCAAGGTTAACCCCTTGCCAATTTGTCACAAAAAACCAATTATGCGAAGATCAAACATTTGGTAAAAATCAAGGTTAACCCCTTGCCAAATTGTCACAAAAAAACCAATTATGTGAAGATCAAACATTTGGTAAAAAGCAAGGTTAACCCCTTGCCATTTTATCAAAAATAACCAATTTTGTGACGATCAAATATTTGGTAAAAAGCAAGGTTAACCCCTTGCCAATTTGTCACAAAAAAACCAATTTTGTGAAGATCAAATATTTGGTAAAAAGCAAGGTTAACCCCTTGCTAATTTGTCACAGAAAAACCAATTATGTGAAGATCAAACATTTGGTAAAAAGCAAGGTTAACCCCTTGCCAATTTGTCACAAAAAAACCAATTATGTGAAGATTAAATATTTGGTAAAAAGCAAGGTTAACCCCTTGCCAAATTGTCACAAGAAAACCAATTATGTGAAGATCAAATATTTGGTAAAAAGCAAGGTTAACCCCTTGCCAATTTGTCACAAAAAACCAATTATGTGAAGATCAAATATTTGGTAAAAAGCAAGGTTAACCCCTTGCCAAATTGTCACAAGAAAACCAATTATGTGAAGATCAAATATTTGGTAAAAAGCAAGGTTAACCCCTTGCCATTTTGTCACAAAAAAACCAATTTTGTGAAGATCAAATATTTGGTAAAAAGCAAGGTTAACCCCTTGCCAATTTGTCACAAAAAAACCAATTATGCGAAGATCAAACATTTGGTAAAAAGCAAGGTTAACCCCTTGCCAAATTGTCACAAAAAAACCAATTATGTGAAGATCAAACATTTGGTAAAAAGCAAGGTTAACCCCTTGCCATTTTATCAAAAATAACCAATTTTGTGACGATCAAATATTTGGTAAAAAGCAAGGTTAACCCCTTGCCAATTTGTCACAAAAAAACCAATTATGTGAAGATCAAATATTTGGTAAAAAGCAAGGTTAACCCCTTGCCAAATTGTCACAAAAAAACCAATTATGTGAATATCAAATATTTGGTAAAAAGCAAGGTTAACCCCTTGCCAATTTGTCACAAAAAAACCAATTTTGTGAAGATCAAATATTTGGTAAAAAGCAAGGTTAACCCCTTGCTAATTTGTCACAGAAAAACCAATTATGTGAAGATCAAACATTTGGTAAAAAGCAAGGTTAACCCCTTGCCAATTTGTCACAAAAAAACCAATTATGTGAAGATTAAATATTTGGTAAAAAGCAAGGTTAACCCCTTGCCAAATTGTCACAAGAAAACCAATTATGTGAAGATCAAATATTTGGTAAAAAGCAAGGTTAACCCCTTGCCAATTTGTCACAAAAAACCAATTATGTGAAGATCAAATATTTGGTAAAAAGCAAGGTTAACCCCTTGCCAAATTGTCACAAGAAAACCAATTATGTGAAGATCAAATATTTGGTAAAAAGCAAGGTTAACCCCTTGCCATTTTGTCACAAAAAAACCAATTTTGTGAAGATCAAATATTTGGTAAAAAGCAAGGTTAACCCCTTGCCAATTTGTCACAAAAAAACCAATTATGCGAAGATCAAACATTTGGTAAAAAGCAAGGTTAACCCCTTGCCAAATTGTCACAAAAAAACCAATTATGTGAAGATCAAACATTTGGTAAAAAGCAAGGTTAACCCCTTGCCATTTTATCAAAAATAACCAATTTTGTGACGATCAAATATTTGGTAAAAAGCAAGGTTAACCCCTTGCCAATTTGTCACAAAAAAACCAATTATGTGAAGATCAAATATTTGGTAAAAAGCAAGGTTAACCCCTTGCCAAATTGTCACAAAAAAACCAATTATGTGAATATCAAATATTTGGTAAAAAGCAAGGTTAACCCCTTGCCAATTTGTCACAAAAAAACCAATTTTGTGAAGATCAAATATTTGGTAAAAAGCAAGGTTAACCCCTTGCTAATTTGTCACAGAAAAACCAATTATGTGAAGATCAAACATTTGGTAAAAAGCAAGGTTAACCCCTTGCCAATTTGTCACAAAAAAACCAATTATGTGAAGATTAAATATTTGGTAAAAAGCAAGGTTAACCCCTTGCCAAATTGTCACAAGAAAACCAATTATGTGAAGATCAAATATTTGGTAAAAAGCAAGGTTAACCCCTTGCCAATTTGTCACAAAAAACCAATTATGTGAAGATCAAATATTTGGTAAAAAGCAAGGTTAACCCCTTGCCAAATTGTCACAAGAAAACCAATTATGTGAAGATCAAATATTTGGTAAAAAGCAAGGTTAACCCCTTGCCATTTTGTCACAAAAAAACCAATTTTGTGAAGATCAAATATTTGGTAAAAAGCAAGGTTAACCCCTTGCCAATTTGTCACAAAAAAACCAATTATGCGAAGATCAAACATTTGGTAAAAAGCAAGGTTAACCCCTTGCCAAATTGTCACAAAAAAACCAATTATGTGAAGATCAAACATTTGGTAAAAAGCAAGGTTAACCCCTTGCCATTTTATCAAAAATAACCAATTTTGTGACGATCAAATATTTGGTAAAAAGCAAGGTTAACCCCTTGCCAATTTGTCACAAAAAAACCAATTATGTGAAGATCAAATATTTGGTAAAAAGCAAGGTTAACCCCTTGCCAAATTGTCACAAAAAAACCAATTATGTGAATATCAAATATTTGGTAAAAAGCAAGGTTAACCCCTTGCCAATTTGTCACAAAAAAACCAATTTTGTGAAGATCAAATATTTGGTAAAAAGCAAGGTTAACCCCTTGCTAATTTGTCACAGAAAAACCAATTATGTGAAGATCAAACATTTGGTAAAAAGCAAGGTTAACCCCTTGCCAATTTGTCACAAAAAAACCAATTATGTGAAGATTAAATATTTGGTAAAAAGCAAGGTTAACCCCTTGCCAAATTGTCACAAGAAAACCAATTATGTGAAGATCAAATATTTGGTAAAAAGCAAGGTTAACCCCTTGCCAATTTGTCACAAAAAACCAATTATGTGAAGATCAAATATTTGGTAAAAAGCAAGGTTAACCCCTTGCCAAATTGTCACAAGAAAACCAATTATGTGAAGATCAAATATTTGGTAAAAAGCAAGGTTAACCCCTTGCCATTTTGTCACAAAAAAACCAATTTTGTGAAGATCAAATATTTGGTAAAAAGCAAGGTTAACCCCTTGCCAATTTGTCACAAAAAAACCAATTATGCGAAGATCAAACATTTGGTAAAAAGCAAGGTTAACCCCTTGCCAAATTGTCACAAAAAAACCAATTATGTGAAGATCAAACATTTGGTAAAAAGCAAGGTTAACCCCTTGCCATTTTATCAAAAATAACCAATTTTGTGACGATCAAATATTTGGTAAAAAGCAAGGTTAACCCCTTGCCATTTATCAAAAATAACCAAATTTGTCAACATCAAATATTTGGTAAAAAAGTAAGGCTAATCCCTTGCCATTTTGTCAAAAATAACCAATTTTGTGTCGATCAAATTTTTAGGTAAAAAGCAAGGTTAACCCCTTGCCATTTTGTCAAAATAACGAATTTTGTGACGATCAAATTTTTTGGTAAAAAGCAAGGTTAACCCCTTGCCATTTTGTCATAAATGACCAATTTTGTGACGATCAAATTTTTTGGTAAAAAGCAGGGTTAACCCCTTGCCATTTTGTCAACAATAACCAATTTTGTTAAGATCAAATTTGTTGGTAAAAAGCAAGGTTATCCCCTTGCCATTTATCAAAAATAACCAAATTTGTCAAGATCCATTTTCGGGTTGAAGGTAAGGCTAACCCCTTGTCATTTTTTCAAAAAATAACAGAATTTTAGACGGCCACATTCTGGGTAAAAAAGTAAGGTTAACCCTTTGCCATTTGGTCAAAAATAACAAAATTTGCGAAGGCCTGTCCAATTTGGTGCAAAATGCTAGGCTAACCCCTTTCAATTTCGGCCATTGTAGATTTGAAAGGTCCCATTTTTTGTCGTAAAGTTAGCTAACTGAAGAATTCGAGCAAAATACGTAAAAAATTAGGCAGACAAACTTTTGATCTTTTGTCCTGAAAGCGATTTAGTATTAAAATCTTAAATCTATATAAAATATCTAAAATCATGCACTAATAAAAGCGAGACATTTTAGGTTTACTAATAATACGGGAAGATCTCTGAAAGGGGGAAATTGGGACAAGATTTTCTGAAGAGTGAAAACGCATCCCTATACTAATATGGATGATTAATGCTGTAAATGACATTCTAAGTGATTTATCAGGAAAATATGGAGATAAATACCAGCCAGAATCGTTGAAATTGCGAGAAAAGCAGTTTTACTTGTTAGCAAATACGGGGATCTCTAGCATAAAATCAGTAGATGCTAGGGTGCTAAGATCTAAGATCCCTGTATCAATATTTATCTATAAAAAAACATAAACTTCGCCCGTAATCAAGAATTCAATTGGTTTTATAACTTACAGAAAATATCGAATAAACAATTGATCTATCTTTCAATTAAATATATCTTTTTTACCTTATTAACAAAACCATTATCCAGCGCAGACCTGCCGTTGGACATCAATTTATATCCTTTCTAGCAAATGCTTGTCAAAGGTAACCTAAAATGATCCCAATTTGGGTCCAATTTCCCTAATATGTTGTTACCAAACCGAAAGGGTAACTGTCACTTACCCCCAATCCAGAGGATACCATAAAAACAAACACTGTACAGGGTGCGAAACCTGTGGGGCAGACGTAAGCAGGGTTAAAATGTTTTAAAAGGGTGGTCTTTCTAAATTTCACAACAGTTAAATATCTTAAATCTTTAAATTATCCTTACGTGAACAATAAAGAACCATTACTTAGGCCAGCTTGAGACCAAATACTGACTGTGTGAAAGAAGACTCGTTAAAATTGATGCATAACATTAAACTAATCATTTACACGTCTGTTTGTACCTTCGTATTTAATAACTCCATTTGTTTCATGAATTGATATAAAGTATGTTGTTTATTATCTGCCATTTTTAATCGTAAAGCGTGTATTTCGATTTTTGCCATTCGCAGCTCGGCTCGCAGCTGTTCGTTTTCTTCTTGTAGTAATGATTGTTCCTGTGAAAATAAATCGAAAATCGTAGTTGAATTAAATTACTAGAGGGACAACTGGTCACTGCAAATGTCTTTGGCGTGGTGTCCAGTTGTCTGAGATCAGCATACAACCGCACCCAAAGGTGGTTTAACCCTCTTATTTTCAGTTGACTGTTGAAACCCATATAATTCTTCGCTTTTCAGGGGTTAGCATAGTCAAATAATGTAGGTGAAAGCGTAAACTATTATAGAAAACTGTCATCAGTAAAAGGTTGGTTGTTAAAAGACAATAACATTCTTTACTCTATTAATGTTCAATATGGTACTTCCAAGACATGGAATGAAGATATATGGTCTTATGTGAAGGAGAAGGTTGGTCAAAAGACCAGGACCTCCCCTACTCGACAAATGCTCAAACTAACTCTGCGAAAAGTCAGTTGCCAAGTTTAATCGGGTCAAAATATAAACATCAATCAACAGATATCTACCTGTTCAGATCTCAGTAATTTATCTTTAAGTGACCCAACTTCATCATTTTCAACCGAGTTAACCTTAGTAAGTGACACAGGCGACAACGATCCACCATTTGATAACTGGGACTCTGTCGAGCCTCCAAACGATTCTTCAAGAAATTTCATTCTTTTCTTCATTGCTTTCATTTTTGGCATCTTGTCTGGAAATATAAAAGCTGGAGGTTAGTTTCCTGCATGAGTTTATGGAGCTGTGAGAAAAGTGTTTCAAGGGCAAATGAGATAAGGGGGGGGGGGGGCTGACCGAAACAATGGTTTCCTTTTCTAAGGAGAAAACTTTGGTTAACGCTAACTTCGTGATCTAATTTCGCTAGGGAATGGGAAATAAGTGATTTGCTCACAATAAAGCCCTATTTCCAGATGTTAAAGGTGAAAACTTGGCTGGAGTTGAGCTTTAACCGCAACTGATTCTAATAACTCTTATTTAAACAAAAATCGGCGAATACGAATTCTTGCCGAGTGTACTATTGTCTAGTTTGCAAAGCTCGTCCTGATACTATCACAAACAATCACTGTTTCTTTCAACTGATTATTGCATTGTCAAAGATACTTCGCTTGCCACGGTTTTCACGCGCAAAAGGAAACTTTGAATTTACCGATTGCGCATAGTGCTTCGCAGAAGGAATCGCAGGGAACCATGAAAAAACAAGCTTAGCTATTGTCCCCATTCTCCTGGCTTCTCACCCATTTATTTTCTTTTCTCTAAGATTGGTTTTTTCTTGGTTCCCTGTGATTCCCTCTAGGAAGCACTATGCGCAGTCGGTAAATTTAAAGTTTCCTTTTGCATGTGTTTTTTTGTGTGTTTCTGCCACTTTGCGTTGTTCCTTACATAAACGATACATACATCATTGGAAGCATTGGTCCGGTAGAAATTCTGCTACTTTGTCTATATTTTACTTGTTGGTGTCGATCTGTAGTTGTGACAAGTTTCGTTGCAATTTTTCTGTATCTTTTATTATTCTATTGCCTCTTGCGTTCTTTTTTTAAGCATCGTTTCCAGCAACAATCGTTGTACTTTCTCGCTTTCACAATTACGCACCGCTTTTATGTAAAGCCTTCTTTCTACTAGGTGAAATTTTGCTAGCACACAATAATTTTCCCACTTGCATACAATACATGTTATGGTTGCAGCCGACCTTTCTTTATTTTTGCTGTTGTCCATGTACGGTATGTGTGGAAAAACCACAGGAAACTGTGTCATAGGCCTTGTTGTATGACTTTCCCCCACCCAAAAACGCCCTTATTGTATAGGTCGCTTCGCTGAACATGTTCACCCTTAGGCTCGCCTCCACATTACAAATAAAAACATTGTGTGCATAGACAAAGAACAGATGGATGAGCACAGGAGCATTACGTAATGGAGACAAAGAACAATAGAAGATAAACTGTTATTGATTTTGACCCCAAAGAGGAAATAACTGTTTGTGGTGAATCTTGACTCATTGAGAAATTTAAAAGTTTGGAATTGTTAATTGATTACAGCAAAACACTGAAAATCATACTCGTCATCGCTTCAGCGGGGGAATCCTCCTCCTCACTTTGAAAAAATTGTCTTTGCAGGGCAAAAAAGGGCTCTGCAGGACAGCTTTTAGCTACAAGATGGATTGACTTGTTACAAATTTTCCCCAGCAAAAATGCAAAAAATTGCCCATTTTGTTGGCTTGCCACACGTCTGAGTTTCTGTTCTCACTCCATTCAGAACGCTCCTAGCTAGATTAGAACGCTCCTAACTAAATTACTCCTCCGCAGCGGAAAAAGCGAGCGCAGGAATTATTTAGTTGGGAGCGTTCTGAATGGAGTGAGGACAAGGAGTGAGAACAGAAACTCAGACTTGTGGCAAGTCAACAAAATGGGCAATTTTTTGCATTTTTGCCGGGAAAAATTTGTGTCACCCTCTTAACACAGAGCATAATATGGTGTGAAGTATCAAGATAAATTATTGGACTGTATGGTATATTGTATCATCAAATTTTATGGTAAGGTAACCAATTCGCAACGGAGCCGACTCCAGCAATGATATACAGGGGGGGGGGGCGGATGTCATCAATTTTCCGAAGATTGTCAAAAGCAATAATAATAATAATAATAATAATAATAATAATAATAATAATAATATAGAAATTTATACAGGGGTTGCCTTTTCAGCAACATAGGTGCTGTTATCAATAAAGGCCCTGTTGTGAACATGTATATTCTTAAAAAAATGACTTATTTATACAATTTAAATCTCGAAACTAGCATTCAGGTTTACGAGAGTCTTATGGACAGTCTTATAGAGGAGCGGTTCTTCCCCATGCCCCTGATTTGCATTATGGTGCAATAATCGCATGGCATATAAAGGCATCTAAGGTAAACATCCCCTAATGCCAAAATGCACATACCTTTTCCATTATTTCTTTGACGACATTCTACAACAATATGATCTTTGCAGTCTTTATGACAAACAATTTGACAGTCTTGGATAAAATTGAAAAAAAATTGGTCAGATATATTTACAGGATAACACAATTATCACATTATTTATAAAAGTTAGGCATATTGTGCAATAGATCTAACAGGTTTACTGAAGCATTACAAGGAGGGGGGGGGGTGCAGCAAGGATTGCGGAAGAAAATGGTAAATTTTTGGGTAATCTATGAGGTCCTAAACATGTTCCCATGAGAAACTAGAAGACTGTGGTTTCATTGGCGGTTTGCCTATGTACAGAGCATGAATGAGGGTGATAAGGCAGGAAAAAAAATTCAAGACAGGAATCTTATAATGGACGGGGGTCAGTAACATATCGTAAATCTTCAAATTTACCCCCTAGTAGATCTTATATAATAGTAACAACAACCCTCATAAGTTTCACGATAACGGCTTATTTTCAGTGTAATACGAAAGAGGTAATAATAATAATAATGTATCAAAATTTATACAGGATTGCTTGGCCAGTTAAGAATACCTGATTTAAATCAAGGAACTGTGACTAACGAAAAATAGGAAAAAACCATTATTTGGAGCATCAGGTTTCTAAATATTAAAATGAAAGGTGGTGGAATCCCTGACGCCAACCCTAACCCGCACAATTAAGATACAAGTATTTAAACCATACATTTCACTTACCTTTACATTTATATGCAGATTTTCCAAGCCCCCAAAGCTGAAAATTGGAGAAAAAATCCATGAATAACATTAAAGTCTAGTCCTACATTTTAAGCCAAAAATGGATGGTATATATTTAATTACAGATGCTTCTACCTAGTCAACTGCTATGAATTACAACGTAACTTGAATGCATCAAACCAATTCATTACAAAGACCCCTTTTAAACGATGACGTAATTCAAAAGCCAGTTTCAATAGAATAATCAAACTCTAACCACCAAGCCTCTTAACTTCCTTTTCGGCGGTTCCGCATTTCATCTAATAAAAATAGCAAGCTCAATAAAGCGAGTTCTGAAATAGAAATGGAATCTGCTTCTGCGGAGGAGAGGCAATCAGCTTTCCGGGATGAAAATTTCGATCTGTCCGCAGAAAAGAGTCTTGACCGCATTTTAAAAGAAACTTTCAACGATTTCCCTGTGCAATGGATGTTAACTTCAAGAAAAAGATCGCAAATGCAAACGCAATGTAATAACCACATAGGAATTTTGAGTTCTATTTGGTTTCTATTTGATGAACGTGAGGACAAGGTGTCTTTTGCCAAGCGTGAATGCGACGGTAAAATGCGACAGTGAGTTGCGGCAGTGAAATGTGACATTGAGTTGCGACAGTGAAATGCGACAGTGAGATGCGATAGTAGACTGCCCAGTAATACGTGACAGTTAAATATTACTGTGAGATGCGACAGTACAATGCGCCAGATGTGACAATGAGACGCGACAGTAAACTGCGAAACTCAAATACGACGTTGAAATTCGACTATAAAGTTAAGTAAAGTAAAAAGCGATAGTGAAAGCGACCTTTTTTTGTTTAATGCATTGATCATTACATTTAAGCAAACTAAGAAATGAAGCATGTAAAAATGACGTCAAAAACTTACATATCCGGTGCAGTATTCACAAATAACGGGTGTTATTATTTTTGATTCTTGGAAGGTATGCACAAAGTCACGTGTCATCATATGGGAGTTCACGTTCATGAAGTAATTCCGCATTTCTTCTTTGCTGATGCTATCATCACTACAATTCAACGAACAAGATTTCAAAGAACTAGAAGTCAATACTCTCTTCACTTGAGCAAAATAAAAGAGGAAATAAACGATGATAACGATGAGAAAGATGATGATGATGATGATGATGATTATAATGATGATGATTATGATGATGATGATGACGATGATGATGATTATGATAATGATGATGATGATGATGATGATTATGATGATGATTATGATGATGATGATGATTATGATGATGATGATGATGACGATGAGCAAGATGATGATGATGATGATGATGATGATGATGATGATGACAATAATGATGATGATGACGATGACGATGACGATGATGATGATGATGACGATGGTGATGATGTTGATGATGTTGATGATGGTGATGATGTTGATGATGTTGATATGCTTACCCATTTGTATCCAACATCGCAAAATCATCTATGAATGGGAAATTAGTGGCTATTGATTCAAATTCTTCGTGGTTGATGCTTCCATCTTTATCTTTGTCGTATGTTTTGAAAACTGCCTGAAACAAGAAACGGTTCATCTTCAGTTACCAGCCCTTTCATATTGATGACTCAGTTTTGCATTTAACAGATTCAGGTGGAAAGGATGACAAGTGTTGAATCAAAACTATTCAAAATCTTAAGTATATTTAACATTTAATTTCTTAGGCCAGGCCTTTAGGACTTGTGCAGATGGAAAAAGAAATGTGTTGAAGGTGCAAATATCATCTTGAAGATCTATGTTCGTTACCACTGTAGCTCATCTGCGTGTTCAACTCTTTAGGTTCTTCTCGAACTACGCGTGTCCTTTACACTGTTTTGATTTTCCCTGCCGTTTAAATCAACCTACTTTTTTGCAAAGAATCTTTTAGTCTCGATTTTGCTCGTTTTCATACAAAACATATCATCCAGATTTATGCAAACAAGAAATGTCTTTTATTTACCATCCCGTTTTCAATTCATTCCATCACCTTCGCTTTCATTTCAATAATTACCTTTATATTCGTTAATCTTTTTATCCTTAATCTTTTTCTTTTCTTCAGCGAACTAACCTAGTTTATGATTAAACTGTTTCATTTAAGTCTGTATTTGATTCGCGTTAAATATTGACTTCATAACCTTTTATCAAGACATGTGCATTCAATCATCACATACCAAACTGATGTTGAAAAATCATCACCCTCATACAGTGTCTGATAATCACACGGGACTATGTAAATATTCCAAGATATTGATCTATGTTTATCGTTCTCAAATATCAAGCATTAATAACAATAACAACTATGCCTCCTTGGGCATACATTTTTTCGTAGCCTCGTAGGTAGTATGTCAGGTATTTTGTAGTTTATATTGAGTAAAAAAAAAAATTTCAAATAAATTTTTCCAGCCACCACTTAATACTAAGTTCCTATCAAAAACGTTATATTTTGCAAAATCAACATTAAATACCAAATTCCTATACGAGAACTCTATTGTACTGCCTTAAAAAAGGCCTATTATAACGACGCTATGGTGGCGCAGAGTAGCGTCCCTTGGTGAAAAGTCCTGTTGATCGGCGACAAAGCATAGCTGATTTCTCGGGGGCCCCCTAGGGGCCTAATAGTGTGGGGGCTCTTAGTTTTGCGCTTAAAGGTGCACACCGTGCGTTACGCCACTGGGGCAGAACCATAAAAATTAGGGCATAACAAAAACAAAATTGAGAAATCAAGCTTTTAACTGATTGTAGGAGGGGCAAGTGCACCCCTTGCCACCCTGCTTTTAGTACCCGTGCTCAACTCTAACTCCAGTTCCACCCCTCGAAAACACCTCTTCTAAAACTGGATGTCTTGACAGTTGGTATAGCATCCCTTCAAACCTCCTCAAATAGCGCCCCCGTTTACCAAGATGTATAGTTTACAAGATCTGTTTCATATCATCCTCACATCGTTTTCCATTCGCGACTTTACAAATCGATCATACAATCAAGGGACATACCTCTACCATTCCATCAACGTATCTTTCTACGGTTTGCCTGTCTGGTGTTGAATTAACCCCAGCTGCCCAATCTGCAAATACAGTCTTAGGTGCATCTCTCGTCAATGTACGATACTTGAAATGACAAGAAAACAAATAAATACCCTTTTCAAAATTTTTGCTCAATACCGTTAAAAACAAAGATTTAATGAAGTCAAGAATGAAGCAGCCCCCCTACCCCTCCATCCAAAACGTTATGTTTTGTAAAATCAACACTTTTGCTGACCTCTGCTTATCTACAAAACAGATCTATTTCAAGGAAACCTCAAATAGGTGTCAGAGCTAAGCCTACAGACTATTTCAAACCTTGAATCAGTTAGACTAAGTAATACACAAAACATTAAGAAAGTTCGGTACTAATTCTTTCCAACATAATTAAGTATGCTAGGATGGTATCACTTGCCAATACCATCACCACCACCAGATATGATTGGTTTTGAGTTGTATAAATTCGAGAATATTGATTTTAGATTTGTTTTTGGTTACAGGGTCATGGTAAAACTAGGTGTATTCTCGCTGAAGATCAAAGAGCCATATGGTTAAGCCCTGAAACCTTAAAACTGCTAAAACCAATAATCGTGATCGTAGCCATGCAAGGGTAGTTCCTTTTGACAATACATTGATTGGTCTGCAGGTGTTTTTAAATGCCACATGCAGTACACTATCCATCCAAAATCATTCTTTTCTATCTTATCTACAGATTTCACAAAATCGACGCATAATCTAAGTAGGCAAATAAAAGCTTTACTCACACCTATAGTTTCATTTCTTGGTTCAAGAACAAGTGATAACTCGTAGAGTTCTTCTTCGTTGTATCTTGGGTGTAAGGAAACCTGAAATGATAAGAAAGGACGTGAGCATGTTGAAGACAACCTTTAACTGAGAGATAAATCAATTTGACCTTGGTGTCATTGAAAAACTGAAAAAACGTGCATAAACTCTTGACCATAGCAATAAGGGGCATGGAAAGATTTGCATTCAAAATGGCCAGTTTTTGTCGGTAAAAAGGAATTTGTCGACAAATTTTCAAACTTGCTAACGTCTAAAGAATGGCACGCCCACTTTGAACAGAGCAAAGCGGCTGGAATATGAAGCAACTACGACCAGATTATGATTAAATATTTATGTGTCTTGAATAGCCCGAATCTTTAGAGTATGATATCGAAACGATATGGTTGTAGCCCACTTTGTTGGCAATTCGTTCTGGGCATCCCCTGGACACAAAACAAAGCGACACCCTACTTCGATTTCAGCCACAGAACGTCTTGAATAGCCCGAATCTTCACTTTCCTTAAAAAAACAGTGGTAAAAATAAATGATTCCAAAACTACTTACCCTTAACATGTGAACCAAATCTTGTTTTGGTGATATTGATGGCTTATTTCCAGCTAATTTTGTTATTTGACATAAAATATGTGAAAACTGGACCATCTTCTTGTAATTGCAAAGTGTTTTGGCTTTTTTTTCAACAAAATCAGATACTGCCACATCTAAGCATATCAAGTCTTTCATAATTACGCCTGAAAAGAAAACATTTAGATGTATCTTGGTGTGGTGTTTCAATGGGGGGTCTACATGGACTTCTGAGGCATCTTGAAAGTTGGGACCGGGTCAAACGAAAGTCCCATAACCACTCACATAAATAGGGCACGTTTGAATTTTGAAGGGGCACTTTTGCATCGATTGCCAAAAATGGAGGCCATCTTCCCTCTAGTCCTCTAGTCTTCCCTCAGTTTTCTAATGAATGCTATGAGAAATAGGTGACCTGAAGCACGCCTTTGCATGAGTCAGACTAAAATATTAAAAGAAACAATTGCAGAAATAACTACAAATCAGAAAACAAACTGAATGATTATTGAAACCGAAGGAGAATTATTTAAAAATTAAATTGAATTGCAAACAGAACTAACCTCTAAATTGATGAAATGCAGATTCATGGAAAGAAAAAGAGAAAAAAATAAATACCAGGAAAACAATTTAATTTTTTTAAATTAAATAGTCTAAAATCAAGATCCAGGACGATCAAAATCTTAAAGAGAGAGATGGGACATAAAGGTATGCATTTATAAGAGCTAATAAGAGCTTGTCTGTATTGAAAATGATGCTACGTCTAATGCTAAAAATCAGCGTTAATCCACGGAAAAATAATTGAAGTACAGTCCCTGCATAAAGTTATGGAACACGAACACCAACTTTTTTTCTTTTATCAAGTTCAATTTTTCCCCCTCAAACCAATGGTGTTTAAATCACCTTCCATCGCTACCCATTGACCGAAATAAATTGTGAACTAAAGTTTATCAATTCTAGCCAATATTGTGTTTTGGAGGGAAGGGAGATATACCAGCGTCATTAGGCCGAAAAGCAAAAAACAACGAGTAAAGTATGAATTTATATAGATGCTCCAATGATTAAGAAGGGGCTGTGGAGGCCACGCCAAACATATTTGCAGTGAACTACATGTTTTCCTTATAGCAGGCGCTCAAACGATTTTTGGCAATGGTTGTACGTTACTCCAGGAACATTTTTGCTAAAAACTTCCGCTTAAGTGCAAACAACACTAGCAGGAAGCAGAAAAAATTCCTGAATCGTATTTGCACGTCCAGCTTCTAGTCTATGAGCAGGACATGCTACAAAACGGCATGAAAGCTTTCGTTAGTAATAACAGTTGCAAAATAGCCTTGCAATGACTTTATTCAAAACAATCTTCCATCTCTGTACAGATGCTTTTAGCGAGACCTTAAAGGCAATTAAAGGCTAATTAGATTGTTGCATCCCACACAAGTCGATAATCTGGTCAAATGAAAATACTTACATTACAGGTAGATTAAATCCTTCAGATTTTGCAATTTCGTTCCTATAGTTACTGTAATTATTGTCTGAAGATAACATCTCCAGCATTTCTTTTAAAAACTGCAAATAAGATGAAAAAAATTTAGACACGAAATGGTAAAAAGTCAACTTGAAATAAGCTGAATTTGCCCTAGGACAATTTGCCATTGCTCTATCGCCTTTACGACTTGATGAAATTTAGATAAAAAGTTCCTTAAACAGAAAAATGTTATAAAAAAACTCACCAATTTATCCTCATTTGATAAATATCCTTTTGTTTTGTACATTCTGTCCAAAATGCTGTTGGACAGTCCACCAACAACAGCCATTAAACCGTTGTAATTGCCAAGGTCTTTCAAATCCTAAAAAAGACAAATAAATTTGCGGCCTCTTACCTCAAAAAGCTTTATTATAGGTTCTCTAGTTTGTATGCCCATGTCGTTAACCCTCCCACTCCCGGTGATACTACAATTGTACAGTAGCGACGAATGTGTTTGGTTAGATTGAAAGGGGGTACTATCCTTGATGATGTTAATGCAAATAAATGTTTAACTACAAATCAATTCAACTGTTAAAGCATTAGCTCTTCTTCCTAAAGAGTAACCAATTCTCTGTGAAGATCAAAGGGGCGTATGGTCCCTCTAGGGTGAAAGGGTTAAAGTGGGGGTCACACACTTGTCGAAGGGAATTCGCGAAAAGAGAGGCCTCTTTTTCATAGAAAGAATACATAATGTTTATAAAAGTTTTCTATCCTTTTTGTGTTTCATGCCCATTTAAAGAAAACATTGAAGGTGTCGGATCTTTTCAGAGATTCAAATCTATGGATAATAATAATAATAATGCACTGAAAAGCAACTAATGGATTAGAAATGTAACAAAACGACGTTTTTATCCATTAAAGCAACGCCTGAAAATTGTCAATAGGAAACTGGTCAGATGGTTTGCATTTGGCAGATATTTTGTCTGAGACCTAGAAGGGTGTATGTTATGATGTCATCACATCCTTTAAATGCATTGGCCTGTTATTGCAGATGTTTTCATCCATACTGTCTCAATAAACAAGATAGATTTCCGCTCCAAGCCTGCGTTTCACATGTAGAAGACAAGATTCAAGGCCCCAGCTAGGACATAAAAGACTTTGAGATTGTAAAAGTGGCATCTTTACGAGCAAGTTTGTTCACTAATGACAATTTTTTCTTCGTCAACTGTACTTGTTCACTTCCCCCTTTTTTTGTTGGTTGATCATTTTGAAAGCCCCCTTTTCCCCATGAAACGGACCCAGTCTAAAAAATGAACAATGCCATTAGATTTTTAATACTTGAAAGTAGCTTTGATGATAAAATCACAGATGGATGGATTTGACCTCTAACAAGTCCACTTGTCAAAGAAAAAATTGTCAAGATAAACTTGCTCGTGTAGATGTGGCTTAAAACTTTAAAAGTGAAACACGTTTTAGTCTGCGATCAGGCTAGCTATACTGTATATACCCTTTTAGGTAAAGCGAAATATAACTATCTATGTCTCTTCATTATCAAGATAGGCATATCAAATTTTTTATAAGGCATATGGATCATTAATCTAAATCTTAGGTTGACTTATTTCGTAACGTTTCGTAACATATCAGGGGTGTCGCCAGAGGGGGGCAGGGGGCTGGGGGCTGTTAGCCCCCCGTCGGGGAAAAATTTCGTGTCTGTCGGGGAATTTTCGACGGAAAATTGTGTTCTAATGCATAGAAAGATACCCTCTATTCTGTTATTTAGCCCCCCCCTGTCGGGGAACCCAGCCCCCCGTCGGGCAAATTCTGGCGCCACCCCTGTATCATATCATGCTCCTGTCAATTAGATATCCCTCAAGCTTATACCTAACTTACTTGTTTCATATCATTTACTGTAACATTAGTTAATATGTATCTGAAGTTTCTCTTGTTGGTGTAGTTGCAGTTTTTATATTATGGCCATGGGGCAGCCATTGTCGTTCGCTTCTCATGGTATTGTCTAATAATTTAAGTATAGTAGAATATAACTTGTATTGTAATATTTCATATGGTTATAAAAATCTTGCTTTATTACTTCTTTTCAGAACTCTAAGCTTGCATCGACTTATTTTTATTTTTAACGGAATTTGAAATTCAGCTTTTATGGCGATGAAATGACGATCTTTTGTTGACCTCTGTACACGCATTTATTATTTATGTTCATTGAGAAAGATTGATCTAATTTGAACCTCCAGGCCTACGCATTCTTTTAAAAAAAAAGTTCAAAATGACCTCCTTCAGCACTCGACCTTTCTTAGCAATCGCAGGATTTAAATACCAAAAATTCTCGGAACATTCGTAACCAAGATGAGCTGTCTTATCCTTACAGTTCTGTGCGTTTCAAAGTACCACGCAGTTTTTTGAAAAAAAGACATTCTCGACAAAGCTGAAATTTGAATTGAGCCAAAATCAAGCGCTAAAATATTTCAGTGAATCTGTTTTCTTAAGAAATGAAGCTAATTTTTTCAGCAAAGTATAATAGCACACTTTTATAGGTTTGAGAAACTCAGTTCATCATCATCAGAGCTCAAGCACTTCTTCACGTGAATATGTCAGCTTCGTTATTTCCAAACTGAACTAAACTAAACTAAACTAAACTAATATAATGAAAAATACCAATAATCATACAAAGGCACAACCAATTAACGAAGAAAGAAAAACTAGATGGGATCAAGTTCTGAGCTTTCGTAACTTTTTGAAGAGCAGTACTTTCTTTTCAACCAGTTACGCATAAAATATCGCTCAGTGAATGGACAACACATATTTGAACGCTGTGACTTTATCTTCCTTCATTTATGCTTGAGCTCTGATGACGATGATGATGATGATGATGATGATGATGATGATGATGATGATGATGATGATGATGATGACGATGATGACGAGGTTATGAAGGAAATTTGATCAAATTCTATGTTTAGGCTAAATAAAAGTTGAATTCTTTGAATACTTACTCGGCATATTTGGATGAATTTTTTGAATTGTTTCGCTCTTGCGTTGGGAGTTTCTTTTTGTAAAATCATTGCAATTACCCATTTTGATATATTATTAAACATGGAAATTTGTTTCTGCAGCAGAGGCGACGAATTCGCACTTTTTTCTTTTATATATTTCATCCATTCTGCAAACTGAAAACAGGAAAATTGAAATTCACCACCACGAAGGTCCCAGACACATTAAATCATTTCCAAGAAAATCGATGACATTCCAGACTTATTGCAACACCATTCAATTTTTTTTTAAAATTTAGAATCTAAAAATCTAAATACTCGAAGAAAACCTGTATGCCGGGGAATATTAGCAATAAAAGATAAAAATATAATTTTAATCTTGCCGAATTTTCAGTTTTCGTGCTGCTTTGCACTGTTTCTTATATCTATCATAGATTAAAAGATTCTGTTTAAGACATCTTGCTAGTTGTCATATCATTTAAAAGCTGTAATGGTAAACTTTCTGCAAATTGTCCCTGCTTGCAATAGTAAGATAGCAAAAATAGTCTGTACACATGCTCACGAACTTTGATCAGGGTGAAAGGGCCTCTTTTAGAAGGGCCATGACTGGGGGTGATTCATTTGTATTCTTGATTAAAAGGGCCAATAACCTACTTTTGTAATTGCACAAGATTACATAGGATTTCAATGGGGGTTAATGGGACCTTTACCCACCCAGTTTGTATCTCATTGCAAAAGAAAAACAATGTTTCATCGATTCGATAATTTACCTGAATTTTGCTTATTCCTTTCCAATCAAGATAAGTAATATTTTCAGCAAATACTCTAGCAGTAATTTCATTGAAATTCAAACTGCTGTTTGATCTTTTGTCCAATTTTACTTTCATGCTTTGCCTCGTTACGTTCCTAAAAGATCAAAATTCGGTCAGTTACAGAATTAAAAGTATTCTTTTCTGCCTACAAAAATCCATGCTAGCTAACCATAATCTACGCTGTATCTTAAACCTAGACCACAATCCAGTTTAACAACTTACCATAATCCACGCTGCATCTCAAACCTAAGCCTCAATCCAGTTTGATAGCTTACCGTAATCCACGCTGCATCTTAAACCTAAGCCTCAATCCAGTTTGACAGCTTACCGTAATCCACGCTGCATCCAAAACTTAAAAACATCAAGTTTAACGACTTACCATAAGCCGAGATCCAAAAGTCGCGCACCTTTATTTCCAATATCCATTTGAACAGTATTTTGGAACTCTAATAGCCTCATCCTTACATCGTGATTCGATTTGAAATCGTAACCATGCTTATTGATCCAGAAACTAAAAAACAATTCGACGATCAGCCTATAAGTACTCCAAACATTAATAAACAGCATAGAAAGGTGTTAAGGGGGTGTAATGGGGTAGGATTGCCCACCAAGAACAAAAATAGTTTAATTTTGGAGGATTTTGTTTAAACCTAATCCTCAATCCAGCTCAACAATTTACCATAATCCACGCTGCATCTTAAACTTAATCCTCAATCAAGTTCAACGTGTCATCCATCCTCCTGCGCAAGCAAGCAACTTTACTATAATCTCTTGTAAATAGTAGGCTTCAATTAGCCATTATACTAGCTTAATATATTTCGCCTACTGTAAATAATTTTATAATAATAACAATAATAATAATAATAACATTCCAACCTTGTGAATAGCATAATAACATATTAAATAATGAGTAACATTGCCAACTTTAAACACAGGAAAAAAAACCTTTTTGATATAGTTTCAAAGAACATTTTGGGATGAGAAAACAACTTAACTGTTGTGAAATTTGTAATACCTTACTGCTTGACATATCTGAAGTTTCTTTGCAGTTTCCTTTTCTTTATCTAGTAAATAAAGCATTGCATATCTGGACAAGTGAGTTAAGAAATAATTGAAAAACATTTCATATTTCAAGTATGTTAACCAGTCTGGTTTCAATTATACTTATGCCCTCAGAGCTTAGGCACTGCAGCATAAGAGGTATGGCAGCTACATTATTTCTAAACTGAACTTAACTAAAATTAACAAAATGAAAAATAAAAATAATCGTGCGATAACAATAACCCATTAACAAAGAAAGGATAAACTGCAAAGGGATTAACCACAACTGTGATGTTTGGCATAATAGAACATCCAGTCTGAGCCTGGGTCAAGTAGCTTTAAGTTGTGACAAAAATTTTGTTTATCACGAGATAACAAAGTTTATTAAGTAGGGAAAAAGAGGGCAAATGCCTACCCTACAACTACTCTATAAAGAATTGCGTGGGTCAGGGACGCCGGAGCATATGTTTGAGTGAGGGGGCTTTAAAGATTGGGCGTAGTCAATCAAGTTTATGCTGGAGCTCCTTAGAAGTCAATAAAAAGGTCAAGACATGCCCAAGCTTTGCGATGGGGATAATGGCAAGAAGAACACAAATGCAATAGGCATAGGTCACATTACCCTTTATGTAGTGTGTTTAGAAACATATGCCGTAAACATAACACAGCGGCAAAAAAGTATAATATGGGGATAAAGCGTGTGCCTTCAAAGGACTGAATTTTGCCACAATGGACCAAATTTTACGATCAGAAGCAGTTGTTGCCAACAAGAATAAATAACGTTTTCAAATTAATTAGGGCAGGATCGACACTGCCTACTTATAGCAAGATGTTTCAACTCTGTTTAGGACTGTAAGAAAGGAAATGATTCAGTTCAGAGCCAGTTGGGACTAATTTTATGGCAGAGCCAGTTGGGACTAATTTTATGGCAGTAAAATAGCAGAGAGGACTGAAAAAGGAGATTATTTTGTGGGGGGATCTGTCACATAATATTCAGTAATTTGATAAAGTTGCAAAGAGGGTCTATGGAAAAGCAAGCGCAGCTTTTGAGAAGAAAAGAGGACATGAAAGAATGCATCTTTCATTTTTCTTTGATGATGTAACCTGTTGAATTATAAGTGGCTTTCATGGTGAGTACTTAATGGCCTTGCGTCTTTCCTCACCATGAATGTCACAGTTTAATGTCATTGTAGTTTAGTAGTTTAATTTGGTCCTAAATTATATAATATATCTATATTATTATGATATATATTATTGTATATAATACAAAAAAGAAGATAAAGCTAGTTTATCTCATCACACTGCACAGAAGTATGACTGAAAATCATGTCACCCTTCTAACATTTATCAAACTCAACAAAATGCCAAATAATATGCAGGGAGCTATATTAAACTGCCAACCATTTGGATGAGGTTGGCTATTAAAACTGAGGCATTTCACTGTTACTTCTGATATGATATAAAATATGCTTGACAGAAAAGGATACCGATCTGAAAAGAGTGTCAGAAGCTCTCCAGGTTCTAAAAATAACTGATATGTCAGGAAAAAAGTTGATGAAAAGTTGCAATTAGCATCCACAGGTCCATTGGCATCTGCAAAGAAAAAAATTGAAATTAATGGATGTTGGTTTTAAAAACCAACTGATTTTGCCTAGAGAGTAGAAATGTTTTAAAGATTAAACTTCCTTCATCTAGTTAAAACTCATTCTGGCAACAATATGTTTTCTGGAAATTTTGAAAGAAACATTTGTCACACGTAAGAAGGGATGCAAGTTAAAACTAGTGACAAAAAATAAGATTGTGCTACCAAATTTTAGAGAAATGTCCCAATTGCAAGGGCCAAGCAGTTCACTGATCCCAACTTATGAATAATATCACTGATTTATTGCCCATGTATCTGCTAATTTGGATACAACAGTATTGGTGTTTAGAGATGCAATGCTCCCAAAACCAATCCATTTTAGCAAAACAGCCGACCTGATCTGTTCTGTTGTTGATATGCCCATACAGTCTGCCTTTGTGGGAAAATTTTCCTTTGATACTCACCAAAGTCATTCAGTGATCTCCTCACTAGGTATGGGAATGTAGCAGCTTTGATTGCAAATCCCTTTTCAGTCTTTTCAAAGATCACATCATCAATATCGGCAACATCTGTTGCTCCCATATTTTTTCACTGCAATATCAATTTTTAAACAATACGGATAAGGTTTTGCTTAGAAACAGAATTTAGTGGAATTATGAGTTGATAACTTTGAATTATTTGAGTTGATTTGATTTATTTTATAAAGCAAAATAAAAACTGTTTTGCTTTTGGTAATCAGAATAAACTAAATTGATGATTTTAATAATACAAAGGATATTTAAAGACAAGAAGAACCACAGAGTGAATTTTAAGCTGATAGTAGTTATCATTGGGATCTGACAGTACCTTGTTTTATGGGGAGTTCCACTGAACAAGTAGGGGTTTATGTCAGGGGGTCAAGGGGAGGGTGGCTTAGCTAAAGTATTACAAAAATCCCTTGCCTGCAATAAATAATACCCTTTGTTTTTAATTTTCTCAGATGAAAATGGTGCCTTCTTGATAATTATAACCCTCCTGTTACATCCAGTTAAGTAGAAAAATCTCTGTGGGAAAATTCAATCATCAAGGTATTCCACTGTGGTTATTTTGCGCTACATAGATTTTATGGGGTTGCCGTAAGTAAAGGGGGTAAAAGAAACTAACAGAAGCAAATACTGAGTTTTATTCTTCATTTCACGAAGAATGACATCACTGTTGAAACAACGCCTGTCTTTAAATTGAAAGACCTGTTTTTCATCCAGTGTCAGGCACGTGTGAAAACGGAATCAAAACATGTTGACCATGCCAGTCTCTTCAATGCCATTCAAACAATAGACAGGTATATGTTGTACAGCTTATCTTCAAAAAATATATAACTACTAAATGAACTATTATTTGAAGCCAATATCCCCTAATCACTGATCTTTGTCTAGTAAACATCAGCCAAACGTTAAATCAAAGTTTTCAAAAAAGCGATCACTTATCAATATTTACTTTCGAAATGTCTGGAAGCAAATAAGAAATAAATTTTGCGCAAATGAAAATAGGCCTAAACAAAAAAAATAATTCTTAACAGACTTCTTAAAAGACTGCTAAACTGCTCTCAAAAATGAGAAATTCTGAATACAAAAGACGAAATAACTTAAAAATTTCTCCATCACTTTCTAATACAACTATTTTTTACCTTTTCCAGACAGTTCTTCAGCGATATGGCAGCATAAACATCGGTGCATTTGTTTACAAAAGATAGCCGAAGAAATACATCTTAGTTTAATAAAGCCAAATATAAGTAATATTCATTTCACCCTTGTGTTGGCATTTATTTGCATAGTAGAACTACCCTGATGATAAATAGTACACACCATTCCTCTCGATTCAAATTTTATTCCATTTCCTTTTCACGAAAGTTTAAACACCGTTGAGTAATTGAGAAGTAATGTAACATAGGGAGCCCAGATTAAACCTCCCACAAGGCGGAAGGAGTGTTGGGGTGAAAAGTAATATGGCTTATCTGTTGGACACTCATAAAATGAAATATTCTATCAGAATTAGAAGACCCAAAGTTACTGTAAAATCGGAAAAGAATTGAAAATGATTCGAGGCTCGAGCCATATCAAGGTTTTTATTTCTACTCAAGTGCGGTGTACTTTTAGAGGACCGATCTCTTAACGACGAAGGACCGAGTATTACCGAATAGAAGTTGTCAAAGTAGATTAATTTAAGCAGGTTCATCTCTGCCAACTTATATAGCCAGATAAAGGACTGTAAAAACAGTAATAATTGATGTTTAGAGCTAGAATGGTACCGATTTTCTTGCTATCAAATATCAAACAGCTAGGACCTAACTGTGAAATTATTGGTGATGTCACATTCACGTACTCCCCCTAATCTACGCCCCTGCCTATACTGTTGGTTTCTCCAAGATAAAACAAAATTGATCACTTTTATTCGCTGTAGTTTATAAAATTTTGACAAGCAGCAAGCTGCGGTTGTTAAGATTAAAGTTTGTTTTATCAATTATCAAGAAACAGCGTGTAATCGAGAAATCGTAGACAATAGTTCATCAAAATGCCATCATAAATGATCTAGAATATTGTGTTGCAGAAAAAATTTTGTGAAAAACTAGCACCGCAGCTTAAGAATGGTCAGGCTAGATTAGTATAGGCCGAAAAACATTCAGGTAAGGCAGGGACACATAACAGAGAGTTGTGAGGGTGTCACACCCCCTAGATTATCTGAGTTGGTTCGAAATTTATATAAATATACATCTATATAAGCTACAAAATGAAAAATACAGAGCAAAATACACAACTGCTGAAAAATTGTTAGCTATGCAAGGAGCTGTCTTGTTTGATGGAAACTGCAGAAATTTCAAGTCTTGTTAGGACAGCTAATTAACTTTGAAACTGGTGATCTGGTTTTTGTAATGCTGTAAGACAGCGTGGACAGTTTGAATAAGGAATGATAAAGCTTTTGAACATTTTTGTTCCTGTAAGTTTTTATTTTGATCGTTAAAATATCAGAGATCAAAACATATTTAAGAGTCAAAAAATGGAGTTTTCGGAAGCGAATGTCGGCCGTTATTCCTTCATAAAGATACGTGCTGCATCAAAATTTCTCGTTAGAAAATTTCCTTCGCATTTCCTTCTAGGGTTATCTTGAACTCTAAAAGTCATGCAAAAGCAGCTATCACTAGTCTTTGCAGCTTCGAAATATTACCAAAAAGGTCTCTCAAGAAATCCGCTCATTGTTCCCGGGGTAGCTATTGGGGTAGAGGGGTACAATGCCCTCCATCGGCTACCCATCACAGGCCCATTTCAACTCCATACAGTGCATAAATTAAGCTATGCTTCATCCAAGACTCGTTTTACTTCTTTGAGAGGAGCCATCCCGCCCAGCCAGAAAGAACAGATTCTCAACAGATTGAGAAATAGAACTGCAGTTAGCTTGCTTCCCGTAGTTTATTATATTATACAATTATGCATCTCCCGCAAATCTGATATCACTTTAACAAAAAGTTGAATATTTGAATAAAAATAGTGACTTACATAAATTACTTCTCTGATTTGAAGATACAATTCAGCTTTTTCTAGCCACAAACACTAAATGTACTGCGTATCAAACAAGCGCAGCGCAATTTTTTGCCTTGAAAAATGTACATGTTCGAATTTTGATTGTGCTTATCTCTTCTATGACAAAGAGAGTCCGAAGAAATCAAAAGCTTAAGCACCTGCCGTCGTTATCAAAAACATTGGTCATATTCCAAGGTGACAGAAGATCTCTACAGTGTAATGGAAAACATTAATATCAGTGACACTGACAGCAAGGGTAATGCACCCTCCCCTCTATCCACATAATCAGACAAAATAAATCCATTTTATCCCCTCTATCCACATAGCCTGCGTCAAAGACTACGAAACTCCACTGTCAAATTTTGAATGACGTAGGCTAGCCGCGGTTAATAATGACATGCCGACCCCCTGTTTGAATTTTAGGGGCCTGTTTGTTGGTAAGCATACCATCATTAACGTGGACTGTTTACTCGGGGGTTTGTCAAGGCATTCTATTTATTCCATATCAAAATCAACCATTTAATAAACCATGTTTTTTTGAAAGCGTGTGCATCTTTGTCGAAAATGACATTTTACGACAGTGCTGCAGCCTTCTTTCCATCGATTATGAAGCTTTTATTCAGATTAACTTTTGTTGAGAAGAAGTGTATGTCTATCTGGGTGTATTTGTAGCATAAAATATTGTGTTA
The DNA here is from genome assembly GCA_964019065.1 of Catostylus mosaicus. NCBI lineage: Eukaryota > Metazoa > Cnidaria > Scyphozoa > Rhizostomeae > Catostylidae > Catostylus > Catostylus mosaicus. Next base: position 2,216,822 of record OZ025188.1, on the reverse strand, counting down.
TTTCACGGAAAACCCAAACAAATAGTAAAAGCAGAAAGATCTTGAAATTGCCAGAGTCTTAAATATTTTCAAGCAATTGCTGTTTTCAGGAATTTTAAGCATCAAAACTCTCACACCGAAACTTTAAACAAAGCGAAGTTTGAGGTTTTGGTTTGAGTTTGAGGTTCCTAATATGAGCCCCCTATGCTTAATATTCGAATTTTAATTAGGCTATTGTTCATTTAACCAATCAAGATTGAAGTGTGGATTTGGAGCGAAGTTCGTTTTTGATTTGGGAAACCAACTGTTGTTACATGATCATGATCAGTGTTATTGTTTGAAAAAAAGTAAAATACGCCTCAAAATCTTTGAATAAGCAGTAGAAACACCAAAGAGATATCGTTATTGAATCTTACTAGATGCCCGATCGATGAATTGCTTTTGAAATAACGGTTTTTCAAAAATCGATTGTATCACATGACAGAGAAAGGCCGGTGTTGCAAATATTTCCTCTCTTCGCAGCAAAATGCGAAATATTTTCAGCTTTGATTGCAGAGAACATGTTCGGCATGTTGTGAAAAAAATGCTTAAAGATGATTATGGGATAAAAGTACCTAAAGACAAGCCGCCAAAGCTACAGGTTGGTATTATTATTGGGAGTTTCATGGCCTAGGCCACCTCTTTCGAAAATTTGTGCAGGTTTTTTACTTTAGTATCCTTGCCAAAAAGATACAGGATGTCACTAATATTGTGGAAAACACAACTAGATTTCGATGAAGGTCAGATAAAGCTTTTGACAGAAGGCTTATTTTGATTTGCTTCTCCCCCCAGCTTCAAATTCCAAGTTTGATTTATCATTGTCTAATTGATACAAATAACCCATAATTCAGATATATTGAAATGTAATGGGGGTTGAAATCCACATTAAGATGAAGGAATTTTAATACACTAAAACAAAAATGGTTTTGTTGATGCTGATGTCCAACTGCGCATAATTTTCATGCCAAATAAGATGGCTTTCAAGCAAAATGGTATAAAACAGCTAATATTTATATAATTTGTATTCTAATTGAAACCTACAACTAGAAGATAGCTATTGTTTAAAATTTGATAAATAGTTTAAAAAAATTATTATTCTATGCACATGCTTTAATTGACGGATTGATGAAAAGTTGCTCATTGATTGTTACTATAAACAGCAAATATACAATGAATCCAAACATTTTTTTGCACATATAAAGTATTGCTAAAGGGGGTGCTCCCTCCTAGATAAGCTTACCTATTGAGAGGGTTGCTCCTAGAGATACCCCCCTCCAGATACTTCCTCTTCCATTTGTTTCTCTTGTAACTTGTATTTGGTTATTAGTTTCTCTTGTTCTTTTACATATAAATACATAGTTTCAAGTAGAGGTGTGTGTAATGGAATTTCAAAATATGAAAACTGAACTGGATTGGACTGAACTGCATTGAACTGATGAATATGATAAAACCAAAGTGATCCATACTGTCATTCCCTAGTGATAAATTAAAGGTCTATTTACTCTGCACAATTTAGTAGTTTTGTGCAAACAAATTAAGATTTAAGCAAAAAATAGTTGATATAAAATGTTTAAATGTTTGCAGTTTGTCAGTATTGTCATAAGAAACCATTTAAATTGGCAGGAAGTTGAAGCAAAAACAAAGAAAATTATGATTTTTGTTGGTATTTCTGCCATGGGTATCAGAAATTTAAGGTAGGAGTAGACCCTGTCTTCCAAATTGGACACAATAGATCTGACCAAACTAAACATTTCCAAAACAGTATCTTTTGCGCAAATGGACATTTCTCAACTCTCTATAGGGCATAGGCAGACCACCATCATCACCTTTCCTCTTCCCCTGATTTAGCAGAGACTGGTTCCTTGTATCCTTCATTAATACAACGTCAAAAGTATTCCTTTACAATTCCGTAGGCAGTCTGCTATTTTGTTCTTTTACTCCACTTGTTATGTTTATTATAGTTGTTACCTAATGTAGAAGTGTTGCAAAGTGTTTCAAAGCATCACAATAACAACTGGATTCCACAAGCAGGATATATGTGTTGTACACTCCTGCCTGCTTGATAAGCAGCTACTCACACAACTTCAGGTCATGCAACATTAAAAAGGATTTTATGTATTTGGGCTTGAGAAACTAGATTTCTTGTGGGACTCAAATTTACCACTCAAAGGCCTATTCTTGAAAATAAATTTGTAAAAATACAATTGTATTCTGATATATTTGATACCATACTTTGGCAAAGCCCTGCGTGATTGGGCAAATATTTTAGCAAAATAATGCCTAAATTTACATAATCATGATATTATGATTATATTATAATTATGATATTGTTGTATTTGCTTAAATTCCTACTGCTTTGTGTTGTACCTTGTGTCTGTCACATCTTTCATTGATTTGAAGACAGTATTCGGGGGGGGGGGGGGTTGGGGGAGGCTGTTCACTTTAGATGAGAAAGTATAATGTTGGTGAGGCTCCTTGGTTGCTTTGCCATTGCAAAATATATTCTAAACACTTTGTAAATTAAAACATGTTGCAACTTTCTTACATTGTCTTTTTAGATCAGTGAGAATAACCCAACAGAGGGCAAAGTTTTTGGTGTTTCATTAGAAAAGGTTTGTTCAGAAAATGTTGGAGATGACTGCTATTGTCCCATACCAAGGTTTGTGTCCATTTTGTGTGCTAAATACAGGCTCAATCTTCCAACCTAATCAAACCAAGTCTAAACTGCCTTCTGATCATTGTGTATCACACGTTTGTCCCCCCATCCCTCTCTATAGCATAGCTTCCAAATCTTTGGTAGCAGGAGATCAATGACACACCCACTTGCTATAAACTAATGAAGAGGCATGATTTACCCATACTTGTGCAAATATGGTAATTTTCCCTCTTTTCAACTCACATCCTTTTAATAAACATTGCATGTTGGGGTACCTCGGATCTTTTTAAAAATTATTTTACTAGTTTCTTTTCTATAATTTTATATTTTCATATATTAACTAAAAGGATATAATGGCTGAATATAATAACGAGTGAATGACATGAAATAGTCAGGGGGCAAGAGCCCTTTCCAGTTACCCCAGTAGGGCGTTGGTCACAGAACCCCAGCGGTGTCATGCGGCCATTTTAATCTTTTTTGTGATGCTCTTGAAAATCAACATATCATGTTTAATTGATTGATCTTCCTACGCATCCAATGAATCGACACCTGTCTCCTAATCATCGTCGGCTTTGGAGTTTTGATACAATCAGTGATAACAAACAAATCTGCCTGATACATCTAGCTACCTCATCGTTTTTCTTAATTAATTAATCCTTTTATAAAACAGAGCCTATCTGTCTTTTCAAATTTTGTACGTTGACCTGAGGTCACCGATTTCTATCTAAATCATGAACTAAACCCGACGTTTTGACGCCTCTTTATCCCACTTTTGTCACTGTCCTAAAAATGAATTTTTATTTCGAGGAGTGCAATCACGTTCCTTCGATGTTTTAGGGGTTTCGCTTTAAATGCAAAAAAATACGAAATGTTTACTCATGATTTTCAGCAAAGTGTGCATCGCTTTAAAACGTGATTTAGGTTAGCATAGCATCAGCTGCCCCTCCCTCCCTGCCTCGATACTTCTGGTTTACAGCCACACATCCTACAGTACCTGTGCAATACTGCATAATATGCTACAGAAGAAACCAGAAGGTACATTTTAAGTACAAAACAGCAAGCGCATTATATGAATTATTAATATCAAATAAATATATTCCCCTACTAACCTTTCCTTATTGCAAGCTCAATTCAGGATTTAAACTTGTCAAATTTATCCTCCAGGATCCTTTACAAGAATTTAAGCATAGTTTGAAGCATCACGTCCAAGAAACGTTTTCTATGTGATCGCAATTTTTTCCCAGCCTATGAAGAAACAGTAATTTTGCCAAATTTGAAAGCTTTTAAATTTCTAAAGGAAGTTGAGTGGGTTGCGGTAAACAGATAACATGCCCTAAGTTTGAAGAAATTTAGCCCAATTCCAAACTAATATAAGTGTCTTACCATATTTTGGTATGACACATGCATTATGTCATGGGTTATTTTTAAAAGGTTTCGTTTTTGGGTCAGTTTCAGGCGCGGCTGGATATCTTTGTTCTCTTGTGGTATTCCCAAAACCAACTGTTCCTCTTTTAAGGAAATATTATGCAGTTTGAACTAAAATATTCCATATTTGGTAAAAACCATCCCTTATTCGGTATATCTTCTTTCATTCTGAAATTAATGGCTTGTGAAGAATGCTTACCCCGGAGTGTCAGACATTGTCAATGCTTGGGAATTTCTCAACATGATGCCTGAAATTACAATCAACAATGAAACAAGCTGTCAGTTTAATGTAATAAATATGGTATGTAGGTGACAGCCGTCATTCACACCCACCAATAAGGCTAACGGTGCAGCTATTGAGAAAAGTGTAGCAATTTGAGAGCAATTACAGCAATGTTGGCAGGGCCGAAATCAGGCATCTCCGAACAGGGGACAAGAAAGGCAAAATTTCTGACAATAGACTGTGAAACAATATACCCATCGTTTACAGAACCATAGCCTATTGTTTGATCTATTGTTTAAATCAAAACAAATTTCCATGGAATGGAAATTTGTGGTCCTTGAGGGAGCGCTCCGCCCCAGCCCCCATCGATGCTGTAAGAAGCAACATGAATTGGCGGCCGAAAACAGGTCCACCTTCGCTTATCACTCTCTTCCAATCACAATTTTCCTTTGAATCAACACATATTGCAATTCAAAATAAAGAAAAACAGAGCTACATACTTTGTATGGTTGGAGAAACTCGGTACTGAACTGTCTAACAGAGGAGACAAGAGCTGTTATTTGTTATAAACCCTTTTAACATAAAATTATGTGCCCAAAAATTTGTTATGCAAGACATCAGAATGCCCCAATTTTTCTGGGAAAAAATTAACAAAAAGGACATTTTTATCCATCGAATATTTTAAAATCTGGATGATACTTGGCAATATAGTAACATAAAATTTACCTCCCACTATTGTGTTTTTGGCTTGGTTCGTTAGTTTTAAAACCAGATTCAAAATACAGAGCCGCTACAAATGAACCGCGGAGATGAATCCCGTTGTCTTTATCCCAGCTTAATGCTTTGTCAGACGATGAGGTTATCAAATCAAGCAGTTTTTACAAAATTGATTTTTATGGCCTAACCACTTTCTTTCTCGCCATGAATTACAACCCCACTCCAAGAAAAATGTGATTCAAAGATCCCTCCTCAATCATTTCAATTGAATTCTAGATTCATCGTACAAGCTGTTGCGTTTCTCGAGCCATATCTCAAGACAGAGGGCTTATTTCGAAAGTCTGGATCGTTGGCAAGACAGAAGAATATACGCGTGAGTTTAGAAATCATTTGTCTAATTTTGCGTTAAGTTTTTGACATTGTCCACCGCTAATTAGTCCTATTCGTGCAGACATGTAAACATGCAGAAAGAATTTTGCATCCATATATCCATAAATATATATATATATGCAAGGTTGAATATACGAATCCGCAATAGTTGTAGCTCTTCAACTCAAGTAAAGAATAAATTTTCCTGAAAAGAAATCACGAATTTGTGAAAGATGAAAACTAGGTATAAGTTACGCCGTAAATAGGGATCAATGAGGGAAAAATAGCAAAGTAAATAAAAAGGCAAATCGTTTTTTGCAAGCCTTTAATAACACTTTTGAACATGTTAGGCCTAGTTGTAGAAATCTAACAAAAGTATTGAACGGCAAAATGTCTAAAGTACCTAGCTAAATGTGAAATTTATCTTCCTGCAATATAAGGCAGGCTAATACGAGGCATTATTTCATTGCAATTTGGTCCATTTTATGTTATTACACGGGAAATTCTTTGTGGAAACATGCCCCAAGAAGCCTCATAATAAGTAGTGTAGATTTGCAATACCTTCTTATTTATTTCATCTGTATTTACCATCAGCAACAAGTTGAAAATGGAGGCTCATGTGACACGGAGATAGCTCAGCCGCACGATATAGCAAGCATGATTAAACAGTTTCTACGCGAACTACCAGATTCAGTGATGATGTCATCATTGCATAGTACCTTCATAAAATGCTTGCAATTAAACACCCCTAATGAACAAATCACCTCTATATTGATGACATGTTTGCTGCTACCCGATACAAACTTGCGACTGCTGCAGTACCTTTGTCAATTCGCGGCTAAAGTTGCCGTGCACTCCGAGGAATCGAAAATGACGCTGAACAACTTGGCGATAATTTTGTCGCCGAATTTAATGTTTACTAATAAGGAGAAAGACAGCGATAAGTATGTGAAAGAACAGACGGAAATTGTTGACATACTTCTCAAGAATGCAAATTCAATTGGGTTGATAAATGATGAGATCGTGGAGAAAGTCAATGCAATGGAAGGAGAGGCGTGCTCTATAAGTACATCATCGGCTGATGAGTTGGACATGGCCATTGTCAACAGACAGAGAAGGAACAGGAGGCGAAGCAGATCAATATCAGGTATGTTGCAAAACATTGCAAGGATTTCTTTGCTAAAGGATTTTTAGACCGTCTTATCTACAGAGAGGTTCATCGGCAATTCAGACAAGTCAACACGGCACCAGTTCTGGCACAAAACAACGAATCGCTCCTGTGGCCACCTCAGCTCAGCTAGGTCGTCAAACAGCAGGACCTCTCGCTAACGGAAGAATACTCTGTGCCAGCACTCTCGTCACCATAGGCATAGCCTTAGTGTTTCGGCAACAGCTTTATTAATCTAAAGAGCTACATTATGAATTTTAAATAAAGTACAATTGATTTTTTGCAATCTCTTAATGCAAATAAAGTTCTTAAAAAACTCTGTGTGAAAAAGGTTACCCTGTCTGAACTTTGTACATGCAATTCGAGACCTATGATACATGTAGACAAGTGCCTCTTAAAGAAATTTTAAAATTCTGCATAAATTACATGTTTATTGGGATTTTAAAGATGATATTTAGCCTTTATAGAATTTTGTATGGAAACTGTGACGGAAAAGTGAATGAGAAACAAGATTTTAACAATATAAAACTTCAGAAGTTCGAAAATTCGAACAGTGGACTTTCTGAATTCGAAAATTTTTTGGTTTGTATCGAAGAATTATATAAGAGATGATCATAGTTTTTAGACTTTTTCTGTCATAGTTTATAGACTTTTTGAGCCAGTTTCCCCATCGGTCATATCCCATTTGTCAGGAATCAACGGTTTTGCCTACATACGTACTAAACGTTGCAATATCTCTAAGGCTTTGTCAATGGCATCGGACGCAAAATCAAAGGAACCAACAATGCTCCTGGTTGCACCACAGGAAGCGAAGAAGACATTATTGAACATCGACGGACTAGGCATAGACGAAGCAGAAGTGACAAAAATGTTGATGTTGATAAATTGATCGAAAAAGGTGGTCGTAGTGAGCAAGATGGTCGGCCTTCGGGTAAGTTTTGGCTTTACAATCTAGCTATTATTTACAAACAGCCTTCACGTTTTACATTATGTTAAGTTAGTACCAAAGGGCATACTAAAGTATTGGAGGAAATGGGGTTGTCTTTTTCTTTCACGGTGGGTTGCAGTAAAAGATAGGATGGTAGTTCTTTTCCTATATATTTCACAGCGTCCTGCAACTATAGTTTTGTTTTGAACAGAAACTCTCAAACAGCTAGTTTCGAACCAGTTTAAAAACAATTCTTTTGCGATAAGCTTATCATTTTATGAGAAAAAGAGACAAACGTCTGCTAGATAATGAAAAATGTTTATTTTCTATCTAATTTCATGTTCGCTTTACAGAATTCTGCATCAACAGTCCGTATCCAAAACCTGGGCTGAGGTCCTTAAAGAGAAGAGCTGGTGTGCATCGAACACATGGACAAACACCAACTCGAAAAAGGTGAGAAAGTTACATCAAGCTATATGTATGGCTAAGAAGGTTTATCATGCAGGGGAATTGCATATGGGCAGAGTTCGGAAAACATTACACGGTCAATAGCTAACGGAAGGACCACGAAAAATAATAGAATTGTAATTGCGCGACATCCAATGTGAAGCCGTCTTTAGTATTTATCAGTAGAAATTGTTTGTGCGTAGCCTTTTGTATTAATGTTTGATAGTTTATTTAGTTTTAGCTTAATTTTAGTTACCTGTCTCATTTTATGTTAGCTACATGTTACATGTTTTGGCCATGGGATAGTCATGGTAATCTGCTCCTCAATGCATCGTTCTTGTAGTGTTAGTAAAGTACCTTGTCAGTACTTTCCTAGGTAATTTTCGTTATCGTAAATTTTTATATTGGATATATATATAAATATATATTTTTTTTTCATATATATATGAAAAAATAATTTGGGCCCACGTAGAGGCTAAAGCGGCATCGACTCAATTCGAAAAACGTCGAACGCGCAGCCATGCTGTTCTCATACAAAAATGTGGGTTGAAGTAATCACACATCTGCAATACCCGCATGAAGCCTTGGAACACCATGGCCCTTTTGTCAATGCACTCTTGCCTCTCCCCTTTTTAAAATGTTGTTGTATGTTATGGAAATGAAGAGAAAAGGAGATGTGAGTTGAAAAGGTGCATCAAAAGTCTTGCAACATTGTTCATTCTTCTTCTCAACATTGTTTCACGGGGGATTGTCTACGTGAAATACCACAGTGAAGCACCGATGCCAACCTACTGTTTCAACTACTTTCGGCCTTATTGAGGTCATTGTGTATGACTAAAGGCTTCCCATGCATACTCATTATTACCGAGAACTTTTGAAGATTGTTCGCTAAACTTTCAACCCGAAAATATAACATATAGTTATCACAAAAGCTACATTCTTTGCAAGGTTTGCATAGTAAAGAGTATGGTAAGGGATTCAAAAGCCGTCAAATAAGAGCAAAACATCCGCATTCTGTTGCCAAAAAGACTTAGCACCGTTCCTGCAGTTTCGAAACTATCGCTTAAAAGTCGCATTTCGCCAAGAACACAGTTTCACAAAATTCTTAGGCTGCAATCAATAGAACGTGTTAAACTATGTAGCCCTTAATGGGTTAATTGCTGAATAGTTTAAAGAAAAAAACCTAGTGTTCAAGTCAGGAATGTTTGTTGGCTGATGCCTGATGTTTTATGGTTATGGTTATGTTTTAGTCCTAAATTATCAAGACGAGCCGATTCCTGCCAAGTCATATCAAGCCCAACGTTGCTTTCAATGCCAACTCAATTTCTACTGGCAAGCAAATCTTCATTTATACCGATCATGAGATCACAAGAAGACGGTATGTTCGTAATTTTATTTTTATCACGTGTGCCTAATTGCTTTTTCCCTGCTGAGTAAGTGAGTCTTAAGCACCTGTTCTTTTTATCAGGACACCGCAGGAGCCTGTGTTAATCGACGTAAATTGAGATTTGTTGATCTAATTAGGGCAAAGACGAGGATCTGTCATATAATTATTCATGTGATCACTTAATGATAGGTTGGCGGTTTCATGTGAGCAGGTGTCCAACCCGGTTGATAGGGAACATACAACAAATGAGCGGATTCTAAACGATATGGCTTCATTCAAGTTGCAATTCTTGATTTTTTTAAAAATACATTTTATTTATCAAGTTAATTGATATTGGGAAGAATTATCTAAAAGGTTATTTTTATTTATTTGTTATCGCTGGGTTCATACTTTGAAAGGCATGAAGGGGCATATAGTCTATGATATCAGTGAACGTATAAATGCAGGAATGAAAAGCAAATTAAATAGGATAGGTATTAAATTAAATTGAATTAAATTAAATCAAATTGAATTGAATAGGATTAATTATCTAATGAAAAAGTTGCTGCAATAATGTCTATAAAGAAACAGATGTAAATAAAACAAGGCTATGAATGCAACAGAAATTGATTGATTGATTGATCGATCAAGTGATCAGTTGATTGACTGGTTTATCCATTTACTGACTGGTTGATCGATCGGCAGGTTGATTGGCTGATTGCTTGATTGATTAACTGATTATTTAACTGGTTGGATTTAAATGAGTGAGTTCGCGAGTAAGTGAGTTAAGTGGGTTGGTAGGGTAATGTGTTGAGCTTGTTTTAAAGGTAGAATTTTCATGGATGGGTAGTCAACTGTGAAATCAACTGTTGATGAACTTAATTCTGTTGTTGAATTTTTCCAGTACGAAAATCAGATGATTTAGAAATGTGCGCAACAGCAGAAGATGGGGAGGAGGAAATGAGTCCTACTATTGGTGCTAGTAGATTCAGCCTCAATTTGGAATTGCTGGATGGCAAAATAATCGATAAAGAAAACATCAAACAATCTAGAAAGTATTCAGTCATGCGAGAAAAAAATTTACAAAAATTCATCAGGTATTTTTAAGATTTTTTCTTTGTTAGAACAAACTTTTCTATAATGGTAATTTGTGAGTATTCAAAATTTTATAAAACAATATTTCTTAGTATTTGTTGTAAATACTTAAATTCATTTTAAATGATGGTTAAAAGACGATAATCTGAATTAAATTTGCATTTCTTTAACTTGTTTTATATTTACACTGTTTTGCATTGCTTTTATAGAAATTCATCGATCAAAAACTCTGAGTCTCGTTCGACAAGTTCCAGAGAAAGACCTTTCAACGTAAGTTTGATACACCGTTAAATTAACCTTTGAAACCTTTCACCCCTTACGATAAAACAAATGTACAGTAGCAACTTATGCGTTTGATCAGATTGCAAGGGGGTATAATTGAAGATGTTGAAGCGATTAAACCAAATATCGAACTACAAATGAAGCACACTATCAGCCTCTTCTTCCAAGAAGTAACAAATTCTCGCTGATAATAATAGGGTCATACTGTCCCTCTAGGGATGAAAGGGTTAAGGACGCATCGTTTTAGATTGACAGAAAGTTGTTCCACCTATGTTTTGTAAACAGCAATGTTCAAGTCATGATTCTTGTGAGGATGCATGTGACGTAATGTTTTGTTAGAGATGTAGAGAGGCGCAGTGGCTGGCGAGGTACTGGCGATTAACCTGTTAAACTCTAATCCTCATAATTGTTCTCACCAAGATTAAATACGTAATGGCCTGTGGAATTAAGAAAATGTTGAATTTGATTTTATGTAAATTTGGATCTTTTTTACTGATACCAGAGAAACTGTCACAAACGACCGGTACGTGAGTTCCAAAGCGATTAGTTGGCCAACGTATGAAATGGTAATTAAGTTGAGCAGTGTTATAACGAGTGCTTCTTGTATACCCTTTCTAAAACCATAATCAAAGATAAATGTGGATCTTACCGATATAACTTGCAATTGAAAATTAGTATTCAATTTCATGTACAGGCATCAATCGAGTGTTAAGTATTAATATATTCCTTTTTTAAAGTTAAGCCAAGGCAAAAAATGCCCCTTTTTGATAGATATGCAAAGAAATAGATGAGCTATGAACTTTGTCAGGTAATCGAAAAAAAACATGTTTGTGAGTTTTTGCTCGTGAAAGAATTTGGACTGGAGAAAATGCCTAATGTAATGCACGAAATTTGGAAAGAATTTGCTTGTTAGTATGACCCCATGCAAAATTTAGAGGCCTTGCTTTCCCGAAATCCTCGAACGAAAGGTTTTAAGTTGCACGTTCTTTAGTTTTTTTGTGTTGTAATGGGATGTTTAAATCTTTCAACGTCGTACAAAAAAGATTTGGCAAAGTGTATTAGATTTGAGAGAGAGAGTAAACATGAGGTAACTGTTCTCCACTCAATAAAAACTGAAGCTCAAACGCCATCTTATGACTATTTTTTATACCCCTGGATCGGAAAGATTAGAAACTAGTCTTTTTCTGGTGTGCCGAAAGTCCTTTTATTTAATGCCAACTGCATTAGAAATGATGTCACTTTCTTCTCTACCGAGGAGACATATTTTTTATTTTCTGGTTTACGGACTCTTTAACCAAAAACCTAATATTACAGGGGGAAATAAAAATAAAAACGCAATCCCATTTAAGGAATTTTTTTATCTCAATTCTGGATTTCTTGTGTCGGAAAAATATATAAGTTTACTAGTATTTGAATATTTTCATTGTACGAAGAACACAACAGCAAAATACCGAGAATACGAGAAGCAAATCACTTTCGAAAAGTTGAACAAGATTTCTGGGATTTCTGGGTCAATGTATGGAAGTATTTATCGATGTATTTATTTCGGGGACTTCTCTTTAGGTCAGACGGTTTTTTTATCGAAGGAAGGAATCAAAAAAGAATTTCAAAAGTGAATTTTTCCTATCACGCAAAAAAGCTTGGGCGGATCCATAAACTAGAAAATAAAAAATTAATCGCCTGATAAGTTGTTGGTAACATCATTTCAGAAGGGTTATACTTGATCGATTGAAGTAGGCTAGGCTATACCCAGGTCGATTAAATTTCGTCAAGATCTAAATACGTTTGTTTTACAGGAGGCAAATATCCAGAAAGGATTTTCCTTCGAAAGCGATCTAAACTAATATATTAAAGTCAAAAGAGTGGGCTATGCGCTTTGAGGCCCGTAGCTCCCCGCAACGCCCCTGGAAAGCAACCCCGTTTCTTTGAAAAGGGCAAAGAGCCCATTAACCCAAGAGATGAAAGAGGTTCTGTGGGTTGCTAATGGAAATATTGTTAGGAACTCGCAGAATTGTGCTTATCTCATACACCAGACACTTGATCATTTAGGATGGAGGGGGCAGCCGCCTCTCCTTGTCCCTCCCTGGTTACATCACTTGTACAGCCAAGCCTTAGAATTCTCTTCTTCGACACTTACTTTTACGTCATTAAATCCAGATTCCATTCTGTCATCAAGGCAATAACAACTGTTTAGTTCTGCAAGACTTAGTTCTGCAAGAAAAATGCACGGAAGAATGGGTCAAAAAATATTACAGTCGGTCACACGGTCACTAGCTGGAGAAAGGTCCGCGAAAAACAATAGAAACTGTTTTAACACATCCAAGCCATACTTTTTTCTTTTGACTGGCGAGGAAGGATTGCCTACCGGTATTTTTTCTGCCCGGAGGAAGGTTAACAACTTTTCTGGATTGGGGATAATGAGAGTAGTAATAAAGTACTTTTCCATGCTTTTACTTTTTCCTGAAGGTTTAAACTATACTAGACAAAATAACGTCTATATAAGAGTTCACTAGACATAAGGTAGTTTTGAAAAATACCAGCTCATTTTAATCAAAGTATGAAAAAGAAATGGCGCAGCTGAGAGCATAAAATGTACTGCAATATTATTATGTTTTTAGTTTGGCTCATAAATATTTTAGAAACAGTCTAAAATTAGATTGATATAATAAGGAATGATCAGATGTTCGGTAAGAAAGACCGTTGACCCTGCGAGGAAGCGCTGGGGCTTGAAGCAGGGGCGGAGCTACGAAGGCGTTACAAGAGCATGGCACATGTCTCTTCTGTTTTTAGTTGTGAATTTCATTGTTGATTTAATTAGGCAAAGCATTAAAACGCTGATTTCCTTGGTAATAAACTGCTGTTCTTTAGATAACTCTATACCCTAATGAACTCTAAACCTTTGTCATGCCGATAGTCACAAGATTGGGGTCGCAGAGACCCCTGGACCCCCTGTGGAGACGCCCCTTGCTCGAAATAAGCCCTTGTGTTAAAATCTAGGTTTACTTTCAGGGCGGTCAGGTATCTTTGATTGAAATATGCAAAAAAATTAGTAATTGCCTCTTCTTTTAACCTTTTTATGTGTAAAGTGAATAATTTGTTGTAAAACGTTTTCACCAACACAAGCTAAAGACGTGCAAATAAATTGGCAGAGTTTAGGTTTTTTCCATTAGGCAATTGCAAATTGGTATTTGCAGCGCACAAATACCATCAAAATTCCAACAAAAACCACGAATTTCATTCTAACCTGTTTGTACCAGTAATGCCAGAGGACTCGAGTTTAAGGTACCTTCATTTGTTAAGATAATACCATAAGTGATCTCGCCCGATCAAAGGAAAAATTTTGCAAATAAGCGAAGGTTGGGGGACAAAGACCTATTTTTAGGCTTTAGGAGCGACAAAAAACAAGCTTCTGGGACAAAAATTGAAAAAGGTGAAAGTTGACAAAGCAAAGAAAAATCTGCTTTGGGACGAAAAACCAAAATATTGGACAGAGCCAGGCAGAGACGTAGGAACCGCTGTGGCACAGGGGGGCCTGTCCCTGATCCCTCCACAACCATATCCAACTGCCGATTTCCAAAAATCTTCATTATATGCTGCAGCGTCCCTTCTATGAGCAATCTAATGGTGCAAGTAATGGCGACGACGAGAAGCCCTCTTCGAAACGTTGTGCAACCCCAAGTTGCAAATGCTCCCTTCGTCCCTGAATCTAGGATTTTTAATCCTATGGGTCGGAGCTTTAACTTATAAAAGCATGCAAACATCATACTTTTAGTACGGTAATTCCGAACAAAAACCGTACGCGCGCTAATTTTCATGATTGATTTTCAGGCACGAGTATCAAGCAAGTCTGTGGATTCATCATGTGTTACACCAAAATTGGCAGCAAAATCAAGAAAAATTGATCAAAACTTAGGTAACGATGACGGTCGCATATCTTGAGGGGGCAAGATTGACGGCATCTATGAAGGAAAAATTGAACACGACACGATAGTGGACAAGAACTCTCGATAACTTTTTGCAAAGGGGTAACAATCATGTCATTTATCGTGCGCAAATTACTGCACGCGTTAATTATAGTTGAAATTATAAGTTGCCTTATGCAGTTAACACAGAACCCTCTCGTTCAATCATCTCTAATAAACACCCATACCAAAAATTAAACTTACTTCTTTAAAATACATCGTTGAGATTCGTTGCCAGGCTGCAGGTCCTTATCCATAAGTCAAATTATTACCCAAAAGTTCAGAATACCTTTCTGTTAGTTTTATGTTAAATATGTTGATTTATTGTCCGAATTTCAACATGGTTCCGTTGATTTGACTGTTAGGCCTAGATTAACTAAGCTTTCGTCTCATGAGAATGCAATAAAACTGGGGAAGAACTTTTTTCATCTCCGGGGAACCTGATCAATCTCTTCCACAAAAGAGAGTTTTAATAGCAGAATTCGTGTCGTTAAACTCAATAAGAAATGACATGCTGCGCTTTAATGTATAGAAGTTCATTCAAGAGCTGCATATTCGAACGCTTTTTTCGAAGAATTTTCGAGCTTTTCATTCAAACGATTTTCGAACGTTTTTATGAACGTTCATTAGATGCAACTCTTTAATGAAACTCGTCGTCATCAAGACGATGTTCTTACTTTTTTAAAAAGTTGAAATGCAACGATTTTAGAACAATAATTTAAACTTCTAAAGTTTCAACATTTCATCTTATTTTCGTTATTTTCTTCATATATCTACTAGCAGAGGTTGCAGATTTTTCAATTTTTTAGTATTCTCCAATATAGATGTGCATTTCTTATACAATATTGTTGTATTTTTGCCTCAAATGATTACTGCAATAAAGCTAGATCGATTTTTCATGATGTGTTTTGTTGTAATTTGACCAATATCTAAATTCTAATTATATTTGTTTGCGAGTCAAAATGTGCTTGTCCACTTCTGACTTCAGCGTCTCTAGTAGCCATTTTAATTAAAAACCAGAAAAGTAAAGGCGAACTAAGATGATTTTTTCTATCTTTGACCTTGATTCCTTAGATAAGCCCTCCCCTCTAGTAAGTCTCCTCTCTATTAAGCTCCCTTTAGAACCTCGAAGATTAAATGAGCCCCATGGGACTTAATAGAGCTTTTACGGTAATATAAATGTTATATAGTATCAAACTATATTTTATAAAAATATATAATATAAAATTTACGAGGTGAAAACAAGGACTTATGCGGACCACAAAAATAATCTAAACCACCCCAAATTCTATCAATTCATGATCAGATTTAAATCAAAAGGCAAAAATATAATTGCAAAAATTTAAACCAGTTAAATTCATAAATTAAATTCTCGCTTAGAAACTCTACACAAAAAATTACAGACAAAAGGCCAAAGGGAAAATGACCAGTTTATAAAATCTCATTTACTATATTCCCGCAGAATGAAAAATATTAAGTTTCACCCAAAAAATATAAAAAAATTCAAGTCGCATGTAGCACTAAACATTCTGATGTTCTAATTCAACTTAGTCAGATCGAGAAACATGTTGCAGATTTATAAAATCAATATTGAATGCCCAAATCATGCTTCGGATACAAACGAAATTAACTTTGATAGTTTTCAAACTTATGTTCGATATCTTTGATCTTTGCTAAAAATGAACCTGTGTCCAAATACAACATTTTTTCCAAATGTTCATACACATTTATTGTAACAAAATCATTTAAATAGAATTTTCCTGCAAAATCTTAAGTTGTAATTTTTCGGGCAGATGTTAGTTGGGATTAGTTTTGAAACCTTGCCAATCAATGACACGTACAACTGAGAAGTTCACAAATTGCCAATTCAGTTTCTCTCGCATTGATCAATGTCTTGAACGTTTCCAGCCCTGTTTACGCCTTTAGATAATATGATCTGTACGTTGTTTGGCTGTCCATCAAAGCAAAGTAAAATGCGAGAGTTACCAATTAAAATGCTAGAGTTCCCCTTATCATCAACTGTACAGACCCATAAAATGAATACTCTTGCTTTGAAGAGGGACGCTTCAACCAATAACTCCAATGGGTTCTTGCCCTTAGAACGAGGTTCTTGCTCTAAAAACGAGGATCTTCTCTGTCATTCGGCCTAACCGTGCGACCGTAATGAAGCGGATACTAGAACGATTAGAAAGTTTTAATATCTATTTACCAGTCCTGACCCACCTAAAAACATGCAGTCTATAACACTTCTACTCGTCTTCACTTGAATATTGCTGTAATGGACATCTTTTGGTGAATTCTTGACCCCTCTCATGGATCCATTTATTTGCAACTGTGGTGAAGAGAAAAGCAATGAAAAACAGGCCTCGCAGATGCAGAATGAAGAAGAGGGTGACAGCCTCCTAGTAAGAAGTGCAGAAAGTATTAGCAATTAATTCAAGAGCGAGGATTACAGAAACTTCCGGAGCTGATGAGAGTTTCTGCGAAGCCTGATTGACAAAATAAAAACAAAATAATATTCGTGATATATTTTTCATTGATGTTTTGTCCACGAATGGTGCGATTTAAGAAAATTCTGGGTTTGTTTTATATGGCACATCTACAACTAGCCTTCAAAAGGACCTCAACTCATTGCCCCTGAAGCCAGTTGGAACTCACATACAGATAACTGTGGAAGCAAATGTTGCACAGGGGTACATAGATACAGGAAATATCCTTGTTTCGATAAACTTGCAGCGCAAGTTATCTGAAAGACTTTACAAATCTTGACATCGTTGCCCCCGGGTATATCTTTAATTTACATTTACTTACATTGCGTCACATGGCGTCTGCAGGGGGGCTATGAGTTAATGTGAGCTTACGCAAGATTCGAGGAAAATAAAGGGAACTTGGAAGCGAAAAATGGGAGAAATAAAATAAATTACCCCATTTTTCTCCAAGGAGGACCGGGCAGGCTGCATGTCTTGTGTTGTAATCCCCACTACCATCAGAATTCAAATTGTACCAGAAAACAGCATCTCCCTGAAATATAACAAAGAAAAACTATGAACATTAACCGGAGCTGAGAATGTAAAAAAGCTGAGAATGTAATAGACTTAAAATACGCTGAGAAATTACATAAACCTTTCCCTTTCCTTGCCAGAGGGTACCAGTCTCTGTAAAGGACTTAGGCCAGCCTTTTCTCGCATCCTAGCATGCGATGTCCTGCATACAAACACAGGTTTGTTCCCAATAGTGAGTTTAGTCCTTCCATTTATGAAGGGACCATTTGGCTACAAAAAACCGTTTGCGAGAATTCGTTACATCTAACACGAGGGATACAAACACATTTAATATCTAAATACACCTGCTTCAAAACATCGTTAAGATTCTTTGCTCAAACATAATCAATTCTTGTACTCTCTTTGCAATATGTGGAGACGCCTTTGATGTCACTATGCAGCTGTATAGTTACCGGGGATGAAGGCTTAAATTCTAACTTATGTTAACCGATACTTCTTCCATCTTGACCACACCCTGGGAAAACATTTCTATTGATTAAAATGTTCCATACCATGCTTGGCCTGATTTGTTGATGAATGTTTGTAAAAACAGTTCCACCACCCATTGCAACATCAGAAAGCTAGAAAATTCAAACCAGCGAATTAGAATTAAGAAAAACACAGTTCGTTAAACTTTAATCAGAGGATACAAACTTGCAGAACAACTCACATGGCCTATATTAGGTTCAATCAATAGTAACCTCGTTCTGCAATTACTATACCACAGCCTCGCTCCAGCTATTCGGATCTGTGTCCGTCTGAAAAAGACCATCAGTAGGAGGCTGTCCATTGAAACTTTTTGCAAGATTAGTAATCGAGATAAAATGTAAATGGAAAAAGTTGAGGTAACGCAAAGGGCGTGAAATATGAAACCAAAACTTAAATTTAACTTGATTAGCTTAATTTTACAGTACTTATATTTCGCCTTTACATACAGGGTTTCTTCAAAATAAAAATTTACAAATAACAAAACTGCAATGGATTAACTGTAAATTAAAACTCTAGTTCTATTCCTGATGAATTTTGTGACATTTTGCATATCAAACACAAACAAAGCTGAAATTTTATCGTCAATTTGATATATAAAAATACCCTCTTCTCCATTGACGCTCTTATAGCAACAAAGTTCCATTTAGCACAGTGACAAATTCTATACAGTCAATTACTGAACAATGGTAAGAAACAAAATTAAGGTGTTTATAGACAACTTACGTATATTAAGAATGTTGCTATTCTGTTGCCTAATTGCTCAACAAGAGGTGAATTCTTTGTGCCCTAAAATAAATTAAACCAGCATTTATTATTATTATTATCATATAATTATTATAATAATTTATTATAATTTATTATAATTAACTTCTGTTCATTCACTTTAAATCCCCAAATTATTAGTAGCGTCCAAATACAAATACAATGAATAAATAATATCAAATAACTTGAAACAGTTGAATAACCGTGGATAATTCAAAAGACTACTCGCCCCCACAGCTGATGATCTCAAATAACTAGTTTGTCCTTACGATGGGGTCAAAGTTCACAAATTTAATAGTGTGCTTACAATTAACATACTTTGAGAAATGACCAATCTCTCAAAGTCTCTAACAACATCTGCTGGAGTAGCATGAGGGCCCGGGGGGGGGGGCTACTTGACCTAAAATAGTACGGGGATGAGCACTCCTAGAAAAAAAATTTTTTGACCCGGCTTTAGAATTTCCTACTACCAATGGTGCCCGGCTTTAGGAAAAATCGGCGAAAAGTATAGTCCAAAACGTTAAAAACACCCCAAATCTCGCAAATTTCCCTTTTAGCAACCGGCTTTAGAAAAGAGTTCTAGTTCGATACCCGGTTTTAGAAAAAAAGAGGTGGAATCGATACCCGGAAAGGAGTGCACATCCCGTCAGCAAAATATACTAAGTACCCCCCCCCGGGCATGAGGGTTATGTCTTTCAGCGCAGCGAACCTTTCATTGAGGCGTATAAAAGTGTAAGGAAATGTCTTAATAAAAAAATACATCGTCTTATGTAATATCTCTGTCTGTTTCCTTCTCCAGAACAATTTTTTTTATTGTCGCAATCCTGGTTATTCGTAGTATAAAAAAGGTATCAATAGCGTATATTACCTTTCCAAATCGATATGTTAGTGTATTGTTTTTACGGCGCGATGGAGGAGGACGAATGGGAGTTAACTGAAAAAGAAAACAATTAAACACAATAAAATGGAAGTTAAAATCGTTCACAAGGCCCCCCCATTATGAGGCACCAGAATACATTTAGTAGGGGCAGATTTAGGGGCCATTTCCTGGTTTCCAGAAATCTCCCCTTTGCCATTTAAATATCATTCTGGATTTAAGACTCAGAAAACAAATTATGGTATTTTCTGCGTTTTAATGCAACACGGAAAGAAAGTTTTACGATCCTAAGCTATTTTCATGCCTCAGAAAATGCGAAATCTCCGAAACCTCCAAGAGCTTTGCCACCTGGACCCCCTCCAGGGCCCAGCCTTGGACCTTAGGGTGCCCCTAGACCTCCCGGTCCGCAAGCTACGGTATTTCCCCAAACTCTTCACCACACTTTTGAAGAATATCTAAATCTGGAAACCTGCCCCTCTACATTTCTAGATCTGCCAATGTTTAGGAATTATTTCATAGACTGTCTAACACTCCTTGCTACGTAACTCGAAAACAGATCTCTATGTTTCTCTGCTAAGTACTTTATTTGAACAGAAGCGTTGTTTCACAGGGGAGTATATAGTTCAGGGGTAGCGCCAGAGGGGGGCAGGGGCTGTAGCTTCATCGTCGGGGAAAAATTTCGTGTCTGTCGGGAAATTTTTGACGGAAAATTGTGTTCTAATGCATAGAAAGATACCCTCTATTCTAATATTTAGCCCCCCTGTCGGGAAACCAGCCCCCGTCGGGCAAATGCTGACGCCACCCCTGATACAGGTGCAACGCTCTTTTCCAACGAGACAAATTAATTAATCTTTTCTCGGCATTTAATGCAATTTAAAGCAAACTGGATACTTCGCAAAACAAATCTCCTCTCATTCTATTAAAAAAGATCTTTTTACATAATTTCTCTTTCATTGACGTAGTTAGTTATCAAATCTATTAATGCAATAAGGAGCTAACAGGATCGTTTTGCAAATCAATTAATTTTGAAAACTTTATCGATCTCCAAAAAGTTTTAAAATCACCATATATGACCATGATTCATTGGGGTCATAAAGTTGACATTAACACGACAAGTAGAAACTCTATTTCATAATGGACTGAATACCAAAGCCCACAAACAGGCAAACGCCCATATATTTATATAAATATATATATGTGAGTCATACGATATGTATCATATACATAAATATATATGAACTCATAAGCTAGCGAACAACCAGGATTTCTCTTTTTTCGATCCAAACAGGAACATTTTTTATTTCTCAAATTAATCGAGAAAATTGAAATCTGTCGCCACCTGGATTCGAACCAGGATTCGTTGAATTAGTATATTTACTGGAAATTTTTCTACCACTGATATAAAATATAAGATGCACATAAGGGAATTGCTTCCAAAATAGCCATTTCCTTGCTTCTAAAAGGGGCGTGACTTAACAAATTTTCCAGAACCCCATTTTTTCATATTGCCCGATTTTACACCCCCCCCCCCCACTTTCAGATCACCTCGAGGTTCCTGGTAACACGATTGCAACTAGCTCAAGAAAAGGTTTACAACTCAAGTGTGGTAAAAGTTATTGTAACAGAGCAACTAAGTGAATAAAACTGTGTGTTATCCATCAGGGTATTTCTTAAGAAACTAAGGGCATTTTCAAAATTCGTAGTTTATATTACTTATTTTAATATGTTGTTTTTTAGTATTTCGTAACTATTTTGCATGGCAATTGCATGTAGTGGAATTGTAAAGTTAAACGAACCGAACTGAACTGAATGATAATATTTTTTTCCAACTTCATACTATCATAAAAGATAACCACACGAAACAGTTTAAACAAGGTAACTAGTATAAGGCTTGGTTACAGAAGAGTAAAAATGATAATAAAAATTAATAGTTAAGAGTTCCAAACAGATCGTGTGTCATATCAGAGGGTGAGGAGCTCAGGGTCAGACCATAATAATAAAAGTAATGAGGATCGCCATTTTAAAACACGAAGATCTGTCATTCACGGAGCCCATTTTATTTCTAGTGTGTTCAGTAACATTCCTCGCCGTTTCCAACTCAAGGGTGGCATGATATCATTTTCCATTTATGTCTCATACTCCATTCACTCCACTTTTCAGCTTTCACTTCGTCTCTCACTCCACTCCAAGCTCTTATACACAGATAAAATGTTTCGAAATATTGCATTGAACATGAAGCACTCCATTAATTAATGTCGCTCTATATCTTTCAGACTGCAAGATGAGCTAATTTCTCTTACAAAAATATGCCCTTAACTCTTGATGAGGTTTCACTGAGCAAAGATATCTCGTCTGCGGTGCTAACTGAATGCATCGATATGCGAACAATGCATGGCTGGGACCACAAAGGTTAGTTTCGCACCTCAAAAGCGAGTTGATAAAAGTTAGAAAAACATTACGGTCCCACGGTCACTAGCTGGAGGAAGGTCCATCAACAACAACAGAAAATGCTATGACACACCCAAGCCATGCCTATTTTCTATTGTCTATTGAAGAAGGTTTTCTTCCCGTAGGATTCTGTCTAATGGAAGGGTAACAACTTTTCTGGACTTTGGAGTTGGTTCTCTCAGCTAAACATACCTGAAGAAACAGCGTCAGGTTAACCATTAAATTCAGTGTAACAAGTAATGAAATTTGTATTTTACAAATATTAAGTTGTCTTACCCGAGAGAAGTCAAAATGAGTATCATAATGACCACCAATTCCATAGTTTGCAATCTAAATAATGAAGAAAAGAACATTTCTTAAAACTTCATTTCATTAGATATATAACTGTTACAGAAAATTTAAATTACCTCTGTTAAGTTGCATTACAATTGGCTTGTGAGCTGCAAGTTGAAAATTCAAATTACCTCTGTTAAGTTGCATTACAATTGGCTAGTGAGCTGCAAGTTGAAAATTTAAATTTAGGTGAGAGAAACTGCTAAAATTTTTAAAATGACGTTTTTAATGGAGATGTGACCGGTTTCTTATATGGAAATATTAACCTACCTAATGACTATGAAGTTTTAGCGGCAGTTTTTAGGCCAGCATCCTTAATCCTTTCACTCCCAGTGATAATACAGTTGTGCAATGGCATCTAATGCGCCTGGTCATATTTTCAGGGGGTACTATCATTGGTGTAGTTTGAGAGAGAAGCCTTTATAATGTTGAACTACAGATGAATCAAGCTCTTGAAAACATTAGCTATATGACAGCAAATTTAAAGCAGATGAATGTTGAATATTGTGCTCAGAATTTTTTGTTTAAGAATAGTCGATATTCTGGTGCCAACTGTACCATTTTTCGTGGTCAGCAGTATTCGCGCATGACAAGGTAACCCAGGTATGAGGTGCTATGGTGAGTCACATTAGTGAGCTTGCTTGTGTGTTGCGCGCAATTAGTAAGCGTGGAGTTGTGCGCAACGAGTTGCCATGGTCCTGCGTCGTATGCATTTATTAAACTTGCTCCTGCATAGCGCGCAATCAGTCAGCTAGGGCTTGTGTGCGAGCAAACTTGCTCTTGCGTCATGCGCAATTAGTAAACATGCTATTGTATCGAACTCAATTAGAAAGCTTATCCTTGCGTCACGCGCAATTATGAAAGATTGCCCTTGCGTAGAATTGCCTGATTGCGCGCTATGCAGGATTTTTTGAAAGAATAATTGATAAACAGATAGTTACTTATATTACACCTTTCTTATTTTCACTTCTCTGTGGTTTTCGAAAAGGTTACAGTGCTCAACATGCACTTGTAAGGCTCTTGGAAAAAGTTAAAATTAGCCTTGATGAGGGTGGTAAGGCAGGGGCCGTATTAATGGATCTCTCCAAGGCATTTGATTGTATTAGACATGATCTTTTGATTGCAAAATTGCAGGCTTATGATTTTTCTCACGAAGCATTAACACTAATTAACGATTACCTCACAAATAGACAACAACGAGTTAAGGTAAACGGCTCCTTCAGTTCCTGGAAAGACCTAACCCGTGGAGTACCTCAGGGGTCAGTTCTAGGCCCTCTGTTGTTTAACATATACATTAATGATCTATTACTTTTTATTCAAAACGCAGATATCTGCAATTATGCAGATGACACTACTATCTATGCTTGCGATAAGAGCCTAGATACTATAACTCATAAGCTTGAAAATGATTGTAACCTGGCCCTAAAATGGTTTTCTGACAACTTCATGAAATTAAACACAGATAAATGTCACCTTCTCGTTCTTGGGCAGAGATGTGATGATTCAGTTACTGTTAAGATTGGAAATACTGATGTCACTAATAGTTTGGAAGAAAAATTGCTCGGGGTACACATTGACAGTAAATTCTCCTTAGACCATCATGTTTCGAAACTTTGCAAAAAAGCTAGCAATAAACTTTACGCACTTGCCCGCATATCCCCGTGTATGGGACAGAACAAACTAAAAAGTTTGATGAGGGCATTTATTACCTGTCAGTTTCAATACTGTCCTTTAATTTGGATGTTTCACGCTAGGCAGCTTAACCAAAAAACCAACAAAATACAGGAAAGGGCTTTGAGAATTACTTATAAGGACACCGAATCTACTTTTAATGAGCTATTACAGAAGGATTGTGCAGTTACAATTCATACAAAGAACTTGCAAATACTTATGACTGAGATGTACAAAACTAAAAATGAGCTAAACCCTTCATTTATGCAGGAAATCTTCTGTGAAAATACAAATCACTACAATTTGCGAAATAATAACGAATTTACTCAACCCAGAGTGAGATCCGGCAGCAATGGGACAGAAAGTGTCCGATTTAAAGGTCCGCAACTGTGGCAAACGTTACCATCAACAATACGAAACTCAGTAACCCTTTGCCAATTCAAAAATAAGATTACAAATTGGTACGGCGAAAACTGTCCCTGCAAATTATCCCGCATATTTGTTCCTAACTTGGGCTATTTATGATTTTTAGATATCCTTTATAATTGTATATTTTGATGACTTGTAAATAATAATATTTTATCTTCTTATGTAACATTGTATGTATTTCTTTTAAGTTGGAATTAATTAGCTACTTTTTTATTTTAGCCATTGTATTTTATATCCAACAATAAATAAATTGATAAATAATAATAATGCGTCGCGCGCAATTTTGAAAGCTTGCCCTTGCGTCGTGCGCAATTATGAAAACTTGCCCTTGGGTCGCACGCAATTATGAAAACTTGCTCTTGCGTCGCGCGCAATTATGAAAGCTTGCCCTTGCGTCGTATGTAATAATGCAAGTAAAAGCGTCTAAAACTCAACTGTAGTTTAGGATAAAACACTCAAGGTCGCATTTAACGAAGTTCTTCTACAAGAAGAAATATGTTTTCTGAAAATATCTCAAGGTTAATCGTTCCAGTTACCGGCTCATTTTTGCAATAGTTGCCGATCATTAGAAACTTATCGTTCGAAATACAGCGACGTGTCATGGTTTTATTACCTAATAAACACAGTAAGATCTCAAGGAGGCCGCGACAAAGAGAGTTAAAAACGCTATGAGGATAAAGCATCAAGTAGGAATGAAATATTCAGCTAAACTGTTGATCCGGGTGATCCTTTTAACATTCGGACATTCATGTCTTATCCTATTCATAATGTTATTAGCTTGCTTTGTTCTCCTTCGAAACTACAGTGAAATGACGGAATTTTTCGCCAAACGTTCATTGTTAAGATATGAGACAATGCAGTTACTATTCTGAAAACATAACCCTATGTTACAAACAAATGTCAAGCTAAATTTAGTTGCAGTTTTGTAAAAAGCAATTGCTAGAGCTTAATGTTGACTTTTTGGAAAAATATTGAAAGAACTCTTTGCCCTGTTCAGTATTCTAAGACATTTTCAATGTTGAGTCCAAAAGAATCTGAAACGCCCTAAATGCAACTCAGCACAAAATGTTTCATATGATACAAATAACAAATTTTGAGATTTAATATTTCTACTACTTTTATAATCTTGAGAAAAGTGTCCAAAATTGATGGAAACGTTCCGTGGAGACATAGACTTCCATTTTACATTACAATATCTCTTGCTTTTACCTAAGCAATTTCTTGCTTCCTAATGGCTGCTGATACCTTTTTATGCACAGCTGATACGGATTCTGCACCCCAAAATTGACCAAAATAGTCTGGTCTTGTAAATTACCTCTCTTGGTGGTAATAACCCCCCTTCTGCTACTGGATCATCTTAAAAGCCAACTAAGGGATGTTTCGAAATTGCATCTTTGCTTTGAATTCCCCTGCCTTAGACGTTATGTTCACGTTTCCTTACAAAATTCACATGACAAACAGATTTATGACTATAATGGACCCTTCTTCTCATAATTTCTAGACAACTATGAAAACAGTTTAGCAAATTAAGTGTCCTATCGGGATTTAAAATTAACATAAAACATATTCCGAACAATCTCTTAACCACAGAACTAAACAACTGTGCCAACTCCTCTCAACAAAAACCCAGTGTTAAGGTAAATGCTCTTTATCATTTAGAGAGAGTTTATCATTCAAAACTTACAACCTCCATTTTTAGGATGGAAATACGCAGTTGGAATGGAAATAAATGTACTTGTTATATTAGCACTTAGTTCGATCGAGGGGGGGGGGGGCAAGGGGGGGGGAGTGACAACCGCGGTAAAAAAATTTCGTCCCAAAACCAAGGCGTGTTTGGCCATGAAGGGGCGTATCGTCGGCAGGTTTTAGTGACTTGTTAGCAAATAAAGGATTGTGCGCCTATTTTGTCGTCAATCCGACCTTGACAATCCCAAATGGGGGTAATTACCTCTTCTGCCTTTAGAAAAATAGCCTTGTTCTTATTTTTTTACAATTGGATTACCCTTATCATTACTGTCTTGTTCCCTACCCCTTGGGTCACAGCAGATATCCCTGACCCTACACTTATCGTTTCAATAGGCCACAATTTCTGACCCTTTTAAATAAATCTAATCTTCCCACTTCTAACACAACGGGCAATAAAAATTCGAATATCGCACGCGACGAAGGAGCAGGCCTGTTAGTGTGAACTCTTAAGCGTCATAGCTTGGAAACCTCTTTATGTGGAACAGCAGAATATCAGCTGTAATTAAACAGAAAATATTGAGCACAATATTCAATACTTCTCAACTGTAAATATGCTGTTATGTTGCTACGCGCAGTGTTTTGATGATAGTTACTCCTAAAATCCCTGCAAAAAGTTGGAACACTTATGAAGTCATGCTTTACAGGTTACTGTGGCTAACGGCCTTATGGCGCTGGTATAGCGCCCCTTCCCCCAATAAAACAATGATGTTTGGAAAGAGCAATTCACTGTTGTTTACAATTGGTATCGTTGATAGGGTGGTAATGACACGTAGTGCAAGCAACATTTTTTGTAAGGGAAAGGGGGAAGCTGCAGAAAGAAGACAAAAAATGTGTTAAGTGTTGCAAGACTTTGGCAGGGAATGTAGTTGACCAAAATAATGATTAGATTATGTACCTGAAGACTTTCGGCAGCTTTCATATTGAGTCCAGTCATATAACCAACCCTTTCATCAATTTCTTCTATTAATGGATCATCGCTGTTCTCAAGCCAAGCGCTGATAAAAAATTTTACAGAACCATTAAACTATTCACCCCCGGTGGCTATACAGCTATACAGTAACATTAAAAAGAAAACTGTTTAGATTGCAAGGGGGTATACGATTGATCATAAATAAGTAATACGGTCGCCTTCTGTTTCTTCTTTCAAAAGCAATATAAAGTGGACTGGGGATCCTCTTAGTGACCACACGGTATCTGCCCCTGTCTATATCTGCTCGACTTCTATCGCTCTTATGACGGTTTTTAGCTGATTTTAACTCCTTTTTTATTGTATACATATAGGGTAGATTATTAGTGTGTTTCCTTTATATTTATTTTGAACCATTTTATTTAGGATACGTAGCTTTCAAGCTTCTATTAAAATTTGGTAAAATGTAAGTATTCAAATGGAGGGCCCCTTGAAAATCAGCTAAGCTGAAGAGCAACCCTCCTAAAATATGTTAAGTGAAAATGAATAAAATGAACGAAATCATATTGGAGCGGAGAATCTTTATGAATTTTTGATAGCAGGTGTAACCAGATATTGAAGGGATTCATCTCCCCCTTCTTACAAATTCTAGCTTATGGTCATCGGGTCAGATTGTCCCTCCGTGGACAAAAGTGTTAATTACATTGAATTGTGGGGTTATATTATCTCCCACATTAAGAAAAAATAACATTAGTACAGTTTACACCATGCACCAAAGGCATTATTTTTCAACCAATATCAGTAACCATGATTTTGAAATATGACTGCTATGCAAACCTATATTACAGTTGTCACTAATGGAACTCTACAATTGTGAGTCGTGGGCTTTTTAACAACTCATTGATCCTAATTCACCTTTTCGTACTTCAAGGAACTAAACATTAACACACATGAGCAACAAAACACAAACGAGGCTGACAACGTCACACGATCTATGAGATACAGAACAGAGCCTCTAACGAGACTAAAAAAGGGGGCAAAATTGGTACAAAAAATTTACCACGGCACACATTGATAACATCCTTTTTATAATTGATGAAAAGGTCTTCTAAGGTCTTATATCCAAAATTTTTAAAAAATTGCTTGGGGGCCCCCTAGGGGAAAAGCAGGGTAACTTCAGAGTATAGTAATGCGACGAGCATGCTCCCATAGGTTCGTTTTATTTGCATGTTTTGATTATAAAAATGAAAATTTAAAAGTACCTTTTGCTTATTCTGTAGTCTGCGTATTCAATTCGACCAGTTGCAGGGTTGTGAACCGTGGCACGATACAACTATAGAAAGAATTAAAATCATTTGACTAATGTGAGCTGAGGCGAGGGAAGAACAATTGTATCAGAAGTAAATTGGCAGGATGAGAGATAGATAAAAGATAAAGGAGAGCAGGTTTTGGGAAAGATTGACTTCCAGGGAAGAGGGTGAGGAGGGATAAAGAAGGTGATGGTGGTATGAACAGGGAGGGTATTAAAAGGGAGAGAGAGGAAGGGGTGATAACGAGAAAGGGGAGAGTAGGACTGGAATGAGAGGATGAGGTCGGGATGAAGATAATACGTGATTGGGCACAATAGAGGTGTGGAAGTAGAAGGAAAAGAAAGACATATGAACTAGCATAAAGAAATTGGAAGGAGGATAGAGGAGAGAATAGAGTTGAAAGGAAATGGACAAAGAAGAAAGAAAGAAGCAACGAAATTGGCAACTAAACATAAGCAGTAAACGAAGTGCTCATTTAACTTCAAACCGTACTTCTACACTTTTAAAACAAGGGATCAAGATTAGCAATCACTCCATGAAGACACATTTTAACTGACCGGGAATACATGAGTTGCTGAATGACTCATTTATGTCGGTCATCACAAAATGACAGATTTATGTCGGCTTTGGGTTACAAGTAAGGTACAGTCGAAACTGTCCGGAATCTAACCCATTTGTCCGGTAGTGTAATCGCACCTTGTGACTGCAAGAAATTTTAGATTTGTAATTCTGTTTTAAGCCACTGTTGGTTTTTCGTTTTGCTGCTAATCCCAACTAAGATTAAGCTTAGATTAAATCCGCGACAAAACGCAACCTACCTTTGGCAAGGCTAATTCTTTAATCCTTTGCACTTCCTTTTCACTTAATACTCTCCTGTATAGAAACATGTCTGGATTAACATGCACTCTCTCTATCTTCGCCGGTCTTATAATTAGCAATGGGTTAGATGATTTGTACCAACACAACAACTTTCTTCTATGCTTTTTCGCCTAAAAAACAATAACAATTTTAGAGTTAGTGCGCCTAAAGATTTTCAGCCTTCCCCTCTTAAAAATTGTTGTTCTATTCCTTCAGGGAAAATCTCAGCCCAACATCGTTTAGGCGGGAAGTGGGTTGCCTGTCTCTTACTGCTTGGAGAAGCAAAAGAAAGACCATAAGTAATCAGACTGTTTAAAACATTGTTAGCTATGGCTGAAGTTTGAAAGATGAAAACGGTCGATTTTTTCTTGACTACGTCATAAACCAGACAAGGGGGAGAGTGATGTAGAGGAAGTTCCAAAGCACAGGAGAAGAAGAGGCGAAACAATAAATGGAAAGACAAACTAAAAGAAGAGGATATGCAGGAAAAGAAACTGATTGGACACCAAGTGAGAGATACAAATGAATGGAAAACATAAGCGCGTAACAGCGACCACGAATGAAGTTGGGAAAGTAGAGGAAGAAGAAAACATCTTAAAGCAGAGAGATGTTGAGTATGGAAGGCACTAAACAGGCTTTATGAGTCGTTATGGGCCTAAGGAAGACTCTGGGAAAAAACTAATAGAAAGGTTGATCGAAAGACTGCCTTCTGTATTTAATATGTAATACAGGTCTCTATTCGACGGACTGCTTTTAAATTCTGCAGCACATGAAAGATATATTGCTCTGAGAATTCACATGTAATGTTATGATCATCATGTCGACATGTGAATGGATCATGCTGAAGGGCTCCTCATCAGGGGCAGAACAAATTTTTACTGGGGGTACAAATTGGGGATTTGCCAACAGAAGGACGTGCCTTTAGGGCGTGGTTTGCGTCATAACGACGTGGCATATGTGTCTTTCGTTACGAAAAGTGAATTTCGCCAGCAAAGGAACGTTTATTTCCTTTATAACCAGCATCAATGCAATATTCTTGAACGCACTTCATTGAAAATGAGCCGAAAGCAAAACATAACGAGACAGTTGCAAAATTTCATCATTTGCCGAGGAAAACTTGTTTGTGCCGATAGACAAAATATTGGGCTGGGAGTACTGTAACCCCCCCCCTTCCCTTAGCGACACTTTTGTTCCCCATATCGATTCAATCAAAGCAAAGAAAAATCCCCTATTCATAATCAAGTCGGAAACGTATGGTATATTAGTGGGTAAGATTTGGTTACTTACAAACAATTGAAGGGGAACAGAGAAGCTTTTGTGCAAGAAGCATTAAACCGCCAACACCTTTTTTAGCGCAGTGACAGTATCTTGGTAAATAATCCGCGTGATTTGCAATGATAAACATTGGCCAATAGAACCAATTACGAAAATCTTGCTTTAAGAACATTTAATTAACCAGATCTCATTACAGGTCGTTGTTTATTGAAAGATTCCAGATCGATTTGTCTAAATCCGTGGGTTTAAGTCCATAGCAGCATACTTATTACAATGCAGTTCAAATAATTTTCCAAATAAAACACGAGTGTGCTTGTTAAGAAACGCAGAACTGGGATAGGCCATACAGGTACAGTAAACTCCGGCTTATCCGAACACCTCCGCCCAAATAGATTTGAAAACCGTTCGGATAAGCGAAAATACCGGATAAGCAAGTGGGTTGAAAAAAGGAATCTCAGCCCATAATTTCAGCATAGGAGACCTTTTACTTGATCTTTTCGCATATTTCAAGTTTCCGCTTAATGGTTAAGATCAACCGCTTTCGTTTATTTCCCTTCGTACTCGAGAAGACCTTACTCGTCTCACACTCAATGTATCAATTTTTATGATCAAAATTCTAAGCAATGAATTGCGAATGCGCATTGAAAATTTCCCTAGCGTTCGGATTAGCGGGATTCGGATAAGCGGGAGTTTACTGTGCTTCTTTGAAAAGATTGTAGTTTATGAGAAACTTGCAGATAAGAAGGTGGTACTCTGCTCCTCAAAAAGTTATGACAATTCCGAGGGGCGCCTTTTGCAGAAATACTCTTGTGTCCGACAAAAAATCGATCAAAATCATGAAAAATCTATTTGTTCTGAAAAAATCTCGTTCTCTTTTTTGATGAAGTGAATTGCCCTTTCGCAGAATTTAGTACTGAGTTCCTCCAACTTGAGACAACTGACTCTCTATTTAGAAGAGGATAGGTTAAAGAGAAGAAATTGCTCGCTAAACTGTCGAGGCAAGGTATTCAAGGCTCGAATTTGCCGAAAATATGTGCAGTACTCTAAAATGTTTGAGAAACCTCTGACAAAGAACCAAATCTTCAATCTGGGGGAGGGTGGAGCATCAATTTTGCCACTATTCCCTTGACATTACAACTCGGTGCGTTAACAAAATTAAGGGATGGGTTGCGTCGCGTGCTTAAGCATCACAAGGATCCGTGCTGGGGCCATTACTTTTTCTCGTATACACACTACCTTTACGAGATGATGCTCGAAAAATAGGCACGGAGTTCCACCTCTATGCTGATGGTTCGTAACTCTAGATGTCATTCTCACCAACCCCAGAATCTGCAACTCTCTCAATACAGAAAATCGAAAGGTGTATTCAAGAAATTTAGTCCTGGATGCTAGCATATGGTTTGCCAAGTTGTGAGTTAGAAAAGTTGCAAAAAGTTCATAATACTGCCACCAGGATTTTGACCGTTGCAAAGAGGGAAAGTCACATAACTCCAGTGTTAAAACAACTTCACTTGCTCCAAATATCATGCAGGATAAAATATAAAATCTTGACGTTGACTTATAAACTAATAAATGCATTAATAATCTTGCAATAATAATCTTAATATTTTTATACAATTTTAAATCAGATTTTAAACTTTTTTAACATTCTTGTAAAATTGTAAATTAATTTACTTTCTTAGTTTATCTAGACAATATGTAATGCGCCTTTGAGCCGCGGGGATAAATGGCGCAATATAAATGCCCGTTTATTATTATTACTAATATTATCAGAAAAATTCCCTGGCACAATCTTTGGCTCACACTCGACCACCAACCAAGCGGCTCAGAAACTTAAAAAGAATTGAACGTTTTCTATTCAGATTATCTAGCCTGGAGGCTTAAGCTAAGAAAACAATAATGTGCCAATGGAAATTTATGAGTAGCTAATCAGTTTGTCCCATCCCCAAGCCATATGATGTGTTTTGATTGAGATGGATAAAAAATTTCATCAACCTCCTGATGAGATAGCTGTGTCTGTGAACTAAACGTTACTGTGGAACTGATGATCGGATCGACCTTAGCCGTGAGGTGCATAACAAAGTCTCCTTTCGACATTTGAAAGTTGTTCATTTAAATGGAAAGTTTAAAAAAACCATTAGTGTCCATTAAAGGAAAGCTTTTATCACAATCATAATCATAATCATAATCATAATCATAATCATAATCATAATCATAATCATAATCATCATCATCATCATCATCATCATCATCATCATCATCATCATCATCATCATCACCACCACCACCACCACCACCACCACCACCACCACCACCACCACCACCACCACCACCACCACCACCACCACCACCACCACCACCATCATCATCATCATCATCATCATCATCATCATCATCATCATCATCATCATCATCATCATCATCATCATCATCATCATCATTTATCATCCCAGTAATTCCTGCCATTTTCTGCAGTCGTGACGCCATCTTTGTTTAGGCCACTAAAAACGCTGGATTTCATAGAAAAGCAGCGTTATACAATATCTCATTTTGTATTGATAGACAGGGTGGTTATTTCTGAGCTTTGCTCATCCACCCACATATCAAACGATGAGTGTGAAAACACCTTCGGTTTCAAATGCATTCACTAGATAAAATGTTGATCCTGACGCAAATCGGAAATCCTATTAGCTAAGAATACAAAAAACCACTAGTAGAAGCATGTAATGATTAAATGTTCCTTACTATAGTAAAGTAGCCTTATGAGGTCACCATCCCCAAAGATTGTTTTATAAAAAAAGTCATCAACATCATTGATTAAACTCACAGATCTCTTTAGCAAATTTTTTGGGTAAATGAAAGAAAACTTCAATATCAAAACATGACTCGACCTAACCAGGATATAGGAAACCAATTTAATTCGCAGACACGCAGCAACTCTTCGGGAATGGTATGTATATTGGGCTAGCCTCTTAATCAAACCAATGATAGCCACATTTCCACGAATTTCAGTTGGATGATTTTCGTTTCATTCATGGCTCAAAAAATAAGCTAGAGTTAGCTATAATTTTGTGCTCTTGCTGCTAGAGGCTGGTTATAACAACAGGAGCGTAGGAACGTTTTGAAAAGTGGAGAGGGCACATCGAAAAATAGGCATCCAAACTGGGGCACTTTCACGGTAAAAAGGAGCATTTTCACGATAAAAAAGGGGCACTTCCTCGATGGAATTAGGCGCTTTTACAATAAGATGAGGCACTTTCACGATAAAAAGGAATACTTTTATAATGAAAACAGGCACCTTTTAGTTTAAAAAGGGGCACGTTTCAGAAAAAAGGGGTACTTTTCAGAGAAAAAGGGGCACACAGCATGTTGCATGTGCCCCTTTCGGCACCCCGGCTACTGCGCCACTGTGAAACAATGACATTAGGCTTCTCCTGTATTACTGGCCTTTTCTTGGCATTACAAGAAACTTCAAAATCATGAGACTTGTCTATTATTATGTGTTAACGGAATGGAGTTATTTCTACACTTCGTTGATTATTAAGCTGGGCATTCTCTTGTGATAGTTCATCTATTGAAAAAAGCTCCTCCTTAAACCCTGTAACCCCCGGTGACTATACAGCTGTATTGTAACATCGAACAAGTCTGATCAGATTACAAGGGGGTACAAAAATTGATAATGTTGGAGCAAAGAATATCAAGGAATGCTTAAAAGCCCGTGTATCCAGATATAGAAGGGAATAAGTTATAACCCCATTCAAAGAAATAACCAATTCTTGGTGAAGTTTATTGGGCCAGATGGTCCCTTTGTGGATGTAAGGGTTAAGACATTCCCTCCATTGAAATTTCTTCGTCGTACAGTATCTTAGCATTATTTATAAATGAACTTTATTTTTTTATTCACATCAAACTTCATTGTAGCATTCTATATGATTTGTTAATAGGGGTCTTAAAACTTTTATGAACTTAGAAAAATTAAATATTTCTCCTCCTGGTATCGTCCTTGTAAGTATAGCATAGTAGTTCGTAGTATTGTCCTAAGTAATTTCATTCTTGTAAGTATTTATATTGAATATAAAAAAGAAAATTAAACAGGTTAAAGAAAAACTTACGATCGGTTGGGTTTCACCGCGGCATAATTTCTTTGCAACAGTTTTCTCCAGCAAATATCTTTGATAATGATCCTCTTCTGGTGTGTAATAGAATTTCGGATATTTTCGTGTCTTTTTGGTCTTTTTTGGTTTTCCTTTCACATTGTAACGATCAACGAGCCTTTTCTCTGCGATGCTCTGTCTCAACTTTTCTTTAAATACGGCAAGGTTAGTTTGTATCCGTTGGCTGTCTGGATCTAAAAAGTAATGTATCCGAATTTTAAAAAGATTTTGAAACTTTGACAACGCTTTGTCCATGAACATTTTCAAGACAGCAGCATAAGATGAAACATATGGTAAACAACAAATGTAAATGCCATATCAGTAGGTAAAAACATTAGCCTTCTCAACAATTTGCAATCAAACCATGCCAAGGACAGTTGATATTCACAGAAGGAAAAATGAGCGCAAAACGAGAATCGTTTAAACCAGCAAGTAATGCCAAGCCCATGTTTCGGAGCATAAACAGCAGCACTGTACCAAGGGAAAGCCAATTATGCATTTGAGCTGCTTGAAGCCAGAATCATTAATTCAACCACAATGAGACTTACATTCAATTTAATAAGCAAATTCATAAGCAAGAAAGCAATAATGATTAGCACCAAAAGGCAATACGGCTAATACTTCTAACTTATCATACAAGTGGTACATCAAAAACGGGCATTCTTCGTGAAATTAACTCTGATAAAATTTCATTTTATCACGATTTATATAATATTGTGATATCTGGTTTGCTAAATATGAACTTAAATGCGCCCCCGCCCTCCCCTTGTAAAAAAGTTCTAGCTTTATCTTGGAGGCTATCCTGCCTAAATTGGCTTTATAAAACATGCCCGTCGGAACGACATATTTGTAGTAGGACTGGACACTAGTTGCGTTTATAATATTAATTATGTTAATTTAGGCAATTTCCGTTTGTATCCCATATTTGTGTTGTAGTTGTTAATTAAAATCAGTCAATCTATAATCTCACTACGAGTCGCACGCGTCATTTCGCTCTCATTCTTACTCGAGTTATAGGCCGCAATTTACCCTATAACATATTGGGGGGGGGGGGAAGCTGCAAGCAAAGCGAAGTGAAATGGGGGCCGGGGGGAAATCTTTAACTGCCCATTAAGTCAGTATGTTAATAAGGTCTAGTTTTCGCATCCAGAATCAGGGCCACCGAGGGGGGGGGGCAGGGAGGCAATTTGCCACATGGCCTCAAGAGTCTAAGGGTTCTTATAAACTAATATCGTAATATTCATCCTCTTTAGATGCATCAAAAGAAACCTTGCATAGGAAGCAACATAAAAGGTTCTAAGTGTACCCCAGATTCCCGTGTTTTTTGCCCCTTTCCGCTCGCTTCAAGCGCAAGCGGTCCCACTTTGCAATTTTGCCCATTGGCCACGAAAATCTCTCATCTCCCTTAGCCAGAATACATTCTATGTGGAACTTTCGGTTTAATAACTCGGTCCCATTATATCCCTAAAGGCACATTCCCTGAGTGGAGTGGAAAGCAAAGCAGAATTTTGCTGTTGTAAACAAGATGGCATTTAAAGTAGCATAACGACCTCTGGTCAGACTACACGATTAGTAAGAAACTATTAAACTGTTTCAAAGCCACAAATGAGCCACAGCTTGTAATCTTGTTAAATTAACTAGGCTGATAAGGAAAGGTGTACGGATAGAAGCCAATCTTGTTTGCAAGGTGAAACAAAAAGGACATTTCATCAGCAACTGATTGGCTCTCGATATTAGTTATAAATGAACGACTTACAAAAGAGACATAGAATTCTAAAGCGCAACATGGGCAAATAAATAGTATAATGCAACTGTTTAATTTTTTGGAGATCCAATTTAAAAGCCATAGTACAAACCACTGACTCCATGTTCAATAAATTGCTGCAAAGTTGGTTGGATTATTTCGAGTTAATTGACTGTATCTAAAAGCCAGTTTTGGTGAACGAATTCATCTGTCAGGACAGTGTCTGGACCACCGTTAAACATTAACCTCATTTAAACAGTAAAATTGAGCCCTAAGAATGTAAATTCGTTGCAAAATGGTGGTGGAGCGAACACTCAGCAGTTTAAGAAGCAATCTGCTATCATAAGAACGACTTTCATGCCTAAGAAACTGTAAAAAAAATAGCGTATCTAGTTCTGCATGTATTTGAATACCCCAGATTTAGGCCGCACTTGCCACTCTACTCTGGAATGAAGGGCTACTAGTCCGAGGGGGGGGGGGGAATCAAGGTCTTGGTTCGTCAATATCTGAGAGAATTGTTCGCTTCTTCGATGACCGTTTTCCTTGGAGGGGTACATGGTTGTTGAACTTCATTTTGGACCACTCCATTTTGGACTAACCCATTTTGGACTACCCGAGTTCTATATTTACTCAAGAGCTAATGCCCCCTGAGAATTTCTGCTTTACGGTAACCATAATTATGTTCTTCCTTCCTTCTATGATTGAATTATGTATTCTAAGTATTATTAGTGTATGCTGATAGAGGTAAGTAGATAAATGTTTAACAAATGAAAATGAAATGAAGATTTAAAAAAGTTGTTTAAAAAGTACAAGTTGAAGTCATGAAGATAATGAAACCAACTTGAGATGATGCTTTTTTTTGTCATTGTTGTAATTCTGTGATTTTTATACGTTTATTATTTATATTAACCTTTGTAATGTTATTGTTCTTTGTATTTGTGTAATTTACGTTAGAACAAAATTTTAATCAGTTCACTAGTAAACGAGCTGCTGTTCGGGTGTGTAAACTGCTTCTTTCATGAAACATTACAATAGTACCTCGTCCAGGTCCAGTCTGCAGAGTATGGCAGATCTTGCAAGATGTTGGGTGCGCCAAAAGTCCGGTGCGGGTGCGCAAAAACCGCACAAAAAAAGTAGAGTGCGCCATGACATTATGGGTATCGATGCACAAACATAAAAACTTCAAAATCTGAGGGGCGCCAGGGTGCACTTTCATCTTGTGTGCGCCATTGTCATACTCTGCAATCTATGTTCAGGTGTGTAAATTTTCTTTCTCTGAAGACATTACACTCGTTCTTGCCGTCAGCCCCATATCCAGACGGCGTTTCCCAAGATCTGAGTCGCAATGAAGATAAAATGACGCGAAAAAATCGGCCCTTTATCGAACAAAATTTAAGTCGGATACTTACTAATTCGAAGCATTTCCACTGTGTGATTAATTGCAGCATCTTGTTTTCCCAACTGAAAAACAAAAGTAATTATATAAGATTTAAACATGATAAGAATCATAACAAGATTGCTAGAGTGTGAGATTCGCCTTCGCAGTAAGGAAACAGTAGTAGTGAAAAGCCTTCAAATAAATGATGTCACACCTTATGGTATACTTTGATCCCCTCCCTCTTCTCATTGTCATATTATCGAACCCAACCCCTCAATTGTCATGTGATAGCTTTGACGATATAGTCATATTTTCCTCAAACATCGAGATGATGATAATGTCATCATCAGTGGCTCGAACGAAGGACCACGTGAACTGCTTCTGAATTTTTAACCCTCCCTCAGATGTTTCCATTTACTTCATTCCAAGAGGCAACAATTAACAATGCAAGAGAGCAAGACAACCATGACGTCATCATGTCAAGTGATTCATGACAAGTTTCAGTAGATTCGCCCTTTATTTAAGTTGTTTTAAGAATCAAGACTTCACATGCTCCAAGACTATTAATCTTATCATCAAACAAGCAATCCTCAACATTTCCTCCCTCATTGTTTCAAAATTTAGGGCTCGGCACATGTTAACTTATAAGAGAATTAGCCTTGGAAATAGCAAGTCTTTCTCGAGACTTAACCTTTTCACCCCCGCTGATCATAGAGATATATCGTAACATCAAAGGTACCTGCTCAGATTGCAAGGGGGTACAAGAACTGAAACTGCTGGGCAGAGAATTTTAAATGTTTAGAAGCAGGTTTATCCAAATGTTGAAGGGATTAGTCTGCTCCTAAGAAATAACCAATTGTTGCCAATGTCACTGGGTCAAATGATCCTTTGATGAATGAAAAACGTATTTACCACATAATTTGAAAAAATTACCAAATATCTTACCGAGTATTCTGCATATGCTAAAAAGTCTAAAACATCAAATCTGTTGGGTCCATCTTCTTGGATTCTTCCTATATCAATCAATCTAAGAGTTTCCTTCATCCACAATTCACATTCTTGGTAATCCTTCTTACCATATGCTGCTTTACCTAGCTCAAAAGTATCATCTGCGCTCATTCTTGTCGTGGATGGCACGTCGGGTGCGATTC
Organism: Catostylus mosaicus; assembly: GCA_964019065.1. Taxonomy (NCBI): domain Eukaryota; kingdom Metazoa; phylum Cnidaria; class Scyphozoa; order Rhizostomeae; family Catostylidae; genus Catostylus; species Catostylus mosaicus. The sequence continues at coordinate 2,177,593 of OZ025188.1, read as the reverse complement.
CATCCGACATTGTCGCAGGCGGTAAATCGTACGTCTGTTGGAGTCGCATTAATGCCGCCTGAGCACCCGTGAAATCAGCTTCGTTTGGAAACAGGTTTTTGTAGCGTTCAAGATTTTGGACAAGTCCTAAAAGAAGATAATTGCAAAATCAATCAGGGAAAGAAAGTATTTTTTCATTGATATAAAAGGGGCTCGTTCCTAAGTTCCTCGTCAAGAAAGAAACCTCCTAAAATTACTTCCCAAATATAAATTCATTCCGTTTTTAAATTTGATGTATTGTAAGCACTTGGCATTGAATGATACGAATTCAGCTATATTAAACTTTAAACGAATTAAACTTAACCGAATTAAACTGAACTGTGAAAATTGACACCCAAAGCCTACCAATGTGTGATAAGGCCTCGGAGCAATTTAAATATTACATAATCTATTTGAAACCCAATGTTCTATTTTCAATTCTACATTCATTTCACATTTACCACAACTTATCTATTTCTTATATACTTTATTCCTTCTTTGCTTGCGACACAATGACAATCCAGACTGCTGACTTTGTAAAGTGCGCGCGGAAGACTTTCTTGGAAACGATGAGCGCGCGTGAATGAAAGTCGCGCGTAGCACGATGTTGAATCTTGACTTGAACTTTTACCACACGTGGATCAGTATCGCAGAAAGAGCGCGCGCAAATCTGGTGCTACGCGCTTTCGGACGTAAACCGCGCGGAATTTTTACCGCGCGCAAAGCAAAGTGAGCAGTCTGGATGGCAATGCCGAACGATGCTCCGTCCAGTAGAAGACTGCGTGGCCCAAACGGCAAAGCGCCTTGTTCGCCCTTCCCTTCCAATCGTCATTTCCTCAACTGCTGAGAAAGGTAATAGACATGGAAATATAAACTTCCCTTGAGGTTAATCGCCATCTTCCCCAACTCTGCACGTGAAACCCGATCTACCATATAGTCACTGTTACTTTGTATTCATTTAGATCTTTCATAATACCGTTAAATCTTTTGTAATTACTGCGTTTGTTATCGGTTATTCGCTAAACAAACTGGGTCAGCTTGGAACATAAGGCTTTTTATAAAGCATATTGGCTATGTTTTGAAGCTATCCTTAAACACTGAGAAGTCTTCATGGTCAAAGGCGGATGCTCAAAATTCTTAAGCATGCTTTTTCTTTTGTAAAAAGTTGGTTTGAATTAGTACTTTATAATTGCTATTGTAATTACCAACTTTAAATATGGATTAAATAAAAAAAAAGATAAAAAATGAGAAACAAGAAAAAACTTTTTTTGAAATTTTTCACTTCAAAAAAACATAACCATGCAATTCCTAAACAAAAATGATTCATAAGACAACGTGTTATGCCTTAGTAAAGTAGCTGAATACATGTATAGTATGAAATGTAAATGTAAATGCATTAAGCTATTCTGTACTATACTTTATATTGTACTGCATGTAGTTTCCAATAAATTTTAGGAATAAAATCGCACCTAAAATAAGAACACTTTTAAGAACATTCGAGAGCCTCAAATTATGAAAAAATTAAGAACATTCAGCCTCGGCAAAAATTATCTGGTTCTTTTAAAAAAGAGTGTATACCTTATTCAATAAAAAAGGTTAACTATCTTTTGACCATATAAGCTAGGCCCAGATCACGATAGGAGCTGGGTACAACTTATTTGTAAACCAACTTCTGATGAAAAGAGGTTAGCTCTCAAAGTTGTACTCAAATTTCTTGGTGAAAGCAATTATGACAGATTCTCGTTTCAAAGTGCTTTATATTTGCAAAGGAGGACTTTTTTAATGGTTTCAATGTTTAGAAGTATTGGAAAGGCCATGGGCAGGCCCTTGATCGGTGAGTCTAATTTCAGGATTTCCAATACTAGATGTATTAAAGGTATTGAGGTTAAGAGACACTTCTAGTTCCAAGGTATGTTACGATGTGGGAGAGTTCTCTATTTGAATAACAGCCAACCACATATTTGCATATAAAACTTTATATTGAACAACAGTTTTTTATTGTCCAAACATATGAACTGACTTAACGTGAAATTTGAGCGTGGCGCTTTTCACTAGATCAAACTCATAGCAGGAGTCAAAATTTATTAGGTGCTAGGCACAAAATATGACTGTCTTAACCACAAATGAAATATATCAAACCAGTGTGGGTAACAAAAAGGTTTCTAATTCGAATTACGTGTAAAAGCAAAGGACCGCTTACAAGTGCGATACAGTAAGAAGTTTCTAAGTTTTAGTCTATCATGAACAAAATACCAAAATTATGATACAGCCCGAGAGGGGGTACTTCCATTCACAGCCATTAGGGGATGTGCACCGTTTTAGGCCATCATCATGCTTCACAAAAATTCTTAAACATGTTATCCATTTACAGCTAAAATTCTGTTTTTATCGGAATTTGCTGCACCAAAAACGTAAAAATTCCTTAAAATGATATGAAAGAAAGGAGTTTTATTCCTGAACCGTATGGCAAATTTATCAAAGTTGGGGCACCTCCCTGTTATTATGTCATCAAGTACCCCCATGATGCAGCTCTCTGTTATTATATGCTATAAGACTGACAAGCCGAACTATTGACTTATAAATGAATAATTATTTAGGGTAAATTTTTAGGAGCGAGGTTACCACACGTCTTTTATTTCACACGCCCTTATTGCTAAAAAGATTTTTATATTGCCATGAAAATTTCAGCGTTTTAGAACTTAAAATTTCTTAGCTGGTATCTTATTTTCAAGTAAAAAAAGCCCTATTGTTTTGAAGTTGAGTTTTCAGAGTCAATAAATGCGCAAATGGTTAAAAAGCCTTCTTCAATAACATCTTGTCTACAGCGTTAATATCATTAAGTGTTATGTTATCTTCAGATCTGTCGATTTAATGGAAACAAAGCCGATGGAACCAAAAGTTTTGAAAAAGTTTGAAAATTTTGTTGCTTCTAAGGTTTTCTTGAAGCTAGTACTAGAGTTTCTTATATTTTTGACCAACGTATAGTTTCATATTAACCAGATTCTTATTAGAAAAAAGTAATATAATTTATCAATTTAGAAATTTAATATTGGGTTTGTTTTAACTGTGATATTTTTCGCACATTGTCAGCGAATCTTTCTGTTTTTGTTTGGAAAAACCATGAAGTCTAAGAAATTTTGTACTAGTATTGTCATTAAATTGAAAAAAACTTATATTGTAAGAATCGTTTATCGTATATTATAAGAAACCGCAATTTTATATTTTTCATCGCATTTTGTATCTGTTATTCAATGTTAATTATAAAAAAATCTCACTTCATTTGGTTTTAATTGGCAACGTCAAATAGGGGAACAATAACGGATGATCTACATTTATAATAACATTAATTATAAATATAGATAACAATTGGGAGTTTGAAGTGTTCACTCAATAACTTGAATATGGGTAAACATTTCCTTGCAGCTCTTGTTTCAAATAGGATCATTTGTGGAACGACATCCGTTGGCTCCGTTAATTCTGACCCCCTCTTGAGAGCACTTCAAAAGTTCATGTCGTTCATCCTGCATCTTTTTAATAAATCCCTAATTAAGCTCGGCACGAACCGTTCAATCTCATGCCAATTAAAAATTTAGACTGTTTAGAAATTGTTTGTGTTTTGTTGCAAGAATAATGCCAACTTCCTAAATGCGATTCTACCTAGCCCTCGGGGAAAAAGCCTAAAGGTGAAAGGAAAAAAGTTAAATATTTAGAAGAAATAATCGATGCAAGTCAGATTTGATGGTCTCAACTGTGGTGAATTGGTTTCAAGTGACATGTTTTGAAACCACAATCTTAACTTAAACTTTGAAATTCGTTTCGTAGTAACTATTTTAGAGAGCTTTGGCTAAAATGTTCACAATGTTTACTTTTAAAAACCACGCTGTTATTATTTATAACGCTTTTTCTGGTTATGAAATAAAATTTGTCGTGCGGGGCGATTAAATATATAAACAAAATATGAAATTAATAGAGCCTTTAGTTAATACCTTTAGTAAAGTCGACTTCGATTAACTTTTCCACAGAACCAAACTGCAAGACCCTTCGTAGCATTTGGTAGCTCTTGATCGGGTTTCCAACGTATTTTTCCACCTCATTCTTATTTGTAAAATTCAAATTTATCAACTGCTTCGATGGATCATACATACTAATAATTCTACTTAATCGCATCTCTTCATCGGCAACGTATCGTTCCAAAAAATTAGTCAACTTTTTTTCGACATCCACCAGCGCTTTCAAGTGGCTTATAGCTGTAAAAACTTCACAATTGAAAATCGAAGAATTCATAAAAAACATAAACAAAGTCAGTAAAATCGGCGACATGTTTGGAGCCATCGTCATATACCAACTAATCCCATGAAAGCGTGCACGCCGAGTGGAAGTGTTTCAATAACTCCTCATCTACAAATTAGTTGCTTTGTATCCGATTATCATGAGTCAATGATCCATATTTTACTGATAAGGCCATAAAATACCGTTGTCAATTTGGTTCTAACATCGATCACTTCCCATGTCTCGTTCGCATCTTGCCAGAAGCCAAATGAACAGTTGTTCATGTTCCCGAATGTTCGTTTTAGCAACACCTCATTTTTCTGCATTGACCTTTAATGGTGACCCCTGTCAACTTTTATTTCTTCATGATGTCTACTTTGAAACAATTGACAACAAAAGGGTTGCAACTGAGACATGGTTTGATAATTAATTTTTGCAAAATGATTGGCATTTCATCGCTAGAAGTGTTTGTAAAACGGTTTTTGTCTCCAACTGTCACACCGTGGTTTCCTATGAAAGGCCTGTATTGTTGTTGGTTCTCTGATGTGAAATATAACAATGCAGTAAATATAACAAAATCAATAGGCTTTAGCGCCAAGAGAAAAGAGCAATTCATTAAATTATCAAACCATTCCGTGGGCTTGACGTCTCAACCACCAAAGTCAAAATAATTAAAGTTTTGAGGACGATACTAGTTCTTGACTTCACCACTAAAGCAGCTACTTGTTCTAACTGGTTCCATCAAAACATATTGTTACATAAGATGAATTAACAAGACGAACAACATTAAGAACTATTTGAACTTGTTAGCCAAGTTCTTTGCTCAGCAACATTTTCCTTTCTCTTTTTCCCACCATTTTAGGCCATGACAATTCCGTCTTATTGACATAAAATCCACTTTTATTCAAGACTTCCGTTGGCAATGAAGAATCAATAACTCAATTGTACTGCATGATCGAGTTACATTTGAACGAGCACGAATCCTAGTTTCTAATATCAATTGAAGCAAAGTATTTTCACAACTCCAACTCTCGTGTGTTTAGGCCATAGTGCTCGCCCTCTGCGCCTCCTCAGGGCAACATCAAAATGACACCTAACCAGAAGATACAGTTACTCAAAAAGACAGAAATCTTTTAATTAGAGGAGAAGTTTTGCGTTGATTGACCTGCAACTATAAAATTTATGGAAATATTCAAATCAGGGACACTAGAGATAATCACAGAAATATATGAAGTTCTTGAATGGGAATTTCTAAATTAATATTGATTCTTGATAGACTGTGATCATGGTTAACAACTCTGTAATCAGCTTTTATAAACGGCCAAATGGAGTACAGTAATAAAAACCCTTTCGCACGTCAATACATTAGCAGAAATTCAGGGTTATATAAAGAGGGGGCTTAGGGGTGGAGCTATATTTTTATAGGGTACAAAGTAGGGATCTGCTGACCATAGGGCGTGGCTTTAAGGCATGGTCGGCATAAGGGTGCGATTTAATTCCTAATTTACAGCCACGCCCAACATTTCTGTCAAATTTTAACAGACATCTTACTCAATAATAAAAAATTACCTACGCTTGGCAGTGGTGGAGAGTGAGCTTTTTGAGAGTGGGGGGGGGGGGGGGTCCAGAAAAGTGAATTATCCGAGAAGTTAAGGGGTAGGGGCATGGTCTTTCCCGGAATTTTGTGCCACCACGCCCTTTTACGACAACTCCCTTCAAGTATAAAGCTGATTTTGTGACCAGGCCCTTTTTATTCTGCAGAAAAAACAGCCCTTTGTGCATCATTTCAATGCTACAACCCTATAAAGGTACTATCTACAATTACTCTACATCTGAAAGTGAAACGCTAAGGAAATCCCAACAAATTAATGGGCCTACCGGTATCCAATAGGTTTGTTCTCCATTGTAATTGCCCCTTCATAATTTCTGCCTCTGCCGCATATGTGTGTATCTTCCGTTATGGGCAGTGAAGTTTTTGGCATTAGAACATTTATGTTCTTTATTATCATCTTCTATGCTATAATCTTTTATGCGTTTTATTTAAAACACATCGAAAGCAAGACAAAATTAGACAGATGCTGTAGATCGATATTAATGCTTTGAATCGTTATTAATGTTTTTATCAAAGGGCCCCTTAAAAATCAACTTCTGTTGAAGGGCAACCCTCCTTAAAGAATTGAAATGGAAGAATTGAAATGAAATGATGCAAAAATTAACCGTTTGCCGACGAAACCTTCATTGTACCGATCGACACAAGACTGAGGAAGGGGTTAGGGTACAGCGCACCTGATTTCCTAAGTTAGCGACGAGCCATGATTCCGTAACTGAATCAATAAGCATGTTTTTGCTATGACACTATTTAATTGTAATACTAGATATCTAAACTCTAACCACCAGTAATGGAAATTTATAACCGATAAGATTCACTATGTAAAATCTGCATATTTCATGACAGCATTACATCTGTCATTGTCAGAAATGTTTTAAAGGCTGTTTCATCCAATTGAACTTGTAAGGCAGACTGTCCGTTTAACCTGCACAAGCCTTTGTCCTGTACAATGAGTTAATGGATATTGGTTTGGATATTATCAACCTCACTTGAAGAAGATGTACTGTTTATTAATTAAACTAAATTTGCTCATAAATAAAAGTTAAGATAGATGATTCTTCAACATTATCAATTAATTTAATATCACAGCAGCAAAGTTCAAGACATGGTGGAGTTTCTAATGGCTAATCTTACCATAGATTTCACAGACATTCTACAGAGTGATAAAAATGACGAAGCCAGGGTTATTTCGTTGAGGAGGGAGAAAGCCAAGGAAGCTTGAGGAGGGAAGAATGAAAAGTGTCTTGCGGTTACCTCATGGAGACTGAAGACTTCGTAGGTTTGTGCTTAGCGAAGAAACCAAACATTTTAATATTTAGGAGACGCCTGCCTCCTTGATCAGCCTTACTTCAAAGACTTACTTCAAGAACAGGGGACGCACCCGGCATTATTTAGAAGACACCTTCTCAGATTCAAATTTGCAAAGAAATCTTCTTTCGCGGCGACTCACTATTGCACCATGTGATCAACAGATTAACATGAAATAAGAATGAAAGGTTTAATAAATTAATTATTTAGAGCATAACATTTTCATGTTAATAATAATGATAATAACCTTCTTTACATTTAGTTTACCAAGCCTGTGAATATTAATATATACTAACACGAAGCAATTTTTTAGATTGAATGATGGAAATTATTGATTGCAAGCGTTATATGTGCACTGAGTCTATAAATACCTATCTTTTCTAAGAATTTTGAATTGATTTGCAATTTTGGATGATTTTATTTCCTGTGGAAGAGAGTGCCAAATCTTTGGACCCAGAAAAGGTAATAGATATTCCAGCATAACTCGTACTTTTAACCTTGGGAACAGATAGAGAAAAAAAACAGATTTCAACACAAAAAACGTCTGGATGTTCTGTTTGGGTTCACCTTTGGGCTCAAGGGTAAAATCAAGTGTTCCAATAAGCCTTAATGAATATTCTTCGAGTGCTTTTGTCTGCTTTGGTGAAATCATTAATATCTATCAGTCTGGATCTCATGCTTATCTCACAGCTCCAAGCAAAACCATAACTGATACCCTCCTTGATGTTATCGCCCAATCTCGTTCTCGGTCTCCATTTTCAAGTGCTTTTTTGCTAGGTGGATAATCTATGCCATAGCTCAAAATAAGGTTGTTATAGAAATCACAGATCACTTCATATCAGTTTTGTGATACGATTCTTTTGATCACAAAACTTCGACTTTTGATCACAACACCGCACTTATGGCGGATGGGGACTGAGGCTGTTGATTGTCGATCAATCGATCATTAACATTTTTATGATCAATAAACTGTTCCCGATCTTATTCTGAGCTATGGCATATATATTCAACCGTTTGCTATCACACGGAGACTGTCTCAAAAACAAGCTGAGTCATCCGTTGGTTCTTGTGGGAATGCGAGAGCCTGTCAAAGAACTGCAGTTGAAAAAGTTTGGGAGATGCTTTCAGATTCTTTTTGGGGGATTGTTCAAACAAAATTATCGGAAAAAGGAAGCCCATTTGAAATATCTTTTTAGGGAACGCGGTAACACAAACCCATCTTGTGGGCCCTATCTAATTTTTATAAAAAACAGCAGTTTCTTGTTCTTATTTTAAAAGCCCTAAAAACACAGTTCACGATAATGAAAGATGCTTCATTTGGGCCCCGGCTATATGTGGGCGATGCTCCAAAAATATATCTTCGATCAGGCCCTCTACTTCTCTTTAGAATGCCCCTGCCAAAGTCATTGTTAGCATAAGTAATAAGCCCCTAAAAGGTTAAGTCTAAGACATCTCTTACTTTGCAAATAAATGCCTTCTATACCCCCTCCTTCCGAGGCCACGCCACTGACGCCAACGAGTATATACCCAATGAGATCTGCGGTTCAGACCAGAATGCTGACTTCCATTTAATTTACATCTCATATCTGATACCCGATTTAATATGAGAAAAAACGAGCGACAATCTCTGAATAGGGTGTTGGTATGTCTTGTTTTCAGCGAACTGTCAGGATGGCCAGGTCAGGAGATGTGATATATTCTAATAAAATATTAAATAGCAAGCGATTGGGGCTAAAGTCGATGAAACATAAGGAACACCAAGGCTTAGCAAGCCTAACTCAATTTCATAGACATAGACACATGTGTCTAACTTGAACTCGATACATTTTGTTTGATATCGATAAAGCTTATAGTTTCTTTGCTTCTATGTGGGGGGGGGGGGGTGGGGGCTCTCATTCTCTCAATAATCTTCCTACTTTGAGAGCTCCTCCTTAATCAATCTACCGATGTAGATCATTTATCATTAATAACACATATAACCTTCATGATCGTTTAATGAATCTATCAATATTTCAAACTGCAGTTATGTTGTTAAATCTAAATATATTGTATTTGAAAGCATTTTTTGTGACTTATTTCAATGCTATCTTTTATTATTTGTCTCTTGGCTGGTTGAATTCTGTAAAGAATGATTGATAATTAAATGAAATTGAAACTAGTCTATAAAAATAACTTAAGCATCTAATTCCCTTGTTGTTAATGTGTAAGCCTGTTTGTCAAATTTATATATCAAGTTGTAATATTGAGTAAGAGCAGCGGTATGAAATCAAAGAAAGGCAAAGGAATCCACGATTTTACTCATATACTTTGATTCACTGCATGCATATGGCTACAAAAAAATTCTAAATCATGTGTAGGTTCATCTATATAATCACTATAAAAAACAAACATGGCTTTTACAAGAAACAATAATTTCCCTCATTGCTAAATCAGGGTTAAAAATTTCGATGAACTAAAAGATGCCAAATTTATAGCCTATTATCAAGGTCAGTTTTCTGATAAGCCCGAGATTTAAATTTTCTACTTTGCATTTTCAATATGAAATCAGGCAAACATTGCATATGATTATATAACTAGTTAAAAATAGATGTCTTTCGTCACCGTGTACCATAATTTTTATGCGATCAAAGTGCAATAAAATAAAATCTCATAAGAAGTCACTCCAGAGTTTACAAATTCAAAACGAGGCAATGATCTTCACGTGATCAGTATAGGCTCCACCAATCACACTATAGTCTACACTATAGTAGGAAAAACGAGTGGATGTACCATCTCATTTGACCATGGCTAAATAATCGAAGCATAGCACAATTAAAAAGCCCAATTCCCGACAGCATTGGGCATGGCCAAGTAGCAAAGGTGATACATATTTGATATTTGTGAACGGCAATGTGCGAAAGAAGCCTGATTAAGCATATTAGAAAAGGAAGGTCGAATTCTTAGGGCATAAAAAAAAGAAAAAAACAACTGGAAGGGATAATAATAATAATAATATGCAAGATAAAACGGAAAAGAGAGCGCGAGAGACACGTTTAAACTGTCTGAGAAATTTCAGTAAATGGTTGCAGGCTTAAGTGCCTGAGCTTAAGAAAAAAACTACTTAGTGCAAGAGGTGCTAAGGACCTGCAAGGAAAGATGTTTGTGGAAATTCATGGTCACCTACGTCACAAGAGGACAGGAAATCCAAAAAGAGAGGAGAGATGCTAAAGGAGAGATTGTAAAGGAGAAAGGGGAAGAAGAGAAGGGGGAGAGAGGGGAAAGGAGAGAGAGGGAATGAGGGAGAGAATTTTCACATAAAATATCCTTGAAGAAATCACTTGGAAGCATTGGAAAATTGTCATGTTCACACAAAAGCAAGACTATGAGGAGGCGCACACGTGAGACAGCTTTGGAAATTTGTTCATTGCAGTAAGACTGACAAGTTTTATTCAACTTATTAGAAAATCAAATAAAACGGAACTCCATAGCAAATCGGGAAAATCAGTTTCTAATAAAAACGATAAAAATTATATATATCATACATGATATATCTATTGTCTATGCGATAATTCATCATCTGAATAAATTTGTGTCTTTATATATTGATACTAAGAAAAAAAATCAGTAAATGACGAAGACAAAAGTCGACGCTCTAAAATTTACTGAGAAAATTTAAACATTTAAAAAAGCCAATGTTGCAAACATAACAACGCAATCATTTTCATTTCTAATCTATGAAAAAAATCAATAGTTGGTTAAACAGCAACAAATCTAATGGCAAAAAAACAAGAATATATAATGTAATAAAGGGTTAATTTAGGGTAACACAAAGTTAAAAAACACTTGCAAAAAAAGGTTTTTAAGCAACGAAAGGTGCATCAGTTTTCAGTGCAATGTAAAAAATGGGAAACAAAAAAGGGTGATAAAGACAGTGAATTTTAGAGTGATATAAAAGGTATTGGGTCATAGCGCACAGATTGCCTCGGCTAGAAAGTGTCTCTGCGAGCAGCATGTTTGCACAAAAAGTCGGTTATGTGTCTATAGTTTGCAAAATGAGAAATCTTTCTGTTATCTCTATTAAAAGCATATCAGATCTGATACGTACTGCACGTCGTAAGATATGTTCAAAAAAGTAATTTTTTGACCATCCGATAAAGTGTTGTGAAAGTTGTTAATCACAGCGTTGCGAACTTTGCTTTTAACGATGGGATGAAGGGGCAGTTATATCTCAGCATAAATGGATGTGTATGCTGCCATAAAAACTAAGAGTAGGCCTATGATGACGACGTTGAGTGGCAAAGAGCAGCGTTCCTTGGTAAGAAGTCCTGTTGATCGATGATATAAAATAGTTTAGATAGCCCATGGATACAACTAGTTCTACTATGACCATCTAACCGAAAACAAATCTAGCATCAATATTCTTGCTCTTTCCATAATAAAAATCAAAACCAATCAAATCTACAATAATGTTTTAATACCATAAAATAGTCCCACAAACCAGTTAATGATGACGATGTAGAATCTAGCCAGTGCAACAACAACATATTTTCGGCCGCTTTATCTCTTCTCGTTGGAATCTTGCAAAATTGTTGAATACCTTAACGAGATACAAACAGGTCAAACATTACATCACCGCTTTAACCCCTGAAGTGATGATATGGCTTTTGATCTTCAGCGAAAATCGGTTACTTCTAAGGAGCAGGACTAATGCTTCAATAGCCTGATTAATTTGATTCACTTGAAATTTATTAGGTTATTGTTGCTTCAATATCATCAATTGTAGTGCCCCTTTGCGATCGGACCAAACGCATCACTTGCTACTGCATAGATGCATTATCACCAGTAGTCAAATGGTTAAGGCATCTCTAATTAGCCTGTTCTGTAGCTTGTCATAAAGGTGAACATCATCTCGCTTTGCCGGGACAAATAAATGTTCCATTGGCAATGTTCCAAGTTATTTCCTTGATTTATAGTCATAAAAATGAGTAATTATATAAACCACAACAGACAAAACTCCTAAAGTCCCACCGTTATTGGTTACATCATTATTAATTTACCTACTTCTTTCAAAATAAGTTTCTTTTCCTTGTTTTGTACCTATGGCGGGGGGGGGGGGGGGGGGGGCTGCCAGGGCTTTCTCTCGTTTAGTTTTACCTACTTACAGAGTTCCATTTTATCCCGATCTAACCGTTTACGACAGAGATACGGGAACACGATACGAAAACGACAGAGACACGAGAACATGATACGAAAACGACAGAGACACGAGAACATGATACGAAAACGACAGAGACACGAGAACATGATACGAAAACGACAGAGATACGAGAACATGATACGAAAACGACAGAGACACGAGAACATGATACGAAAACGACAGAGACACGAGACCGTTCTGATACAGTTTAAACCGAGAATCAAAAGTTTAAAAACAAACCTGCTCCAGGGTTGTTTGGCTGAGACTGTAATCAGTGATGTGCATGTTAGCAGCATTGTCTTCCAATGTTCCAAACATATAAGACCATTTTAGTTGTGCATTTAGAACCTGATATTGCAGCATACCCTTAAAGATAAATTACTCAATTAAATATATTTGTAAAGGGGAATTCTAGGGCTGCTGGAACTTTATCTTGAAATAAAGAAACTGGATTGATGATTACATAAAAATTGTATCCTTTATGTCAAATGACATTGTTTCAAAACCGGAACACCCCTAAAATATATGCTATGGAATGTAACGAAACTGGCTTGTTTATTTTTTCAATGCGAATTTATGAAACAGGCAAAACAGGCTAGGAGGACGTCCAAGTTGGATATACAATGCAATAATTTCTAACAAACTGTCTGAATAAGAACATGAGCCACTCTTTGAGACTCTTTTAGCATGTAACAAAAGTGAATATGCAACAAATAAGGAATATAAGAAAATAGCAGGTTCCTACAGGAGTCTTAAAGAATACTTGCATCAACGTATGCAAATGATAGATAAAAGAAATAGAGCTCTATATGCTTGGGCGAAATATCGGGAACAAATCAAAATTTGCGCTGTTCCTTTTAACTATCATAAAGTATAAAATGATAGCGACTTACCGGTCTCAATTCCAGCAAATAGGAACCCGGGAAGTAATTTTCAACAAATATTTTCACTTTTTCGGTATATTGTTGAATTACAGATTGACCTTCATCTTCAAATGCTTCAGAAAGACATTCATTCTCAATAATGCTTGCGTCGTCCGATCTAACTGATGGTCGTGATACACGTGAGTCTGTTCAGAAATTAAAAAAGAAGATAGATGGAAATTGTTTATGCGGATGGAGGGAAATCAAGGAGGAAAAAGTGCAAAAAATGATTGAAGAGGATGAGGAACATGAAATTAAAGGCAAACGAATTTTGATGAGGGAAAAAAGGGAAATGCGGAGCTGATGGATAAAAAAGTAAAAGATATACGGAGGAAATTAAATGTAAATGATTGAAGAAGTAGGGGTAAGATCAAGAAAGGAAAATGAAGGTAATGGGTGAAGGGAATAATGGATGTTAGAATAAAGAGAGAAATGTAAAAGTAAATTAACGAGGTAAGTGTGAGAGTAAGAAAGTAATTGGAGAATAAAAGGTAAAATTTAAGATTTAACAGAATTTGAGTGAAACTGACAGAGGAAAAATAAGCCTGAAGAATAATAAAAGTATGAGACGGAAACGATTATAGAGTAAGGAAAAAGAAAATGGAAAGAGAAACAGAAAAATGCAAGATCAAGAAAAATGATGAAATAAGTATCTCTCCAGCTATGACGTCAAACGCAGTTAGTATTGACCTGCACGAAGCGAATTAAAATGCAACGCTAGCGTATAAATGATCGAATGACTATTAAATGTTTCAGATTAAATAAATATTAAGATAATAAACAAACCGCCTCTAGAACTGCTTCTTCTCTTTCTAAACGATCCGTCTGTTTCTTGGGCACCCTTTTCACCAACTTTGATTGATAACGTGAAGCCGTGACCAAATCTTTGATAAAGATAAAATGTAAATTGATAAGACAAATTCAGTTATCATCATAATCATAATCATAATCATCATCATCATCATCATCATCATCATCATCATCATCATCATCATCATCATCATCATCATCATCATCATCATCATCATCATTATTTGAGGCCGACTTAGATGTTTTCGCATTGTCGGTATTAAGCAAGGCAGGCAAACATGCTGACGACAGCTTTCTTTAGCTTGCTTATAAATGGTGAGGGCCTCCTCCGTACTTTCCACACCACATGAAAAATCATCACAATACAACCTGCTTGTGAAAAACGATTTTATTGGCCTGTGCAATTATGAAGACAAGAGTGAGAAAAAGAACTTTTGTCGATATTTTGTTGAACAAGGTTGTCACACCAAGGAAACCATAGTTTTTCCCGATGGTCTTCAGGGGCAATTTCGATGGCTTTTTGTCGTAAACTTGTCGGCAAAACAATGCGCGACCCTCGTAAATATTTTCCACTGCTTTAGCAATTGAAAATTCATCTCTGATTTGCTAAACGTTTGAATTTCAACCTTTGAAATTTCTGGACCATGTTTTTGGGCATTGATGAAGTTCCACTGACTTGTTTGGATTAAGTGTGTGAAATGTTGCAGAGTGTTATCGAATTTCATTGCATCTTGGATTTCCAACAGTGTCATTCATATGGATGAACATTGCTTGAAGAAGGATGATGGCGAGATGAAAAAACGGATAGATTTTCTAGTTTTTTGATGTATTATATATAAAAATCATAATCTTGCAGCCGGAGATTCCATCTTTCGATTCTTGCCGGCTGGAATGGAGTTAGACCTTGAACTTTCTCCAAGATTCTCTGCTGTTCCATTTGTTCAAATGCGGCGGAAAATTTCTTGCGCATGTGAAATAGAATACAACGGACCGGTTGGGCAACAGTGGTCACACTCTGGTCAATTTCTAATTTGATCTCAAAGTACTTGAGTTCGCAGATCTTATCAAATATGTGCGCGAACTCAGTAAGCAAGTGTTCATGTCTTGATTTCGGCTGTTTTGTCAACTCTGTGAACGTTGATTTGATGAGGTGGTAGCTGATTGAAAGGTGAGTAAACAACCGTAATGTCCAAGTATGACACGACATCATAAAAGGTGATTTTGTGGCTTGATTGGAGAGTAGCTTCAAATTTCCTCACAATCGGCAATTGTATCTGATAACCATATGCAAAAATTCTTATGTTAGAACGAAGGAGGGGTAGTTCCTAACATTTTGCATATTGTTATAAGTGGATAAATCTATTGTGTCGTTTGATGCGCCTGTATCGACCGACATAGTTAAGGGTACATAATTAATCTTGATGTTACAATTGGGGCGTTGTTTGTATCGATTTGTAGCTTCAAGGTGAACAAATATTCATCTTCGCTGCTGCTTTCGTCGGCTTGACTAACAGCACGAACGGTCCAGCGGCGGATGTTATGGTAAATTGGAAAGAAATCAAGAAGCTCAGTGACTCTCGTGACCACGCCCTAACTCCAAGCCTACCCAAATAGCCCAACTAAGTTCTTCAGGCCGGTGAGCAATCATAAGCCAGTCCGTCACTGGTATTGTGGGTGCAGCTTGCTGGTTCGGTTTGCTTCCACAAACAGCGGCAAAATGATTCGGCAGCATTACCATACTCTGAACATACTTTTCATTTGGCAAGGCATGTGTTGTTTTTGTGAGGCCATTGTCCTCCACAGTGTCCACAATTGTTTGATTTTTGTTGGGTAGAGGGGTTGCGTTTTCGCTGATTTCGCTGGCCTGCTGATTGAGATTTTCGACTGACGGAAATCTTGTTGGTAGTTTCTTCGGTGATCCCAATTGAAGGGACATGTTCTCGATTCTTGTAGCTTGAAACTCGCTTGTTTCAAGCGCACGATCTTTGGCAAGTAAATTTGCTAGAGATACATCAGTGTCGAGAAAAGCAGATTCCCTGTGAGGCACTTCGATGAGCAATGTTGAATAATGAGATGGGCTAGCGCGAGTTTGCGTAAACTGGTAGCGAACTTATCGACTGTTTCGTTTTGCAACGGCACTGTGGTGCGGAACTTGAAAATTTCGTAGTCCACATTTTCCACATTTCATTTGAACGTAAGTGTATGTTTCGAAATGTCGCCTCCACGCCTTCCATCTTGAGCCTTAAAATGTTGGATCAGATTGGGGACCGAATTGTGCAAGTGATGATAGTTCTAGTCTGCAACGAGCCGTGTGTGTCGAGGTGCCTCCAGCCGCGATTAATTAACAACAAATTGCATGAATACAACAAAAACTATAATAGAACTCTCAAACGCAAAATCTAAGCTTACGCAATACCAACTAAACGTATATTATCATAATCACGTGGTGAGGTTCTTAAATCTCATTGATGCCATGACATCATTGGCGCTTACTCGTTTTTATTGCAAAATGCCGAATAGTGAAAACCTGTGCAGTTGAAACATTTCTTTTTGATGTGACAATCTTTAGAGAAATGTCCTTCGCGCAGATAGTTGGAACATCGTTTTGCAGCAAGGTAAAATCGTCTATCATTGCTTGACATGTGTCACTTCTTTGCATTCATTCCAATAATGATACTTGTCACAAAAATAGCACCGAATTGGCCACTTTGTCTTTGTCGAAAACTCTGCCAAAAGTGCTGAAACTTTGTGACATCGATATTAAATCTCCGCAAACTAATCAATTTCATCATCAGTTTCGTTGAGAGTGTATTTCTTCAAAATGTCGTTGTTTAGATGCACAAGGTACTCGTTCTTTTCGTTTAATGACTTCAGAAAAACACGAAGTTTGGTCGCAATTTCTCGATCAAAAGTTTGTAAAACAGGGTATCGCTGCTTAAATTCATTTGCTTCCTTAATAAATTTAGCATTTTTCCTCGATTACCACCGCATATCTTCTGCAATCGTCTTAAACCTTCGTCTTCCACGCGTTGCACAAGCCGTACGTCTTGTGTGGCCATTTTTCGTTCTCTTCATTGTGCTTGTCGTATTCTACCTCAACGCCGAACCATGTGCCACCTTAACTCATGCAAAAACAACTACTACTTCTCTTAATACGTGATTACAAAAGCGTATAATTACTTGTCATGTGACCGCTTATTAGGAGATTTTAGGAGTTTTAAAGATGATTGCAGGTTAAAACTTGTTATAAAAAGAAGATGAAACCAAAGATTCCATGATAAAATCCTTTTTCCATAATAATTAGGTAATTTTTGCTTCTATGGTGTTATTATTTGTACGTTGTTGATTTTCATGAACTAACTTTTTTTCCTTTTCTACCGTTTTATCCTTAAGTTAAGCAAGTCAGTCCGGTGTTTTTATTACTTTTCTTGGCATATCGAGCCTCTGTTTTTATATCGTGTATGCAAAACAACTGACGAAATTGATGCTTATGAAGAGATCAGACAGTTTCAGGATCTATCGCACAGGATTAAACCAAACGATGGACTACACTCTTTTTTTTATAAGAATACTTCATTTTTTGCTGAGCCTCAATATTCTTAATTTTTTGCAATTTTGAGCCTCGGAATATTCTTAAATTATTCTTAGCGCGGCAGAAAATACGGATATGGCAACAAATTGTTACTATTATCATCAATGCCAAAACACACACCTATAACAAGTATAACAGAACAGGTCATAAAAAAAAATCTTAAAATAGACTTACAGAATATTAAAGAAGAAGGAGTAAAGAAGCACGAGTAATTAAATGTCATGAAAAATTCAGAAGTAAAAAAACACCCCGCTAAAAATAATTGTTTCACAAGATCTTGAGTCTGACAATATTCTTAAAATATTCTCAAATTTCACCAATTTTGAGCCACATTATTCTTATAAAAAAGGAGTATATGATTAAGCAAAAAGATTCTTAGCATTCTGTTTCGATTGTGATTGATAACTTAAAAAACCCTCCGATAAACGGAACCATAGCAAAAACGTTAAAAATTACTTGATATAATCCAGACAAATTAGGGCACAATTTACGAAATGACACATCATTTAAATTGGTTATACCAAACAGATAAGATCTCTAGACTTTTATGCAACCGCAGATAGCGACGCATTCAAAATGAAATAAAATTAGTTCGATAATCAAGTGAATTTGACGTAGATCGATTATCTCACTCGAAACTCGCCAAAACACGCTTCTAAAGGATCTTTATATCAATTTCCAGAAAAGTTGCTAACCTCCATCCAGACAAAAACATACCAGAAGGCGAACCTTCCTCAGAAGACAATGGAAAATAACCATAGCTTCGGTGTGTCATAGGAGTTTCTATTGTTTTTAGTGGACCTTCCTCCAGCTATTGACAATGAATGTAACAGTAATGATTTCAGAACTCTGCTTCATAAACTGCCAAAACGGCACAACGAAGGTTCTTTTTGCAAATGGTGACATTTTGTGACGATCTTATTTGTGTTGCTCCGGCGGTTTTTTCAGTAAACACATGAAAGATTGTAGCATTGTGATTTATTATGAAGAAATTGAACACTCCAATATTCATTGCCTATATCGCAAAAGACGTCAATGCGACGCATTGTGCCAAACATTCCCTAAAGCCACGTCCTACGTTCATTAAATCTCACCACTGTGCCCAAAAAATCTTATGTAGCACCGCCCCTGGTTATTAAGCTCTATGATAAACTTTCTTTAGAATCTGCACACCTCTGATATGTTTTGTATATTCAAATTGATGTACCTGCTTTTGATATGTTGCAATCCGCCAATGCATTTGAACTCTCCATTCACCATGATGACAAGTTTATTACAAAGCGCCTCGCATTCTTCCATACTAGAAAACAGTGATATTTTAATCAAATTATGTTAAATGAAGTGTCTCTCTTCGTCTACTTTTCCCGTAGATTTTCGCAGTAATGCGTGTAAACGCAATGATTGTAAATTGGGCACTATTAGTATCCATTTATATTTTCGCCATGAAACTAAATAACAATTAATTTTCAGCTATATAAAATGTACAGGCCAATAGCTGAAAAATTATATAAAAATAACCCAAGCTGAAAATGATAGGAATAGCATTGAAAAGGTCAATACAACTAGGGTAGTTTATAAGTTGGTAGTAGAATGTTTTGCATTTTATTTGCGCATCTCACTTCAGTCTCACTTTTCAAATTTAAAGCCAAATGGGAATATGAATATGAACATTATTATCATTATTATTATTATCATTATTATTATTATTATTATTATTATTATTATTATTATTATTATTATTATTATTATTATTATTATTATTATTATTATTATTATTATTATTATTATTATTATTATCATCTATTTATTTACAGTAGGCGCCTAAAAATAGCTACATGATAAAGCTAATTAAAGCCTCCTACAAAGTAAAATTGTTTAAAATAAAACAGAGGAATATAAATACATCTAAAATAATAACTAGTTAAATTTAAGTACATATATACAGATTAAAGATGTTGAAATGTTTTTTATAGCATTTCAAGTATTTGCGATGGCATTTACTCTTTCAAAAACCCAAACCTGAGCCAAAAAAGGCCTACACAGTCGACAGTTACATTCCTCTCCTTTCCAGGATTTTATTCTCCTTTTAAAGCTGGAGAGGGTATCTGATTGCTTCATGTCATTGGGAAGTGCCTGCCACAATCTACTCCCCAGAAACGAAACTGTCTCTAGGCCATAGCACGTAGTGCGCGCTTGTGGCAGTAGTAGGTTATTGCATTTTTGGTTCATTGTTGACTAACGAAGCAGCTTGGGTGTGGTTTTACCGGCGCATGTTAAGATTACATGGACAGAACACGTTACAAATGAAGAAGTTCAAAGAAAATAGGAAAGAAAGGAAAGAAAGTTTTGAGAAGTTAATGAAGCTATATTAGGAGAAATTAATAAAAATTAAAGATGAATAAAAGGATATGCAAAAATGCAGCCCCAATGGGCTCGTGACCTACTACATTGTATGGGGGTGCGCCCAAAATTATCTTAAATTTAGTCACATGTGCATAGGTGTGACCCTGGTTACGCCACTGATAGTAGCATTGATCAACGTTCTTTGACATATCATAACACAGTGCTGCTGAGGTCTTTGGAAGGGGCTGCTGAACAAAACAATAAAAACATTGCATCAAATTAATCCTTGTGTTTTTATTGGATTGAGTTCCTGTCCTCTTCTTCTTGCAGGCCTTACCCTGGCCTTACCATTACCTATTGAAATAGAGTTATACCAAGGACGCAAATTTCTAGGGGGCACTCCAGAGGACTGGTGCCCCAAGCCAATTAGAAACCCCCCAACACTGCCCATTTCCTTATGAAATATCGATTCATAAATGAGGGAAGTCAACCCCGGCTATATTAGGTATGGTTAGATTAGGTAAGGTCGCCCCGGTTATATAAGGAAAGGTCGACCCCAGTTGAATTAGGAAAGGTCAGCCCCGGTTATATTTGGAGAATCTAACACTCACGGGACCCATTGAAGGGAAGAATAGAGAATAGCAGAGTAGCAGAGGAAGACCACTGATGACTCAGTTAAAAACAGGATGTACTTGTGTGACGTCAATATGATAGATCTGTCATTTCGTTGCAGAATACTCGTCAGCGTGTTCCAAAGGAACCTCCTCGAGACTGGGTCCATGCCACTTGTAGGCTCATCCTGAAATTGAAAAATTACGCGGTTAAGAAAAAGGTAGCAGTCAACAAAAGTCAATGGCAGTTGTAAGATGAGGAAGGAGCGGCTATTGGTTGTTACTATCAGAGAGAGAAACAGTAGAGATTTGTTGGGCATGTTTTGAGAGGTGGTGGAGTAGAGCGACACGTAATTGACACAACAATTGCGGAGGACGAAAATGAAAATGAAAAGAAGAGAATGAAAATGTTTGACTGATGAAAAGAAGAGTGGAGATGCAAGACGATGATCAGCTGGTTGCATTGGTGAGTGACAGAGACGATTGGGGAGATTAAAGTCATAACAAGATTCCCCCTCGGCATGAACAGGTCAAGGCATAAGAAGAAGAAGTTGTTTTATAGTGTCTTCGACAAGAAAATTCATCAGTTATGTTGATATTCTTTGAGTGAAAGCACGTGAAATTACAAAAAAGGAATCTTCTGAAAAAGAAACTACGAGGCATAAGCACAAGCATATCTAGAAAAAAAATTCACTTTTTTCACAGGTGCCCCTTTTATGGAACACTTTATTTGATACAATAAAAATCCAAGCTCAATGGCAATATCTAAAAGAATGATTGAACGGGATGGGCAAAACTGCATATGCAAATTAGACAGTTAGGAAATTATTTTTTATGTGAATTGAATGTTCATTAAATTGTTCTAATATTTTTATCATAGATTTTCATATTGATGAAGATTAATGTTAACCGGTCAGCACGATGCCGTAGAAGCCGAGCTATACTAATTTAATGACAGAAAATGACGGTTTGGGTTGTTACTTCAAATTTCACGCTTGATGCAATCTTCTGAAAACTCTGAAAGTCGAAACTCTGAACTTTTTTAAACATCAGTTTTTGCAAGCCAATTTTTATCCTATAAGTCAAATCAAACAGAATCATCGAATTGACACTTTACAGTTTTCACACTCGTCTTTGCCAAAACAGTCGCCATTTAGTTTATTAGCATTTTTTCCGTTGCCATTTACGATCAAAAACGGCAGTTTCAGTTTTTTAGTCGGTGTTTCCGCCTGTTTATACTCTACCTTTCCTGATATAAACATGATATACAGATACACCGACCATGGGATTCGAACCCACGACCTTTGGTTACAATCAACCATGTCATCGAGCTTATTGTCTGAGTTCTAAAGAACCATTGTACCTTTTTCACAGGCTATCGTTCAGCCCCATATATCGATGGGTTAATCACAAGGCATTCAATTTTAAGAGAGATAGCAACAATAGAGATAGAGTACTTCAAAGTTAGGAAGACAATTATTGAATAGATGGACATAAATCAGTATGCATATACAAATCAGGGCCTCCGACGAGACTTAAAAAGTTGAGGGGCCAAACTTTGATGCGAGAAAATTACCATGTCACAGCATGATGAACTGCCTTAAACAACTAATGCAAAGATCTCCACTTCATGAAAATGTTTATGATTTAAGTTTCACGCATTTAAAACGATTTTTTTGGAATTTGCAAATGGTGCTTATCAATAAATTATATCTTTCATACCAAAAATAAAACAGGAGGGTCTCCAACAATCGCCAATGCTGTGCTCAGCTTTCGTTTGTTGCCACCGCTGTTGAAGAAATAAAATATTGTTAAATGTAACAATTCTATAAAGATATATTATCAATTGTAACTATAATACAGAGATCCTAGCTTTGGCTCTTAAGGCTGAGTGTAGATTGTTGCCGCATATACTTGGCTTATAAGCAAATTTATTCATTGAATAACTGGCTAGATCAGGCTGTTTTGCTTCTATTTACCACACAGAGGTAGGAATAGGATATACCTTGGACTTGATCGACCCTTGCCATTCCAAAAATGAGTGCTTAAAAAATCGCTTAAGCTAGTAATAAATGTTGCTCAAATAATCGAGTAAAATTCACACACTCAATTGAGCATGAAGTAACGGAACTGAATGCAAACAAAAGTAAGCATCGCCCGAGGGAAAAAATAAACCCGACGACAAAAACATTGGAGAGCCTCTTTCATACACAGCAAACAGTGAGATATATTCCAAATAAGAGATGGTATTTTTAACTTTTTTTTTACTAACAGTGATAAACAACGAGGTTAACTGGCAGCACTTTGAGGTTTAACCTTGCTAATTAAAAAGGTGAATGCCCACCATAATCATCAAGCCTTCTGGGAAATGTAATTAAAAAGATAAATCTTGGCAAACCACATACATCACGATACTAAACTAGAATCATGAAAAACACTTTTAATAGATGGATAAAACTATGAAAGAATGGACCTCCTTGTTATTATAAGTAACAGATACAAAGCATAAGGAAATGGTAGCTGATTAGTATCAGCCTATCAGAGTCCCGTCTAGCCCAACTAGTAGCCGAGGGCGGGGCTGCAGAGAGGTTTTCAAAACTGCAAAATAAGGCCCCTTGTGTCTGTGGTCGAAACGAGCAGAGGGGGCAAAAAGCAAGGGAATCTGGGGTAACAGAATCTGGAGGCAATCTCAGAACCGTGTAGGTTGCTCCTAATGGGAGGTTCCTTGAATACATCTAAAGAGGCTATAAATAAAAATTTTGATATTAGTAGATGAGGCCCCCTGGAGCAAACTGCCCCTCTGCCCCTTCCTCTCGGCGGCCCTGGCTGAGGGTGCCATCACATACTATCAATCTCTTTTAACAAATGCTCCAGTGGACGAGACATAAAACACAGATACACGGGGCCAATTTCTACACTGCTATCAAGATATAATCCAAGAATTCAACAGAATGTCATTGTATGTGTTACGTCTGTCATTGTAGATCTGAGCCTCAGAACTTAGCGTAACATCGTCCAAAAGGGACAGTTCCACGCTCCGAAACATTCCTAGAAAAATGGCCCATTCCAATATTACAAAAAAAGGTTTTTCAGGCAGCACGTTAGTATTACTGGGGATAGCAAAATAATAATACTAAATTGTAGAAGTTTTGGATCCAATTTTAAATAGAATGACAGAGTATTCTGATATCAGGAAACATGATTACTACTGATTGGCAAAGAGATGTTAGAGCTTTTGTAGCGTATCTGGGTCCGACAGGTTTTACTCGGAGGATGACAACCGTAATGTCAGCAAAGCCTTACTTGTAATCCTTACTTGTAATTCACAATAGAAAGTTAAACTAAACTATTGCGCAGCAAAACAACTTTAGATACGATAACGGTCACGAGTTACAACAATGACGTGTAATTCAACATAAAGACATAACTAGAACATTAAACGGAACTGCGGCGAAACACGAACACACACCTAGCAAGATAAAATTCATTATTGTTTCAAGAAAGATAGCAACGAAACATGCCAAGTTAAAAAAAAACAGAGTGGTTCCCATTGGTGTTTTAATGTTCTACCACGAAAATAAAGGGTTGCATACCTGTATTTACCGCACATCTTATCAGCATATTTATTTAGATTGAGTCGGTATAACACAGCATTTACAACATATGGAATCTTTTTTGATGGAATCCCTCGCAAACGTGCAAACATTTCCAGCATCTCGCGTCCAGTTAGCCGATCAAGTAATGCATCGAACTGCAAAATAAGACCAAACATTATACATTAGTTTTGGATTTGCATAGAGACACAGGTTTTGAGGGGCACCCTTACAAATTTTCTGAAAAGTGTCAGAGACTGATTCGGAGAGCCTAGGGTGGCGGTGAATGAGTGAGAGGCTTATTAATGCGACTGCTTTTGCTCATTTCATGTAGCAACTGAGTATTTGAAGGTACATTTTAGTTATACGGTTGGCAAAATAGGGCAACACTGTAAGCTTCAAAGGGGCAATCCAACCGAATTTTTCAAAAGTGGAGGGGCACGTGCCCCCTGTGCTCCCCAGTTCCTACGTCTATGTAGGTATAAATCAAAAAGCACCTTTCACTGACAAAACATGTTATATTTCGAGAAAATAATGCTGCCAACCAATGCTTGGGTAACTTCTAACCTATAACCTATTAACCCTAACCTTTATCCTAACCTGTACCCTAACCCTATTTCTTGTTCTATCCATTATCTGGAAAACAATTCAACAGCCAAAACCAAGTACAGTCCACAACAGAACAGAAAATAATATATTTTTAATTACAAAGGGAGGAGAATCAATCGCTACTTGCTATCAATAGCAATTTTCGAACCATACACGCAGCGGTATTCAAAGGGCGATCACTGCTATACGTAAGAGGCATCCAATGAACATTTCTTTAAATTGTCAGAAACGTTTTTCCTACCGCGGAGCCAAATTAGGAAAAAACCTTGCTTTTGAGGTCAAATAGGCACCCTCCCTTTCAGTTTTTAACTAAAAGCTTCTTATCAATAAAAATCATAATTGGGATTTTTACTTTTTCTTTAATCATTTTTTATCTTAACAATTAGTTGTACTAGGGTTCTATGTAGTATATATGTTTATCTTTACCTTAAAATTCATTTAAATTTATTGTTAGAAGTTGAGTGGGGGCATAAGCTTCAATGCCGAAGGATGCCCCACCTAAAATATATGAAAAATATGAGATATTGAAATAACAAGAGAGAATATCCCGATATTATAGCCTTCTTTTGTATCGCTTATCAGTTTAGTTGTCGAGCATTAGTTAAATTGAAATCATTAAATTAAGTTTCCTGTGATTGATAAGTGAAAAAGCAGTGACTTATGCGGTAAATCTTGACGGCTTCCAGCTAGTTGAAAGAAAAGATCATGCCAAAACGAAGAAATATTCCTATCTTAAAATACAAATTATACATTACCTGAGGGCAATATCCAATTCTCTTTTGAACCTAAATTGGGATAAAGCAATGTTATAAATACTTCAATTGACATATATAATATAATATAATATAATATAATATAATATAATATAATATAATATAATATAATATAATATAATATAATATAATATAATATAATATAATATAATATCATAATGTAATATAATACAGGTCATTCCCAATCGCATTTAGCAACGTTTTACTGCAAATGATGGATGACATAATAACAAATCCTGTTAAACCAAAAAAAGTAAAATGAGAAACATGATTGTAAAGTGTTAATGAAAATATGTGACAACGCCTCATGCTTCGGTTAACAGTGAATTTGCTGGAGTAAGCCTCTTAAGAAAATTGGTTCAGGACAAAGTACTCGCGGGGTGATTCACAGTAACGGAGGCAGAAATTTTCTACCAGCCAAACCACTGTAGCAAAGAATCATAAACCAAATTATACAACTCAAGAGGTACACTTTAATATCTAATTATGGGTAAGAGGACACCAAGCTGTATCTGTCTTTTAAATCGTTATCAAACCTCTAATGGCATAACACGTACAATGTGGTTACCGCAACTCCTCGTTCGAGCGCCCGGGGCGCTCATTTAAAAGTCAGTTGCTCAATTACAAAACCATATTAAAATAAAAAGGTAAGAAAGCAATATGAAGTAAAGGATGACAAAACGATGTCAATTTTGTCCTCTTCGTTGGTATATGGCCACACATTCGGTTTTATTGATATAACATGGTTTATTTGAGTTGTTTCCATTCATTGTTCCTTGTTTCCATTCTTCTCGTTATCGTTGGAAATCGTTATTAAAGGAAGGCGGTTATTCGAGCAGGGCTGGCATCTAAAAAGCTTTACTCCGGGAGAGGCGTTTATTTGATGGGGGCGCTTTTTCGAGGAATACAGTAAGGTAAACGACATACCTCTCCATTGATATAGAACGCACATTTTTCGCTTACCTTTAACTGTTTTTATCTTTGATCCCATGAGGGTAGTTAAAGTAATGAAAATTTCAAAGTACACACAATCATCATGAAGGAGTGTTGTATGGTACTCATATAGGCTAAATTTAAGGGAAATTTTGCAATGGGGACTGTCAAAAAAATTTGAAAATTAAAACTTGATTCCATTTTAATTATGTATTCACGGTTGCCCCATGAGTTTTAATTCGAAAGCTTCTTAAAAGAAAATCACTTAATTTACAAACCTCACGTAGATCTTGCTGGATGTTGAATCCATCCAAATATGCTGTTCCTGCTGTTATACCAAGCTCTCCCGTTAGCATGGAAAATGTTGTAGTTTTTCCAGCACCTCGAAGACAAAGTTTAAAAGCTACAGTACGGTGTAAGGATACGTCGTTTAGGAGCGTTAGCAAAAATGGAAATACCAAACAACAATGATGTCAGAACCATTTCCTGGACAATTTCATGGTATAATTACAGGACTTGAACTTATATAGACATGCAAATAAAATAGACTCGGGTAGTAAAATGAAAACAGTAGAAACAAAACAAGGCTCAACAAACTGTAAAATATAAAAAAGAGACATTTAAAGTTAGAGTAATTAAAAATTATTAGAAATTTAAGGTAAGGGTTATTTTAGATATTCAAAATGTGTATTTCAAAGTTTCTTCTACGCTCAAACTAATTACTGAAAATACGCTGAACCTGTTTCAGCATGAAATGCATCCTTGAATTCTCAATTATATCTAATATCTCTATCTGATATGAATCTAATATAAATCTAATATCAATCTAATATCAATCTTATATCAATCTAATATCAATCTAATATCAATCTAATATCAATCTAATAACTCTATCTAATATCAATCTAATATCAATCTTATATAAATCTAATATCAATCTAATATCAATCTAATAACTCTATCTAATAACTCTATCTAATATCAATCTAATATCAATCTAATATCAATCTAATATCAATCTAATAACTCTATCTAATAACTCTATCTAATATCAATCTAATATCAATCTAATATCAATCTAATATCAATCTAATAACTCTATCTAATATCAATCTAATATCAATCTTATATAAATCTAATATCAATCTAATATCAATCTAATAACTCTATCTAATAACTCTATCTAATATCAATCTTATATCAATCTAATATCAATCTAATATCAATCTAATATCAATCTAATATCAATCTAATAACTCTATCTAATATCAATCTAATATCAATCTTATATAAATCTAATATCAATCTAATATCAATCTAATAACTCTATTTAATATCAATCTAATATCAATCTAATATCAATCTAATATCAATCTAATAACTCTATCTAATATCAATCTAATATCAATCTTATATAAATCTAATATCAATCTAATATCAATCTAATATCAATCTAATATCAATCTAATATCAATCTAATATCAATCTAATATCAATCTAATATCAATCTAATATCAATCTAATATCAATCTAATATCTTTACCATTGACTCCTAGTAAACCAAAACACTGTCCCTTTGGAATGATCGCAGATACAGCGTCAACAGCAGTGATATTGTTACTTCTATAGACCTTAAATGAGGAAAGCATTAAATAAATAACAATGCATCTATAGAAATGCATAGATTACAGCGGGGACGATGAAAATAGTGACATCATTCGAGAGGCATCTCAAGTTTATAAATTGATGTTGAAGGCCTTTATTGTGATTATTCTAGTTGACTTCAAACAATGATTACTGTGACTTAAATGGCGACTTAAACGGAATATTAAACGGAGCACTTAACGGAGAATAACATTGTAACATATAAGGACGTTGGACCTTGCCAAAGTCATCGTTAGAGAAAGTAAACATAAAGGTTTTGGCTTAAAAGGTAAATAAAAGTAACAAAATAAACAATGGAAACGAGAAAACGAGAGCCAGAGGCAAGAATGGGTGCTTGTTGGATATCACGTTCAAGGTTTTTGCGACCTACGGACTTCCATAAGCTTCAAGAAAATGGAAAAAAAGTACCTTAGTCAAGTCTCTGATAACAACTGCTGCACTTGCCATATGTTCGCGTTGCATGTTGGCGACACGGTATTTCTCATTTTTGACATCATCATCCTAAAATGCCAATTAATGTTTTCTAACAATTACGATTGCTAGAAGAGAGGGTGGGTTATTTGAGCAAAGGAAAGTACTTTAAAGCTTCTAAATGTAAGTGCAGCCGTGATTTTCCGAAACCAAATCAGCCGAATCCTGATTATTCAAATTCCGGATATCCGAAACCGAATGATCCCAATCTCGATTATCGAATCCCGATTATTCAAATTCCGATTATCCGAAACCGAATTACACGAATCCAGATTACAGAATTCTGTCCGAAACCAATTTATCCACATACCGATTATTCTAATTGAGATTATGCGAAACATAATTAACAAAATCCCGATTATCCAATTCCCGGTTATCAAAATCCTGATTATACGAATCCTGACCATCATATTCTCCATAAACTGACATGACTTACTGTTAGGCAGAAATTCTTCAAATTGTAAGATGTAACCTGGTTGGGAAAGACGTAATAAAAACATTAAGTTGTTACCTGGCCGGGGTTATCGGGTCGTTGCGGAGGAGGTTTCGGCTTGAATTTGATAAAGAAATTCTCCTATAACAAAAAAACAGAAATTGAAGACCCTGAAATGAGAGCAAATTAGCTGAAATGAGAGCAAATTATGAGAAGAAGAATGCAATCAAATTGCCTGCTGAATCAAAGTCTCCAAATCAGAATTGTATACAAAAATGGCTACATAAATATGGAACGAAAAATAATTACTCAGCTTAAAGACGGAACTCAGAAGGAAATCATGACCAAGAACCTAAATTTACTAATTGATGATTTAGCTTTCCAATGCAACCCGCTATTATTAGGCCCACAGAAATAACAAACTAGGTTTTGACAGAAGAGAAAATGTTTTGCATTTGTACGTTGAAGATTCCAGATTTTTGATTAGAATGTGAGGGAGAGAGAAAGGGAAAGCTACAAAAATATTATGTTGTCATGTGACTTAGGCACGAAGAATAAATATTATGAGAGTTAAAGATAACATTTTTTGATAATATTTTCTCTTAAAGAGTTCTATAAATTAAGGATAACACGTGCGCAGAAGAAAAAGAGAAAATTAAGTTCGATTTGAAGTGTTTCTTGTAATTAAAGAAGTTTTATTTAAGAAGTTTGAATTTTTCTTTTGTGTGTCGCGCATCTTGCTTTATTCTCGGAACGATGTTACAAAAAACAGTTTAACAAAGG
This sequence comes from Catostylus mosaicus, assembly GCA_964019065.1. Lineage (NCBI taxonomy): Eukaryota > Metazoa > Cnidaria > Scyphozoa > Rhizostomeae > Catostylidae > Catostylus > Catostylus mosaicus. The sequence continues at coordinate 2,147,674 of OZ025188.1, read as the reverse complement.
ATCACTGGAAGTTTACGTCAAAGATCACTGTCATTTATCTATTAATTAAAATGTTTATTAATGATATTTATTTATTTATATCTAACTTAAACACGACTGTTAGTGATAGGATTAAGAAATTTTATTAACGAGGTTATTAGATAAAAACTATGATAAAGTTTGATAAATATGATCATCTTTCATCAAATCAGATGATTACAGGTATGTCGTCCACCCTAACGTTAGATGATGTTAGATTTTGTTAGATTTTGTTAGATGATGTTAGATGATGTTAGATGATGTTAGATGATGTTAAATTGTGGTCGATTATGTTAAATTATCTTGAATTATGTTAAATTGTATCAAATTGTGTTACATTACGCACAATTGTGCAAAATTAGAGTAAATTATGTTAAACCATGCAAAATTATGTTGAATTGTGTTAAACTATTTAAATCATGCCACATTATGTTAAATTATGCTAAATTACGTTGAGTTATGCGACATTTTTCCGTGTTCCCCTGTAATATTAATGTGAAAATACGCATACCTCAATTAAAATGACCAATGTTAGGTAGACGAAACATTCCACGATGAAATACAAGCATGTCATGCCAACGCCAGGGTACTCAAATGCCAATACATTTTCATGCCATTTAGTTCCAGCTTTTTCACAAATGGGTCTGTTTGCTCTATCATTTACCAAAATAAACATGGAGATAAAACGAATATCTAACAGAGTTAATTTCATGATGAATGCCTCTTATTGATGTACCACTTAAGGAATAAGTTGAAAAAAATATTCTGCCTTTTCACGTGATTCCTGGTTTTTTGCTTAAGAATTTGCATATTGCATTGAATGCGAGTCACGTGGCAATCAACTGAATGATTAAGTCTCTAGGCAAGTTTCGCTATTTATGTTCTGAAAATTGGATGGGGAATCATTTGCTAGTTTAAACGATTCATATTTGCATTCATCTTTCCCCTTTCCCTCCCATCTATTTACTGCTGTGGATTGATATGCATTTAGTTTTGGGTTCATGTGTATGATGACAATTTGTTATTCTCGTTTCAGATTTGTTTACCTTATTCTAGATTATCGGATCAATTGGCAGTCTCTGGGAGTGTATTAGGCCCGATCTTTATGAGGATTATGGCTAACAATTCTAAGGGGGTCTTGTACATCTATTTTACAGTTGCCTTTCATAGTTTTCAGAGAAAGAAATTCAACAAAAATGAACAGGGGATATAAAAAGACCTGAAAAGAATTAAAATCTGTCTTCATATTTGCCCACCAGCAAGAACGTCGGGATATCAAACTTGTATTGCCAGATGTTTCATACTACCAGAAACAGGGGCGCAAATAAGGGGAGCGACGGGGGTTGAGATCCCTACTAAATTCACCGTACAGTCCCAGATGCTATGTGATTGCGTTAAAATCGGTACCGATCTTGCTCTAAACTAGAATATTTCCCGTTTTCACAGTCCTAATCAGAGTTGCAACATCGTGCTATAAGTAGGTAGTGTCGAGAAATATTATTTTTATTTTCTTGGCAGCAACAGTTATTTCGCAAGATTCAGTTGCTTGTAGCCAAAATTCGACCCTTTGGGAGCCTTCACCTATCAAATGCATTTGCGCCTCTGGCAAGAGGGCATGCGTGTGCTCTCCACATGCTGGTTGGAATATTTGTTCAAATTAGGACTGTGATCACTTCTGTATAAGACCCATTTTTTAATAGGAAAATGCTTGTTCCATTTGATTAACGGAAAACTTACGGTTTTGTGCAGCGTTCGCGGTTGATTTTATTTTGACTGACGTCCAGAATACTGCTTGAAAATCTGAGGTAAAGAAAGTAATATGCCATGAAGCTAGTTTACTCTTTTCTTTGCCCGGAACAGTTAATGATCAAATAGAATTTGAATACAAAAGATCATTAATGAGAATAGAGAACAAGCAGCAGTGGAAGATAGAGTGAAAGAAGAAGTGGGAGAAGAAGAGATAAAAAAAGAAATGGAAGAAGCAACAGTTGATGAAGAAGTTGAAGAGGAAGAGATGAAATAAGAAGTGGAAAGAAGCAGTTAATTGAGGAAGAAGAGGTGGAGGAAATATAATAAAAAGAAGCGAAATAAGAAATGAAAGAAAAAGTGGAATAAGAAGTGGATGAAGAATTGGAAAAGGAAAAATTAAAAAAGAGATGTTGAAGAAGAATAAAGAGAAGTGGAGGAAGTAATGGAGAAAAAAAAAGAAAATGGCGATGAAGAAGATTGAGGGGAAAAGGAAGTGAAGGGAAAAAATGAAGAAAGAGAAGTTGAACAGGAGGAGCATAAGAGAAGAAGAGAAATAAGGAGAACAGGATGATCAATCTTTAAAAAGATTATTATGGTTGATTTGCTAGTGACTCTCAGTGGCAGCAAAGTAATGTTTAAAGCTTTACTCACCCATACATTGGAATAAGAAGAAAGATATTATGCATAATTGGTGCAGCACTTGAGCAAGAACTTTGAGACATTCGGCAGATAAATACTGCAAAAAACATGGCCTGAAACATAACACAATTTTGGACAATCAACCACATGCATAAATCAAATAAGATTTGATTAGAATTAAAAATAAATAAATGAATAAATATATAAATATATAAGTAAATAAATAAATCAATCAATCAATCATTCAATCATTGAATCAATCAATAAAACGTTCAATCAATTAATCAATCAATCAATCAAACAATCAATCAATCAATCATTCAGCCAAGCAATAATTTATCATCAAATCAATCAAGCAGTCAATCTATCAATCATTCAATCATTCAATCATTCAATCAATCAAACAATCAAGCAATCATTCAATCATTCAATCAATCAGTTATTTAATCAAGCAATCATTTTATCAATAAATAGATAAATAAATAAATAAATCAATCCATCAATCATTCAATCAATCATTCAATCAATCATTCAATCAATCAAATAATCAATCATTCCATCAATAAATCAAGCAAACAAGCAATCCATCAACTTACAACACTGACTAAGAATCCCAACAGCGAAATAACAGCATATGCAACAAATGGACTCTTGAAAATGTACGACAGCAAGTAGGTGAATGGAAGTACACTCAAGCCATATAGCAACTATAAAACAGCAAATTTTAAAAAGTATAGATAGAATTGAATTCAAAATGAAGCATCATCATTTAAGGGCACATTGTTGAGAGTGTGTTATAGTGTCAAAAGTGAGGTATTCATGAACAGTGAACAAACATATCATACTAAACAATACATTTGTAAAAGCAGTCAAGAACAACCTCAGCTCAATACTGATTTCTTACTGGAAAACAAGCTTTTTGATCGCAATAATACGAGTAGGTGACAGTGGGGTGCTTAAATGGAAATGGCCATGTTTCATGGTTTGACAACGCTGATAACTCTAAGAATGATCTTTGAAGCATGCCGGGATTTTTTCGTAACACAGTTTCGTTCTATGCAGTTAAACTAAGCTAAAATAGATCTGCTTAAAGTGAAAAACGCGAAAAAATCTGCTTTAAGTCGCTTAAAAGTGTATCAATTCTTCCTGTTTGTTGTGGTTAAAATTGTCTTTTGGTTAATGAAAGCATATTTAGATGTCCGCCGCTCGTCTGATACAGTGCTAATGTCTAGAGCTATAAACAGGTTCGTGCTGAAAATCACAAAATGATAGTCAGACACATTGGGCACCGACCTTTGAATGGAATTTAACCATGATTTAACATTTAGTTGCATTAATTGTGTTGGAAATTAAGTGACAATTTAACAGCAAACCTCGAAAGGGATAGGAATCTATGAAAATTGACCAGTTTATCAATTACAATGGACTGTTCAGTTATAGTAGAAAGACCAGTGTTGATGTTATCTATTTCAAATACGGATTAACAGGAAATTTTTCAATATGAAATTAAATAAAATAAATGAATTTACTCGTGTGAATTATAACGCACTGGAAATATGAGAAACCTAAGTGAAAAGGAAATAACTTGACAATTGAATGAAAATGAAATGAATTGACAATATAGAAACCATGAGATAAAAAATTAAGAAAACTATACAATGAAATAAAAAAAATAAGAAATTTAATGAAAAATGAAATGAAAGATGAAATGAAAATGAAACAAAAATTTAATTAAAATGAAATACATGCGAACTTACAATGACAAAACAAAGTGCACCGAGATCATTTCCCTTGACAAATGAGTCTTTAAATGCAGCAAACGAGATCATAATCAAAACAGCTGGAACAAGGTAGTTAATGAAATCCCAGCAAAATGTAGCTGACCAGTAAATCATTCCATTTACACCACTAATAAATTGAATATGTTTAGCCTGTAAAGGAGCAAAATAAAAATAAAAATCTTTTTTTGAAACTCATATCATTATTCAAAAAAATACAAGTGTAAACCTCGCTAAAGTATGTAGTTTACATCTGACTACTTATTGTTACAAAACGTTTAAAAATGAAGCAAAAATCGTTCAAAAGTTTAACAGTTCAGGCTTGTTCCATTCCTCGTTCCTGCAGCAAAATATGTAATATGTGCATCTGATCGCGATATTTGTGATTTTTCTTTAAATGTAGTTTCGATGGTTGTTGTCTATATTTAAATCTTGCGGCATATCAAGAAAATCGGAAGACAGTGAGGGGAAAACACAACAATTACATATAAAGATAAAAATTTTCTGTTATCATTCAAGGACCTTTAACAATAAGTGATAGCAAAAGTAACTTTAAAGTAAAATAGAAAAGAAATAGAGCAAGCAGGCAAGTAAAAGAATAAGAATATAATTATTGTCAAATAAATTCTCCAGGGATATTAACAAAGTCTTCGGTAGTTGTAGTTTCTTTTTGAAAAGCAAGATATATGGTTCTTCGCGACAATTTTTTTCCAAATCGATTGCAAATACCGGCTCCTTGGCAGGCAAACGACTTTTTCCGACCTCATACGAAATTTTGGTAGCATGAAGCAAGAGCTAATATATCTTGAAGGTTCTATTGCATGTCGTTGTATTCTGAAGCAACCATTCAGGCCACTAAACAGTAGATTATACAGTGAATCATAAAAATATCAGATGGTAAAAATAATACAATTATGATGATTTAATGCGCACTATTCGCGCATTCTGAGTATTTAACAGCAATCATGATCATAATCATCTAAACTTATATACAATTGGTTTATGTATAGTTAATAAACTAATTAAGACCAAAAATTTTCAATATGGCAATCAAACTAAGTGTAAATGCAGCAAGTACATTCATTTCCATCCCGACAGCGTAGTTCAGTTCTAACGCTTTTTAGAAAGGTTTTCAGTTTATTATGGTCGTGTAAAGTATTCCTCATTTAGCCCATTTTAAATGATAAGGAGTAAAAACCATAACGATGGGTTTTTGTTGA